>JAFFSR010000315.1:1015000-1615000 GCA_017163975.1 Anastatus disparis | reverse complement strand
CGCAATGATTGACTGCGGTATAGTCACGCACAAACCTACTACGATTTTATGTATACTTATGCTTCGAGTGTTGTTCGCGTCCCGCTAATATTATTAATTTCATAGCGCTGGATTTGGGTTTGTTCTTCAGTGTAGGTAGATTATATCTATTCTTATCCAAATTATTATTGCGGACAGTAGACATAGTAACAGTTCTTAGAGGACAATAGATTTTTGCACATCGTTGCAGTTCTTCTTCTTTCACTTTATGCATCATTTTATAGGCTTTAGCATAAGGGTTAATGTCACTTATCAAGATATCCTAGACTATATAATTTGTAACTCGTTTTGCTCATTTTAAATTTATTTTTAGACACTCACAGTCACTCTAAATTTATTTCATTTTTTTCAGCAACCTTTGGTTATGTAAATTATTGACTGTTTGTTATTGGGATATTTTTTGTTACTCGTAATTGATATGGGTAAGTTTTGTAGAAAATATTTATCTTTAATTAAAATGTTTAAAACTAGTAATATCTTCAAATGCTTCCAAAACAAATAGTTTTAAGAGAAATGAAAAAATAAGTATCTTTATATAATAGAACATATGAAACAAAACTAAAATTTAAGTGATGTTAAATTATATATTTTTTTTAATTTTATTCAATGTTATTCACAAGATTCATTAGTTTATCTATCATAATCATTATAAATATAAATTTTTCTTCTGTAAGAAAATTACTATTAAAAAACATCACCACTTACCGAATAATTTGAAGAAAATATATTTTGTTTTACAAATTCAGAATCGAGAGTCTGAAAGCAAGTCTGTGTATCAAAGTCAGAGGAAAGTTTTGGTGATTTACGGAGACTTAAATTTTCTGGGCCAGATAAATCATCTTGGAAATCATTAGCTATCGCTATAATAGGAGGAGTATAAGAAGGACTTGATGAATCATATTCACCATTATATATATCTACGTGTCTTATAGTCATATGTTTTTGTTTTGACTTTTCGGTTATTGGATTACTTATTAATGTACTTTTTGTTGGCTCTATAACTTTTGATATTTTACTAGATCTCGAACTAGACTTAGAACAGGAAGAAGATCTTGATAACGAACGTGAATGAATTGGTATAGTGCATTTATCGTATGTATCTCTAACGAAATGTAACTTTTTTTGCTCTAATTGCAGATCTGAGTCATCGAATACTGGAAAATTTTGGGCTGCTTCATGTAATTTTGTAGAATCTGAAAATTATGGAAATATATAAAATCAAAATGTACTTAAAATATTTCTTAAATATTGTATTTACTTAATCTATTACATTTAGAAATAAATTTAGCTAATTGAGTGGAATTGAAATAATTTAATGAAAGAAACATATTTCCTCTTATATAGATTTATTATTGAAGCTATGCTTCTAATGTAAGGTTCGGGTGGCAGGGTTTATTCAATAAAAACTAAAACCAGGACACCGTTACGGAAATGAGGCTCTCAAAAAAATGCCAGCTTACGTATAAATGTGCTATACGTATCCTACTGGTTATTAGCGACATATCCGTGCACATCTACTTTAGATAGCGTGAGTGTACACGCATATTTTAAAGCGAAATGCGATTGAAAAGAAAAGGATAGATAGATAATCAAATTTATTATATGTACATTAAGTTGTACAATTAAATACAGTAATACATTAAAATTAATAAAAATAATATGAAGCACAATAATAATAATAAACAGTAAAAAAAACAGTAATCAAGCAAATATAACAATAAAATAAACTCTACAGCAATAAAATTGATACAATATAAAACAGTTTTATAAGTTAGCATGAAGCAGAGGTCCACTCTCCAAGGCAAAGTAGTGTGCAAATGAGGATGTTTTGAACGTCATGAGCGAGGATGAGTTGCGCAAAGACACAGGAAGATCATTCCATAGCTGCGAGAAAGTGACCAGGAACGATCGTAGACGATACTCAATGGAAGAGAAAGGAATGGTCAAAGGTTTCACATCACCCCTCAAGGATTTCACCGGCCGGCTCCACTGATACATAGAATACAAATAGGATGGAGTACAAGATAAGAACATTTTATACAGAAATGTAGAAGAAAAATAGTTTCTTCTACTCGCAGTGGATAACCAGCCTAATGAGAACCTATAAGCAGAGATGTGCTCACGCCAACCTACACCAAAGATGTAACGTATACCAGAGTTGATGGTCCTCTGAAGTCTAAGGTCAAACTCAGCCGAGAGGTTACTGTAAACCAGATGACAGTAATCCGGAAGTGAAAACAGCAGTGTTTTTATAAGATGTATACAGAGAGCAAACGTAGTGCTCTTTCTAAAGAAGTTTAGTCTGTAAAGCAGAGAAAATGACCTATTACACACTTGTGTAACGTGCTCTCTCCAGTTAAGCTTGCTGTCCAACCAAACACTTAGGATACGAACAGAGGATTCAAATTTAATAATAGCACCGTTCAACGGTACGCCAGTTACAGGTGATGAGGACAGCATATTAATATAAAAATAAGAGTCAAGAATTATTGCCTTTGTTTTGTCAACATTCAATTTCAGATGGTTACTAGAGGCCCAATTTGAAATGAGAATAGCATGATCACTCATAAGATTGGTATAAGTGCTAAGTTCAATAATTGGAAAATGCACATAGACTTGCAAGTCATCGGCGTATATTAAATGTTGTACACCCGAGTGAAAGTTGGCAGCAACGTCATTAATATAAATGGAGAATAAAAGTGGACCAAGCACAGAACCCTGGGGTACTCCCGTATTCAGTGTGACAAAGTCAGACGTATTACCATCAGAGTCAACGACAGACTACCGTCTATCAGATAAGTAAGAGACAAACCACCTGACAACAGTGTGCGAGACATCGAGAAAAATTAGTTCCCGAAGCAGAGTGACATGGCACACTGCCTTGCTAAAATCAAATAATAGAAGCATAGTTACATAACGTCTGTCCATGTTGAGTCTAATATGCTCCGTTAGTTTGAGCAAAGCTGTTTGGGTACTATGTCCAGTTCTAAACTTAGTCTGCTGAGAATCCAACAGATGTCTGGTGGACAAGTAGGAATGAAGTTGTTGATGGACGAGACGCTCAAGAACCTTGGACATGGATGACAACAAGGAGATAGGTCGTATATCACTCATAGTGCGCGGAGAAGAGACCTTAGTGATTGTGGTAATCAACGAGATCTTCCAACATAAGGGAAACATACACTCACAAAAAAAATCATTATAAATACGACATAGCAAGGGCCCAATAACTGGAAATGTCCCATAGACAATAGACTGTGGGGCCGCATCAAATCCCCTAGCCTAAAAAGTAGAATGACATATTGCTATCCTAACCTCCTCCAAAGTAACCTCATTAAACTTGAATAAAGGCTTATAAGGCTCATCTACATTAGTAGTATTCACATACTCAAAAACAGAAGGGGCAAGTGGATCGTACGCAATCCCACCAAAGTAACGATTAAGCTCATTTATAGGAAATGAATGTCACGAGTTATTATCAGTAGAACATATACCAAGGTTCCTGAGCTCTCTCCAGATCTGTCGCGAGTCCGTAATACCCGATAGTCTGTCATAGTAATATGACAGTGTGGCTGATTTAATGTACTCATGTGCCTTGTCTCAAGCAGTCCTATAGTATAGTAAGTCAGAATACAGTCGAGTACGTTTGTAGTGTCTATAAAGTCGATCTTTCTTATTAATCAAGCGACGATGTTCAGAGGTGATCCACGGACGATGAGCCCTACCCTGCCTGACCTTCCTGACAGGCACGAATTGTGCAATTGCCTCATTCAGATGGTTGTAAAGACATTCAAGGCGAGCAGAAAGAGAGGAATCACCATCACATGTAGCGCACCTTAAAGAGCGAAAATACTGAAGGAGTGCAACATCATTAACAGACTTATAATCCAGAAAGGTAAAGTCTTTAAGCATAGGTTTAGAGAGAGAGGACTTAACAGTCGCAGCTATGAAATCGTGGCCGTCAATAAATGGTATATATCAGTCTTCCAAAAGTCGAGTACAATGTCGTTGGCATCGACAAGACACAAATCAAGCCAGGTGTCAGAAGAATAAGTATGATGAGTTGTGCCATAAGGAACTAAGAAAAGTGCATTCTCAGTAATCACACCTTTAAGAAACTTAGAGTCATCAGAATCAACGCACAAGTTAGTATTAAAATCACCGAGGATGATCTTCGAACTATAATTATGCATATACGATGTTTAATCAGGTATGAAATCTGTGTTAGCCAAGAAGGGAGCATGTGGTGGCCTGTAAACTGAACCAACAAAAATAGGTGAAGCTAAGTCCAGAGAATTAACCTCACAAAACAAATATTCAGGAAGACCGGGCCTACTACTCCATTTACCAGAAGAAGAACAAAGGTACCACGAAATAATAGAGTTGTGAATATATAAAGCAACACCACCGCCTCTAGTGTTATGATCCTGCCTGTGAAGCACGTAGTCATCAAGCTCTATCAGAGAGTCACCAACAATCAGGCCCAGCTTGGTATCAGTTACAGCTATAACATGGAAGTAGGGGCAAGAAGCCAGAAAGAGTCTTTTCATCTCAATGTGTGCTCTAATAGAGTTAGCATTGAAATGACAAACTCTGAGACCATCCTTTGCAGTGAAATGATTATTAATGAGTGATGAAACAGGATTATTAGTAGAGATTGGTGTATTAGAGAGGAGTGAAGGAGAGAGTGGACTTACCCCAGTACTAGAAACTACGGTGCTGGACTGACGCCGACCAGCATCACCTTGGCGAAAAAAGCATCTAGGTCCTTGACAGAAGCAACTTATTGCGTAGAAGCATCCTTATTCTTTCTTCTCACAAAAATTCTTCCATTCTTCGAGAATGAAAGAAAATTTAGTTTCTTGTCCTTCGCTTATGTTAGCATTTTTAATTTCAGCTGATGCAGTAAGGGAGGAAGGAATTCATTGATGTTGATTAACGAAGGCGAAAGAGTGACGCATTTAGCTCCAGAAAGAAGATTCCCATCGACCTGAGAAGTATGAAGTCTCCTAGCCTTAATCTTAGCAGCTATAACCCCACGTGCAAGTGCAGGATTCTTCATTGTTACAAGCAGTAGCACAGTTGAGAAGCGGCGATCACGCTGCCGTGTTGATGGGGACATCACTTCAGATGATGTACCAGCATGAATAACAGCAGTAGTAGAAGAAGTTCAGGTGAAAGAGTCAGAAACCGAACGTCTTAGTGGCCGAACAGATTCTATATTCTCAATTGAGAAACTAGCATCCAAAGTAGAAAAGACAGCAGATACATCTGCCTTAAGAATAGAAAATTCCGATGGCACAAGACCACCCAGTACCAAGTCAGAAGCCCTTTCAATACGAAGCTGCTGTGCTTTCAAAGCATCACATCGCTGTGATAGAGTCCTAAGATGATCCATATTAATAGCAGAGTCGTTTCCAGATATTGTTGTATTGGTTGTAGTAGCGAGCACACTCTCAACTCTCGCCTTCAGCTCTTCTTATTCGCGACAGACCTGATCAAGTTTGGCTTCATTCTCCGTAATTCGCTGGTCAAATGCAGTAGAAAGTGCATTAACTCTTGACTCAAGAACAGAAAATTTATGAGATAGCACACTTAGCAGACTACTCACATTGGAAACAGAGGATTCCATTAAGTCCAATTTATCCAGGTTACCCATCTTCTCTAGTGTCGTAGTAAGAATATCGTTAAATTGCTGCATATCCATTTAAATGAATGGAATGAATTATCAAAATTCAAGAAATCTAGTAAAACAAAATTATAGCGCTCAAAAAAACAGTAGTGATGTAGTATTAAATATGCTAGTGGAGTAGCAGCATAACATGTATGCTATGAAGTTGTTGGTCCGTCAATAACTTAGTGAATAATTGCCAGTAAGTAGAGGAACAGCATAATAATACAGATCTGAATTTCACGTAGTTAATAACTTATAATAATGACAAGAGGAAAAGCACCTTAAATATGAGACTCCACAGCCATTTACCAATCAAGTTACAAATTTAGTACTCAAGACAACCAAGAGATGGAGCCACTGACATCAAAATTGTGCATGTATTGAACGAAGCAAGCCGGCACCAAGTAATTTGTAGATTAGGATGCAATAAACACAAACAATTGCATTTAATGCAATTGAAACACTATGCCCACACAGAGACACTAACCACACTCCACAGAGCACCAAGCCGAGCAGCAAATCCCAATAAAAAAGATAGAACAGCAACAGCAGCAAATAACAAATAGTAGTGTGAATATCTATGCTTCGAAATCAGAAAATCGCCCAGAGTCCAAAAAATGCAGTTGCAATTTGCTAGAAAAATATAGCCAAGGCTTTAGGACTCCCAGGGGTCAACTTTCTGAAAAAAATTTTCACTCAGCAGAGTGATAAAAAGTTATTAAAAGGAAAAAAAAGCAAGAGCAGAAAAAAGCGTGTGTGCCGCTACTTACGCTAAGAGAGAGAGAAAGCGAAAGTAGCGACACACAAAAGGAGGGAGGGAAAGAAAAAGAGAGTAAAGAATATAAGTGTATGCGTGTTCATACTATATAAATTTTTGGCTCTTTTTCTCTTTCTCTCTCAATGAAAGAATTATATCTGTTACACATATAATTACAAACTCAATGTATTATGATAACTGAAATCCGACGTTGCATATTATTCATTAATGCCAGACAAGGTTTTATTCTAAGGCGAAATAAACGAAAGTCAAAGTCAAAGTCACTTTTTCTCTTAAACTTTAAACGCACTGCGATTATGAATGTGCGTGTATATACACGCTGCCCATAGTAGATGAGCGCTTTTTCTTTTTTTCTTTTATAATATATAAGCAATATGGAAAAAGAAAAAGAGACACTAATACCTACATAATATCTATCTGTATTTTTTTGGTTATCGCGAACTTTGTTTACACTCGTAATCACATGTATCTAATAAATCTGTTTTTTATTCATTTCTATAACTAGTAATTTGTATTATTGGTATATCAATTTATTACTATTTTTATTTAATAATTAGTAATAGGTCAAATTAAAAATAACTAGTTTTAATAAAAATAATAATTATAATTTCCGCAAATGCTACACTCCCTATTTCAATATATATTAAAATATTAATATTAATTCATTCTATTGTTTCTACTAAAAAAAAAAAAAAAATACAAAAATACAAAAATACATCAAGTAAAAATAAGTAATTCTAATAAAAAAATATTTACGATATTCGCAAGTGCCAAGCTCCCTACTGTCTATATATATATATAGTGGAAGCATAGATTCTGTCAGCCAATCCCCACGACTGCCACACTGGTTTTTTTTATTTTATAAACTAAAGATACGTATGCACTAAAACAATTTCATAATTTTTAAAATTTGCAAATTCGTATAACTATGACTTTTGGTGAGATTTTCATACCAATAAACTACATAAAAACGAAAACAACTTGCATGAATTAAACTTTAAATTTAGGCAAACACAGTCTTCTATTGCAACTGCAGCAATTAAAAACCTATATGAATGTAGTTGAATTCCTACTGAAAATATTATACGGGCCCTCATGTGAGATCTCACATGAGATCTCACATGAGATCTCACATAAGATCTCATATATTTAAAAAAAAAATTCTGAATTTAAATAAAATATATAAGAGATTCCATGTGAGATCACTCATTAGATCGCATATGAGATCTCATATGAGATCGCCTACAAGATCGCATATACAATCTCATATATATTCGTTGAATTTTAAAAATTAGAAAAAATAAAGTATATGGCATTTCATATGCGATCTCATGTGAGATCTCGCATATATTTTATTTTATTTTTGAAATTCAACGAATATATATGAGATCTCATATGCAATCTCATAGGCGATCTCATATGAGATCTCATATTCGATCTCATATGCAGTCTCATATGTGATTTCCCATGGGATCTCTCATACATTTTATTTAAATTTAAATTTTTTTTTAAATATATGTGATCTTATATGAGATCTCATGTGAAATCTCATATGAGTTTGCGTACCAAAAATCATATGAAATCTCATGTGATATTTCATATGAGATCATATATGAGATCGCATATGAGATCGTATATTAGATATCATTTGAGAGCTCATATAATATTTTCAGTAGGGATGAACTGTTCTTTTTATTTACTATGTCCAAAGACAAACCGCAACTTTTTATTTGTCCTTCAAACAAACGATGGGAAAACATCATTGTTTTGATTAGAGTTTTTAATATTAACCTTCTGACAGCCGACATTTTTTTACTGAAAGAGTGTAACTTTCTCGAAATTTTCCATATGAATGTTTTTTAAGTAATAGTATATGTGGGCTAATCATGGAATGACGCCATATGGCGTCATCCCGGCTGTCAGAAGGTTAAGGGCATGACAAAGCCCCTCCTTTAAATAATGTTTCTAATCCAAGTTCATGAGTAAAAGGTGCATTAAGTTGAGTTTGTTTGCTATAATAAAATGATTCTTAAGATTCATCTTGAATGTTAACAACTCAAGAAATCCATTAAAATTCTATACATAATAAGTTGTATAAAAACTTTTAATGTATAGTATTTTGAGGTAAGGTTTGTTGAACATAATATCTAATTTCCAATCAAACTTTATAAAAAAATTCAACTCCAGATGATTTTTCAGTTCAACAAAAATGATTAGATTAACACAGCTTCAGTGCAGACAAGTTATTATATTTGTTCAAATAAAAAATTTAAAACGCTGCCAAGTGCTTTGGCGGAATGCTTTCTCAGAGCTATTTGAGTTTCATTAATTTTTTATATTTATTTAAATGTGATTTTAATATAAAAAAATTGTCTAACATTAATATTCATTTATAAATTCGTACTTTAAAAGAACGATGACAATGAAATTTCTAATCGTAACCACGCTAAGAAAAAAGATAAATGAAAAATAAAAATTTGTATAAAAATTAAAAAAATTTTTTTCAATTAAAACTGCGCTGAGAAAATTAGTTTTCCAAAACTTGTTTTCTTCAGACAGTAGCAAATAAGCAAATAACTTGCATAAAAATTTTAGAGCAATAATTATCAAATGGTTTTCGTAAAATCAAAAAAAAAAAAAAAATTTTTTCCAAATTTTCAAATTGCTCTAAAATTAAAAGTCTACTAAGAAAATCAGTTAGTAAAAGTTTTTCTTCTTTTGGCAGTCGCAAATAATGTCCATACAAATTTTCAAGAAAATTCTCAGAGTAATTTACGTAAAATACCAAAAAAATTAAAAATCAAAATTTTTTTAAAATTCTTAAAATGGTTCTAAAAAAAACTGAGCTGAGAAAATCAGTTTTCAAAAGCTTCCCCCCCCCCCAGTTAGACAAAAAAATAAATTACATGCAAAATTTGAAGCAAATCCATCAAGTAATTCCCGAGATATTTTTGGCGTACCGAATTCATACACAGACACACACACACACACATACATACAGACATTTTCTGGAAACCACTTTTTTCGACTCCCTGAGTCTAAATATGTACAAATTAATAAAAAAATAGAATAAAGTTTTTTTTATCGATACAATGCTTTCTCTATGAGATAGCAAAAAGAAATCAATAAAATAAAAAAAGCAAAAATCGATTCCAGCTGTTCTTGAATTTTTCGAAAAATTCTTTTTAATTCAGCTAAATTAACTTGTTGGGTACCAAAAATTTTTTTCCAGTTACTCTATCTTTGACAAACTTAGCATCTTTTTTTCCGGGTAATTGACGAGTGTTATTTTTCTGTTCGTAAAAGTTAACAACATCTTTTTTTAATTCAGCAAAGATTGATAAAACATGAGTTTCAGTATTAAAAGCATTAATAATCATATCTTCTTTTTGTATTATTTTTATATTCTGAATAATGATAGATCCAACATTGAACATTTCTTTGATTTTCAATTCACTCAGTTTTCTTGGCAAAATACTTAATAAATAAATTACTTTCTTTCTAAAAATAACAATACTTCAATGAGTCAAAGTTAAAATTCACAATTTAAATTATATATTCAGTTCTGATTTCATAACTTCTTTAATATTTTCAATGATTTCATCAAAGAGTTCTGCCTTTTCTTCATTCTCTAATTTTGGATTAATGTTGTAGTTTTTTTTTCCATTAGAGAAATATTATGTAAGCTTTCGTCCTATATATTTCTGTAAGATTATAAAGAATCGTGAAAATCTCGCGAATTCTGAGTTCCGGTGCTATTTTATAGCTTTACGCCACGCTTATTTGTAATAATATTGACTTATTCGGCTTTTATTAACGACAAACCAAGAGTTTTCTATTGTTATACTTTATTACGTAAGTTTATGTGTCGTTTCTCTCCTCAATTAAAATGACAAATTCATACGTCTCTCTACCGACGAAAACTACAAATAATCGTAAGATAATTATTTCCTTTTTAATGAATTTAACGTCAGTAAATATTCTGCATCGAACCGCTCAATGTATAATTAATTTAATCACACCATAAAGGACGATTGCTTTTTATTTTGGAGGAGATGTTACAATTAAGAATACCCTATGCTTTTAAGATATAAGATTCGCTACGTTTAATGAAAAAGATGTACAAATTTGAATAATCTATATCACACTTGTGTGAGAATAATCCGTTTTTGAATAATCAGAAAATGTATGCGGTGAAGCCGACAAACGTATCGAATTTATTAATTCTACGAGTTCATTTGCACGGCCACAACACGTGCAAAAACTAAATATTTTATAATGAATGTAATTTTTGTGTGCGAAAGAGCAAATCCGTTTGTAGCCAAGACGTTATGTTTGACTACTTCGGAATTGTATGCTCGTGTCCGAGAAAGAAACAGGAAAAATAATGGAAACAGGATTATAGATCATCTATTTAAACAGCCTCTTATCATCTGCATTTAAATAACTTCAATAACGTGAAACTTTAACGACCTCTTAACTTTTAAATTTCACGAACACTTGTAAACGCCTAAAAGGCCAAAGAACACCTTGATAACTGCGTTTGCAAGTTTTAAGAAAATACTTTAATTTACATAAAAGATAAACGTTTCAAACACTGAATAAACTTTTGATCTTAATAATGAATTTTAAACAACACAATGTGCAATAAGAAACTAATTCACGTCATAGGCGAATTAACGGGTATGCAGACCGAACATGTGCTAATCTGTTTCGCCGTCTCTTTATTTAGCTGTGAGACTCAAATACGAGTGAACTCTTAATTTGGTTAGTAGATAAGCTATAGGCTTACTGGATCACCCAGATTCTGCATCACCCCCTCTCTCCTCAAAGTGATCGAGAATCCGACGTGTGTATAAGCACATAAAAGTAGCCCCTTTTCCGTGTGATTTTTGGAATTTCAGTTTTCTTATTCACGCCCACCCTTCCCTACTTCATGTGATTTAGAACCCAATGTGTGTATAAACCCATGAGAGTGGCCTCTTCTTTGTTTGATTTGTAGGTGGTCCCATGCGGTAGGAAGTCCCAAGATGTTTTTTTTCTTTTAAAAGATTTATGATTATTATTGCATGTTTTTCTTGTTTCATCTCTATGACTTTTTTTTAAGCCACCTGCTTCTGATCAATAGAATATTTCCCCTTTGGCCACTTTCACAATACTTTACTATTCAAAGTCACTCGTTTTCATTTTGTGGGAAAGAGACCTTTTTTCTTTTCGTAAAAAATATGTTTTCTTTTACTGAAAAAAGAAGCCTTTTTTAGTTTTTTTTTCACGTTTATAGTCTTGCGACCTTTTTTTTCTTTCAAAACATCTATTTCTAGAAAAATTTAAACTCTTATTGTGTTTACTCTCTATCCACCGAAAAACTTTATGCTTGCTAGTGTCCCTTTCACTTTCGCTTCGCCGTAGCGCTACTTAATTGGCACGGTCAGTGTGCTGAAAATTGACTCTGACTGATCCAATCACCTTAACGCAATTGGCGCTTCACATAACGTTGAAGGATACGTACAGCACCTAAAGTCTTTGAGTGCAGGTATACACGAAAAAACCCTAAATACCATAAATCACTGATTCAAAAATAGCAAGCACGTAAAAATTGTAGCTGGCACTCGTTTTTCGGTCACGGCATTGTTTTAACACTGCATATTTTTTTTTTTTTATTTTCATCTCTATGACAGTTTCTTTAAACCCCCTGCTGCTGATCGATAGATATTTTCCCTTTGCTCACTTTCACAATACTTTATCATTCAAAGTCACTTGTTTTCATTTTGTGGGAAAGAGACCTTTTTTTTCCTTTTCATGAAAATATGTTTTCTTTTACTGAGAAAGGAAGCCTTTTTTGTTTTTCATGTTCATAATCTTACGATCTTTTTTTTTCTTTCAAACCTCCTATTTCTGTAAAAATTGAAACTCTTATTGCACCCATTCTACACCCATGTTTTAAGTTAGAAAAATAAGGTTATTGGTAAATTTTATTTTTTTCAGAAAAGGTTTTCTTGACAGATTTATATTTTCGAAAGTCACCTGTTATTTTATTTAATTTATTTTTTGAGAAAAGAGGCCTTTTGCTCTTTTCCTAAAACGATATATTGGTCATTTAATTTTGAGAACGAAGCCCTTTGCGAATGCATTTTTTTTTAGATTAAAGAGAGGGCGTAAAAAATACTCGGAGGATTGTCAAAAAATTTTTTTCTACAGGTAGGTAATTTTTGTAAATTTTTTTTTTTAAATACCATGGTGCATGCAATGTTCAGTATTCAATCGTCTCTCAAGCTTCTTAAAGTGAGATGGAAAGATTTAAGTTTCGATTCTAATCGTATATAAAAAAAAATGGCAAACGGAAAAAGAAACCAAGAAAACCAAAGAAACCGAACCAGTGCGAGCCTCAAGATAATGAGGGATCGAATTCAATGGATTATGAGGAATTGGTCATTGATCTTATTAATGTTAGATTATGTAACATGGGCGATGGATGCCATATCATCATGTAAGTATTATTTATTAATTTTTTTTTTATAGTTAATAGTTTTTTTATATTTTTTAATAATTTATTATTTTTGTTTTCTTTTTTAGTGCCACTTATGCCGTAGTCTGCTTCAATGCAGCAATTGTATCAAGGGTTTGAAAATGTGAAAACTCCGAGGGCAAGCCCGAAGGGCTCTTCGAGAAAAAGATCATCGAGCACAAGCTCGAATTCAACTTCGAGTTCAAGTTCGAGCTCCAGTGGAACTTCATCGAGCTGCTCTTCATGCAAAGCAATACCCAAGAAAGTTCCTAAGGTCAACAACGAGGATTTAAGAACTCCTCTTTGGGAGAACGCGCTGCAATCAGGGCCCTCGGGCCTTTGTACAAGTGAGTCTAAAAAACAAAATATTTTATTAAAAAAGAAAAAAGATTAAAATATTTATTTTTTCTGTTTTAGCATCACAAGTTCGGGAGAACTCGCCGCAACCAGGGCCCTCGGGTCTTCATACAAGTAAGTTTAAAAAACAAAAAAATATTTCATAAGAGGTAAAAAAAAAAGATTAAAATATTTATTTTTTCTGAAAATAATAATTTTATCCATAATTTTATTTAAATAACTAATTAATTTTTTTTTCTTTTTCAGAGGTGAATAGCAGCGCTACTATTCAGGAGAATAGACCTGCTCGTCCAAGGCAAAATTTGTTGCGGCTAATCAGCAAGGTGAAACAAATAAATATGAATGCTGGTCGCCCTAAATCTGATGATGATGAGGGATAGCCAGCGATGTGACTATTATACACTAAAAAAATGTATATTTAATACAAATTTTTTATAACCAGCGATAGTGAAATTATAAAATTGAAATAAAAAAATTTATATCAATAAAAATTTAAGTTTTAATAAAGAATAAATATTTCATAAAATCTGAGTTTAAACGAATTTATTGCACAAGCCTTCCTTAAATAAATGTAATATAATCTATTTCTAAAACTTTTGTTTTTCCTTAAATATGCTCATTATAATTAAAAATAGTAGTTGGTTTGAAAATAATAAATTTAGCAAATAAATCATTTATAAAATTTTTATTTTTAAAATCTATCACATACAGCTATTTTTTCTTTTTAGAAACACTATTTAATAAGATGATAATAAATAAAAAAAAATTTATTCATTTGCAAAATACAAGCATGTACATTTAATTTTTTTTTGTTTAGAATAATTATCAACTTCATCTTTACCATTAATATTTAAGTAATTTTGTAACCATGCTCGTGTAGCAATCGCATTATTAACTGCACACACAGGTCTTTTTCTTCTTTTACAGAAAATGTGGTTAAAGCAGAAGTGACGCTTATCACTTATTATTTCTTCTAATGTTGGACAGCCGAAATCTTCAACATTTGAAATCGACCTGCGAATAAATTAAACAGAATAATTAAACTATAATATAAAAGTATAAAAAAAGAATTCAAAAGTATGGAAAAAGTATTTAGTCTAGGCGCCTAGAGGGTTTCGTATGAAGTTAGAGGTCCCACCAAGCAAGTAGGTGATTTATATGTATTTTGAGCTGCTGAATCCGAATTTGCAACTTACTTTTCGCGCAAGTGGTCGAGTAATTTGTTATAAACAAATCAATTGTTTAAATGACTATAGTTTATGAACTACAATAGATGCAGTGATTTTCTCTGCAAAAACTTGTTCTTTAATAAAAAAAACAAAAAAAATCGTTTTTGTTGCATGTCGATTCGATAATAGAACCAGAGATGTGGCAAATATATTGCAAAAAAACATAGAGACGTAGCGCAAGCGCGGAACGCCCTGGTAAAAAACCTTATAACTCGACTACTAATTGATATTTTTTGAAATTCAACATGTGTTTGAAAAATGTCAGAGACTCAGCTTTAATGATAAATTGTTATATATTACTTTCAAATGATAATAAATAAGCTAGAATGATTTAAAGCAAAAAAACTTTTCAATTTTTCAGAATTTTGTTTGTTTATAACGAAATAATATAGGTTAGCGAACAAAATATTTCTATATTTTTGATATACAATGATAGGAAATTTCATCTAGTTTAAAAATCTGTCCAGTTTTTTTAAATTTAAGTAAGTAGAACCTGAGATATCGCAAATTTCAGCTGTAGCGCCAACTCCTTGCAGTGCGACATATGTGTGCAATATGACGATCGCTTTCCTTATTAAAAATTCTTTTATCATAAGGTAAGTAATTTCATTGTTTTGTAATAAAATTAATTTTAACTCTGTATTAGGAAATTAAATAAAAATTTAATAAAAAAGGATTCAGCTAAAAATAGATGACTCTAATAAATCGGAAGGTTAAAAGAAATTTTTTGAATAAAATAGATTGTTGTTCTTTTTGTAATTGCAAAAAAAAAAAATAAATGTAAAAATACTCCATAAGTTGAGTAAATTGTTTACTTCATATAAATTGTACTAAGATCTTAATAATGGCCTAAGTGGCGACATCTGTCAGTAGTTAACATCCCAAACTAAAGATTCATGAGGTGCGCATAGTGTGGCAGGTATCAGTGTGTGTTGGAGAGCCGTTAAAATATCAAAAACTACACGAGTTATGATTTCTTAAGTGGAAAAACTGAATTTTTCGGTTTTTTTTCTTCAACATATTTTTTTACTAACTTAAGGAGATGTGAAACGAATACTACACCTATACTTATAGATATTAACTTCCTTTCCATTTTATTGCTGAATTTCCAGAAAAGACATGCATTAGCTTGTAGTATGTACCGTGATGATTATTTAGTTAAATTTTCAAATAAATTCATTCATTAGTTATTAAGAATTTTGGGTCCCAAAAATATTTATGAAAAGTTTTCGATTTTGTACAGGAATCCAAATATCTTAGAAACTAATAAATGAATTTATTTGAAAATTCAACTGAATAATCTTTATGGTACATACTACAAGCTAATGCATTTTTTCACTGAAAATTGTGCAATAAAATGAAAAGATAGCTAATATTTAGGAGTACAGGTGTAGTGTCCATTTCACATCCCCTTAATTTAAACAAATGAGTATAAAAACAGTTTGACTTTAAAAAACATATACTCTAAGTAACGTTAGAAAATTTTTTTGTACTATAATATTAAGTACCGGCTGCGTGAGACACGCTTGAGTACCTTGGGGTATTAGATACCCCACAGTGCCACTTACGTATATTGGTACCAATAGTGCCAGTTAAGGGTTAATATTATGACAAAGTATATAAAATAGAGTCATAAGTGATTTTATTAGAAAAGAATGAGATTACTTACTTTATAATAAAAGAATTTTTAATAAGGAAAGCGATTGCTATATTGCACACATATGTCGTATTGCGAGGAGTTAGCGTTACATCTTAAATTTGCGATGTCTCAGGTTCTACTTACTTCAATTTTAAAAAACTGGACAGATTTTTAAACTAGATGAAATCTCCTATCATTCTATATCAAAAATATAGAAATATTTTGTTCGCTAACCTATATTATTTCATTATAAACAAACAAAATTCTGAAAAATTGAAAAATTTTTCTGCTTTAAATCATTCTAGCTTATTTATTATCATTTGAAAGTAATATATAACAATTTATCATTAAAGCTGAGTCTCTGACATTTTTCAAACACATGTTGAACTTCAAAAAATATCAATTAGTAGTCGAGTTATAAGGTTTTTTACTAGGGCGTTCTGCGCTAGCGCTACGTCTCTATGTTTTTTTGCAATATATTTGCCATATCTCTGGTTCTAATTATCGAATCGACATGCAACAAAAACGATTTTTTTGTTTTTTTTATTAAAAAACAAGTTTTTGCAGAGAAAATCACTGTATCTATTGTAGTTCATAAACTATAGTCGTTTAAACAATTGATTTGTTTATAACAAATTACTCGACCACTTGCGCGAAAAGTAAGTTGCAAATTCGGATTCAGCAGCTCAAAATACATCTAAATCACCTACTTGCTTGGTGGGACCTCTAACTTCATACGAAACCCTCTGGGTGCCTAGACTATTAGGAAAGTATGAAAAAAGTATTAAAAAGTATGAAAAAAGTATTAGAAAGTATGAAAAAAGTATTAAAAAGTATGATAAAAGTATTAAAAAGTATGAAAAAAGTATTAAAAAGTATGAAAAAAGTATTAAAAAGTAATAAAAATTTTGAAAAAAGTATAAACAAGTATAAAAAAGTATTAAGAAAATGTTTAATTTTAACATAAAAAATTTAAATATATTATTACTTACACTTCTTCTCTTCTTTGACGAATAATTTTTTGATTCGTTGCAAACAGATTTGGAAAACTTATTGTAGACGATGATATGGAATATCTTCAAAGTTCTATGCTATACCGTGATGGAACCTTTCTACCCACTGAGCCATGCATTTTTCTTCTGTATTTAGTTCCCCCCATGTAATTGGAGATTTAAAAACATGGACTGTAGGTAAAGCTGTTTTTCTAAAATTGAGGAAACTAAATTCTTAGAAAATAAAAGAATTCTCTGATATTCTTTGAAATCCTTGAATATCACATATATAAATGCTTTCTTCTTCCGCAGACTGCATGATATAAATTTTGAACAGCATACCGTAGTCACGAGCTCTAGCTATCTCGTAGCTTGGATATTTCAGTATGAATTAATATCGGGAAATGAGAATAGAAAATTTTCAAATCATAAGTTTATGACAAGCAATTCCCCCTCTTACTTTTTTAAGATTGGACGATGGAAAATAGGTCGATTTTTACTGGTTAAACTAAAAGATGACAGTAACTCCGCCTCTAACTTTTTAAGATTGGACGATGGAAAATCGCTCAATCTTCATTAGTTAAAATTAAGAAATGATTTTGATAGGTTGAAAAAGGTAAAAAATTCATCCCTACCCGTGAAAACCTCTCTTTTTTCTGATAAACTTGCCCTCTGTTTTACTGTTATTTAGTTAATTGAATTTTCCATCTCTCCTTATATTAACTTTACCTTTAAAAAGGACTGAAGTTTTCTGGATGAGCATACTTCAACAAAGGAGTCGTGAGTATACATAGTCGTCGGGACTAAACTTTACTAATCGTGAAAGTTTGTGTTTGTGAAAGGTTATTTTAAATGAAAACGTCTACAATCGAACTGCTAAGATTTATACATCCTTTTTGACGGCAAAACAGTCAAATCCTTTTCTATATCTACCGTCATTCATTGCTCTATCTTTGTCAATAACAACAAATTCATACTTGTCATTCTTCCAGCATTCAGTACAAAGATTTCGAAATTCATTTAAAGTTAAGTCAGTATTCACATGGTCTTCAAAGATATGTTTAAGATTAACAACACCTTGACAATAAATTACCATCAAATTAATATTGTCCCTGATGAGATGTTTTGGTATATGAGCATATGATTAACATAGATAAAAGCTATTCACACTTTTGTATCTCCTTATGCAGAAAAAAGCTCTGACGTTATCCTGCTTCTCACAAGCCACATCGTCAAAAATCATAATTGAATTAGGTAGGGTTCATCTGGAGACACTACAGATTGATGTTTACTAAACGGTAGATATGATATACCTTTAAGAGGCGGTCGGAACCAAATCGGTATTTGCGGTATATATCAAGTCAGCATTTTTCGCTTTACGATAATATTTTGTATATTTTTATAGCTCAAACCATTTCAAATTATTCTTTATATACATGACTAGAGGAAATGACTATATTTTTACCATATGAATAAGTAAATAAATTATTATAAGCACTTATTACAAATATCAAACTGACTTGACATATACCGCATGCAAAAAACTGTCGTGTCGACTGTCAGGTGGCATCTTTCGCTTTAAAACAATATTTTGTATATTTTTGTGGCTTTAACTATTTTAAATTATTCTTTATATACATGACTAGAGGAAATGACTATATTTTTACCATATTAATAAATGAATAAATTATTATAAGCATTTGTTACAAGCACCGAACTAAGTTACCGATTTGGTTCCGACCGCCTCTTAATTGGTTCTAAGACTTTTTGAAGAAATTGGTATTTCGGTTGATTTAAGGATTTAGAATATACATACAAATTTTCAAATCTAAGACCATTAGAGTGTGTAATTAGAGCCAATAAACTATTAGTTTTTCCACAATTCGATGGACCACAGAATACTGCTCCTACGTTATCTGGAAGTAACTCCCCGTGTCGCTTCTTTCTTTTCGTTTTCTTAAAATCAAAGTTGGCGGCGGAAGTTTGACGTTCTGCTCAGTAAAATCCATGTTTACGTAACAAAGTCAAATCTAAGATTGACCTTTTTAAAATATAAACGAGCGTTTATATTTTGATCATCAGTTGTAAATCGACACTTGAAGAGAGATGCTCTCACACAAATCACTGGAGCACCCTAAGGGTAAAGGGTTACTTGATAAAGTAATCAATAGCTTACCTATTGAAATGTATATTCCTGGATATCAATATTGTGGTCTCGGAAAAAAACTGGAAAAGCGTCTAAATAGAGGTGATGCAGGTATCAATCCACTTGATCAAGCATGCAAAGAACATGACATATCTTATTCTGATAAAAATGCTGATCGAAAAGTAGCTGACATGAAGCTCGCTGATAAAGCTTGGCAATGTGTTGGAGTCAAAGATACAAGTCTTACAGAAAAAGCAACTGCTTTTGTTGTTGCAAATGTTATGAAATTAAAAGGAAAGACAGGAATGAATATAAAATTGAGTAAATTAGTAACTGCAAGTAGAAAATCATTAAAACCAAGTGAACATTCTCACAAAGTTATTCAGACCGCCTTAAAAGGTGCACGTGAAGCCCTTAAGATCGATGGTGGTAAAAAAAATTATCATTTCACGTATTCTACTTGTTCCATCAAAAATAGGTGGCGCTCTGCCTTTTCTCATACCATTGTTCGCAGCACTAAGTGCAACTGGTGCTCTGGCTGGAGGAGCTGCTGGAATAGCTAAAGCAGTAAATGAGGCTAAAACTGCACAGAAAAATTATGAAGAAAGTAAGAGGCATAATAAAACTATGGAAGCTATTGCTCTAGGAAAAGGTCTCTATCTTAAACCATATAGAACTGGAATAGAATTATTTATATAACCTCATATAGGTCATGGTCAAGTTAAAAAAAAACTTTGATTCAACTTTGCCAAATAGTGCACTGACTGACTATGATCTTATAAAGTATGCTCGTATGATACAAATCCCATATTTTCAAAGTGTTTCTATGAGAAATAATCTACCTTCTGATGATCTATGGCATAACAAATCTGCTATAATTAACTCAGATGATTTTCAAAACAAAGGCACTCACTGGGTATGTTATCGAAAACGAGGTTCTGAAATGATTTATTTTGATAGTTTTGGTGATTTTAAACCCCCTATAGATCTCATGTTATATTTTAACGTGAAAAAGTGAAATACAACTATAAAAAATATCAGAATTTTGACTTATTTATTTGTGGACATCTTTCTCTTCAATTCTTGTGTGAAAGACTATAAAAAAAGAGTTTTCAGATATTCAGGATCATTCTTTTTCAAACAGTCATGGAAGATAGTTTTACTTTGAGTCTTTCAGGCAAATCTTCTGTCTTAGAAGCGCAATATTTTCCTTCAATAGAATTACCACAGCATAAGAATTTCGTTTTGGATTCAGTTAAACTTTTAACATTTAACTCGATTTCCAATGCTGACGATTCGAATAATAAACTTTATATAAACGGAGAAAAGATTATTACTATTTCTACTGGCAGTTATGACATTGATGCTATTAATCAATTTTTGCAAAAAGATTTCAAATTTAAAGGAATCGAGTTTTTCTTAAAAGCTAACAACAATACTCTCAGAAGTGAAATTTATTGCAGTCATCAGATAGATCTTAGACCTCGAGATTCAATAGGCCATCTTTTCGGTTTCGCTCGTCGCGTTCTCAATAAAAATCTTCATCACAGCTCTGATGTACCTGAGAAGATATTGAAAATGAGCGCACTCAGAGTAGAGTGTAATATTACTACAGGTGCTTACATCAACGACAAAAAAGTCCACACGATCCATGAGTTTTTCCCAAAAGTTCTTCCAGGATATAAAATTATAAAAGTTCCATCGCATGTAATATATTTAGTACTCAATGTTGAGAGTATAGATCATCTTCAAATCCAAATCGTTGATCAAGACGGAAATTTAGTGAATTTCCAAAGAGAGGAAATTACTAAGACTTCACATAAAATCTGTATAATGGAAATTGTTTACAATTCAAGTGTGCATATAAGTCAGCCATAATGTCAACTCACCATCAGTCGTCCAAAGGTACTCAAACTGTTAACACGGAAGAGCATCCAGTTTCTCAAAAGTATAGGTCTCAAAGTACGTGGAAAAAGATAAATTGTATCATTTTCTGCTGCTTGGACGAAATTCTAAGCATTCAATCAGGTATCACATTCGATGAGTCTATTGCTCATTATGAGGTTCACGCACATCAACGATACTCCACATTAAGTTTTAATAACAGTGATGAAATTCGTATCTCTATTCAGCATCAAGATTTATCCCTCTTACCATCATGTAGTTACATCCATGTATGTGGAAAATTACAAAAACCAGATGGACAAGCACTAACTAAAACTAATTTCGTTAACAATGGCATTGGTCATCTGTTTTATGAAATTCGAAATGAACTTAATGCTGTAGAGTAGTCTTGAGAAGGGATGCACTTCATTCAATTCAAATCAGACTCTAACATCAGAAAATGCAGGCTGGCTTGGTGTTGAAGATGGAAACAAAACAATTGTAAATGATCATGGAAATTTTGACGTTTCTATCCCTCTAACTAGGAGAGTAACCCTTGTTTGGGTCACGGATCTCACTGTAACTTGTAGAAATGTTTTTATACATAAAATCATGAAAAAAGCCGCGAGCATTCAGTCTAACGCTCGATCATTCCAAGATTATGAGTTATTTTGTTCAATTTTTAAAGATTTCTTTGAAAAATCATTGTTTATAATATTGAATATTACTCTTCAATAAGAGCTTCCAAGTTCATTCTACAAAATCCTAGTGAAAGTTGAGATAAAATCCTTGTGATTAAAAAAAAAAAACGCTTTCAAAAAGCTCAACCCATTCAAAAGTTATAGGAAAACAAAAATTGTTATAAAAATTGTTATAAAAATTAGCATAAAATTAAACTTAAATTTTCATAAAATTATTCTGCTGATTTTTTTCATATTTTTCATTTTGCTATAACTTTTGAACGGGTTGAGCTTTTTAAACGTGTTTTTTTTTAACCGAAAGGATTTTATCTCAACTTTAACAAGAATTTTGCAGAATGAACTTAGAAGCTTCCATTGGGGAGTAATATTCAATATTATGAACAATGATTTTTCAAAGAAATTTAACAAAATAGCTCATAATCTTGGAATGATCGAGCGTTAGACCGAATGCTCGCGGCTTTTTTCATTATTTTATGTATAAAAACATTTCCCTAAGTTACAGCAAGATCCGTAACCCAAACAAGGGTTACTCTCCTGGTAAGTATGATTTTAGGCTTCGCAGAAGATTACAAGAAAATTGTTGTTAATATGAAGCATGAACTTATTTCCACAAGATCAAGAAATTAACTGAATGCTATAATACAGGAAGGTACTGTAGCCAACAATGTAACCACACATGAAAATTATCAAATGAAAATATCAAAGATAGAATGGTTAATGCCATATGTTATTGCATCAGATAAACAGAAAACCCAGCTGTTAAATTTCATTGGTAAAGATAATTCTATTCCTATGAGTTTTCGTTTTTGGGTGTTATTTGAATATCCTCTCCTTCCAACGACAAATAAACATGTCTGGACGGTAAAAACTTCAAATCAATTGGAGAAACCACGTTTCGTGATTCTTGGACAGTCGGAAAAAAAAGGTTCAAAAACTAAGAATGCCAGTCGCTTTGACCACTGTAATATTAGTAATGTAAGGCTTATTTTGAATTCATAATATTATCCGTACAACAATCTCAATCTTGACATATCTAAGAATTAGTTTGCTATTCTCTATGATATGTATGCTAATTTTCAGAAAAGTTATTACGGAAGAGATTCACAGCCATTATTGACAAAGTCTCAGTTTATCAACTTTGAACCACTCATAGTTATTGACTGTTCACGACAAAACGAATCTCTCAAGAGCGCTCCTGTCGATGTACGTCTAGAATTTGAGTCTAAAACTGACTTTCCAGCTTATACTATAGCTTATTGCATGATCTTCCACGATCGCATCGTTCAGTACAATCCTATTAGTGGAGATGTTCGGAAGCTTGTCTGAATTATCTTCACTTTCACTTACAAAAATTAATATTTCAAAATGGAATATGCGGTAGACATGATTGGTTTTAAGCAAATGGGTGATGACTATGTTCTAAAAGAAATAGCAATCATTTCTCTAAACGACAGTGGTGATCCCATCATTCATCTATTCATAAAACCTTTTTCATGGAAAAGGCTCTCTGACGAATTGCAAGAAGAAAACATTCGCCTCAAACATAATCACGGAATAGCTTGAAATATTGATGGACTTGACTACCCTCAAATTGAAAACTTACTTCGTGAATATTTACATGATGCTACTAAAATTTTTGTTATGAATAAATTCAAACGAAAATGGCTGTTTTGATTCAACTTTCCTGCTTATAACATCAATCAATACGGCTATCTATCAAACCCATCTTTCAAGTGTGTTACTATATGCACAAACCATAATCCAATTTATAAAACTGTCTGTGCACTACACAATGTTAAACTCATGAAATTATTCCATCTCTCACAAAATCATTTGTAAGAAAAAGAAAAATTAAAGAAAAAAAGAGTAGAAAAAAAATAGTAGAAAACGCTATAGGCATTCTGGATCACGTTTGGATTCTAGATCACTGAGATGATCTACAATGCGTACGGATTCTAGATCACTTTGAGGAGACAGGGGGTGATCCAGAATCCATGTGATCCAGTATGCCTAAAGCTTATCTACTTTGGTTTGAAGAAAAACTTTATTTAAGAGGACGTTGGATCCCTCTATCCTTTTCTAATCGAAAAATGTAGGTTTTTTAAAAAACTAGTAATTATTAGAAGAAATTAAGAGTTGTCCGAAACTTGTACAGTAAAAAAAAATATTTTTTCTGATGAGTACAAATTAATTTTGATGTTTTGTTTTTAAGAAAAGTTTGACATATATAAGTTAGGCTAGAGAATATTATGTTTAAGGGGATGTAAAACGGACACTACGCCTGTACTCATGAATTTGGCCTATCTTTTTATTATATTGCAGAACTTGAGGAAAAGAAATGCTTTAGCTTGTAGTATTTACCACAAAGATTATTTAGTTAAATTTTCAAATAAATTCATTCATTAGTTTTTCTAAATTTTGGGTTCCAATATTTAAATAAAATTTTAGATTTTGTACAAGAAATCTAAAATTCTGAAAAACGAATGAATGAATTTATTTCAAAATTCAGCTGAATAATCTTTATAGTACATATTAAAAGCTAAGGCATTTATTTTCTTAAAATTTTGCAATCAAATAAAAAGATAGTAAATATTTATAACTACAGGTGTAGTATCTCTTTTACATCTCCTTAAGTACGTCAAACTTTTCTTG
The DNA here is from genome assembly GCA_017163975.1 of Anastatus disparis. Lineage (NCBI taxonomy): Eukaryota > Metazoa > Arthropoda > Insecta > Hymenoptera > Eupelmidae > Anastatus > Anastatus disparis. Next base: position 1,590,404 of record JAFFSR010000315.1, on the reverse strand, counting down.
AAAATAAAGCATTAAAATTGATTCGTCCTCTTTAGAAAAAATATTGTTTTTTACTGTACAAGTTGCGGAAGACTCTTAATTTCTATCAATAATCACTAGTTTTTCCAAAAACTTATATTTTTTAAGTGAAAAAGGATAGAGAGATCCAGCATCCTCTTAAGGAAACAGGCGGAAGAGTGAGTTCTCTACATTCTCTGTACATTGGCTCGAATTTTCCTCTCTTTTCTTCCACATAGCATCGACTCGCTATCACTTCTCATAACCGAACCCATTACTCACGTTGTTAAAAGGAAGATATATATATATATATATATATATATATATATATATATATATATATATATATATAATATATATATATATATATATATATATTATTCGAATATCGCTGTCCAAGCACAAGCATAATCGTGCGTCACATGTATAAGTGCTAGTGATGGGCATACAAGTACGTGTCTGTAAAAACGCGTACGGTACCTATTGATTTGCTCGCTGAGCACATGCATCTTTTGGTTGATTATATGTATGATTTCACAATTAAAATATTAATTTTTCATTAATTGCGTTAATGATTCATATGAGAATTGACTTTCTGGCTGTTCATTTTGAGAAAATTATTTATGTGATTGACTATCTAATAAACACTTGAAGTTTCAGACGGTCGATTCTCAAAATTATTCACTTCTTTTCTATAATTTAAGCAAAAAAAACTATTATCTAACATTTCAGGAAATTCGATTTTTGCATTCTCGGTAATAAATCTCAGATCAGATCCAGTTGGATTATCTATAATCATAAGAAAGAGCTTGTTTACAATGTGACTATTTTATAGGTTAGCTGTATCGAAACTGTTTACGATTTGATTTATTGAATAGATTATATGTTTATTTTTATTATATATTAGACATAGTTACAGCGATTTTTTCACAAAACAATATTTAAAAATATATGTACACTTGGCGGAAAGGATATTTTTCCGAATGTGTACCTGAAATGGCAGCGCTGCATATTTTACCATAGACATAAGAAAATTTCGAATTATGCATTGAGTTTCGCATATGATTATTTCGTTTTTTCTTATAGGTTATCCATGCAAAATTCGAATGATAACAACTTGAATTTCATTGCTTATATAATTTAAATACACAATATTAGATTCTATATGATTATTGAACTAAGAAATATAAATTCTATTTAATAAAATTATCATTCGGATCATGAAAAAAGAAAGTAATATTGTTTGTTCACTAAAATTACTGTGGTAAAATATGCGGTGTTGCCATTTGAGGTTAACATTCGGAAAAATATCTTTTCTGCCAAGTGTACATAAAAGAGTACCCGCCGTCAAGATGAGTAAAATGCCCTCCCTTCCAAAATTTCAAATCTAATATTTTTCCTGGTTTTTATAGTAATTGAAATTGGGTTTTGCAATATTTATAGTTTCCGAACTCATACCTTAACCTTAACATAACCTATAAACCACCTATTTTATATAATACTTTTTTCATTCGTGAGAATGAATGATATTGATTCCGCAAAAATCACATGAATAGATCTTAGCACTCTCTTTTACTCTGATTTTTTGGCGGCTTCTAGGAAGCAGTTTTTCTAACCTAAAAAAAATATTTTAATAATAACATTGTCTAGGAAACGGCTATAAGTAATTTTCTAAACTTAAAATTTGTATTTTTCAAGGAAAAACAAAGTTTGTAATGGCCGAAAATCCAACGCAGTTTTAAAGATCGTTAAAAAAGGTTCCAATAAATGTTATTATAGTTCTGCCAAAGCTATTTTTATTTTCCTTATGCAAGATTTGAGAATTTTTTTTTCCAATTATTTTTGCCCTTATAAAAGCGAGTGCAGTTTCAGTGGGGACTGTTGTATCAAAATGAAACGAAATAGATATTGAGGCTTACGAACGTTTCAATATGATTATTTATTTCATAGTTACTAGACTTTCTGGAAACCTATCTCAAAAACTAAGAGATGGAAAATTTTTTTATATAACAAAAAATGTTTCTTTTTAACTGAACTATAATGGATCACGATGGAAAATTCGACATGAGAAAAAAATTTTTTGCCATCCCCTGCCCAAAACTACGACTTTCGTCCCGGCGCCGAAAAACGAAAGTCATAGTTTCGGCCAGGGTATAGCGAAAAATAGTATACACTCCACGGAAAGTAAAATGGCGATCCTATAGCACATACCTTATCTCCGTTGGTATGTAATATACTATTGCATATGAAAAATTATATTATCAGAAATAATAATGTAAGAATTCAAGTGAAAAAATCCAAAAAACTTTTAAAAAAATTTTTTTTTATATTGAATTTTTTATTGTAAATTATTATAGTTCAGCTAAAAAGGAACATTTTTGTTAAATAAAAAAAGTTTTCATCTCTTTTAGTTTTTAAGATATTAGCAATTGAAAAAAAGCTTAGGTTTTCAAAAAAAAGTTCAGTAACTCTGGGAAAAATAATCGTATTAAAACGTTTTATATAGCATTTTAGAGGCGGTCGGAACCAAATCGGTGACTTAGTTCGGTGCTTGTAACAAATGCTTATAATAACTTATTCATTTATCAATATGGTGAAAATATAGTCATTTCCTCTCGTCATGTATATAAAGAATAATTTAAAATAGTAAAAGCCACAAAAATATACAAAATATTGTTATAAAGCGAAAAATGCCACCTAACAATCGACACGACAGTTTTTTGCATGCGGTATATGTCAAGTCAGTTTGATATTTGTAATAAATGCTTATAATAATTAATTTACTTATTCATATGGTAAAAATATAGTCATTTCCTCTAGTCATGTATATAAAGAATAATTTGAAATAGTTAAAGCCATAAAAATATACAAAATATTATCGTAAAGCGAAAAATGCTGACTTCATATATACCGCAAGTCACCGATTTGGTTCCGACCGCCTCTTAAAAGATAATACAATAAGCTTCAACGTAAAATAAAAAAAAAATTGAAATCATTCCCAAAAATTTTAAAATTTTCTAAAATTGTATCTACGCTAAAAAAAATTAGTTTTCAAAAACTTGCTTTCTTTAGATAGTAGCGAATAAATTGTATTCAAATTTTTGAGTACATCTATCGAATGGTTTAAGTAAATTATAAAAATATTGAAAAATGAAATTTTTTTCAAAATTTTTAAGATATTCTAAAATTGAAACTGCTCTAAGAAAATTAGTTTTCATAGGCTTTTTTTCTTCAGACAGTAACAAATAACTAGTATACAAATTTTGGAGCAAATACATCTAGTAGTTCACGTAAAACAAAAAAAAAAATTAAAAATAAATTTAATTTTTCTAAATTTTCAAAATGCTCTAAGATCAAAACTACGCTAAGGAAATCAGTTTCCAAAATTCTTTTTTCTTTTGGCAGTCGCAAATAATTTCTATGCAAATTTTGAAGCAAATCCATCAAGTACTTGAAATACAAAAAAATTAAAAATCATGATTTTTTTTATATCCTTAAAATGGCTCTAAAATTAAAACTACACTAAGAAAACCAATTTTCAATAGCTTCCGCACCAGTTAGAAAATAAAATTTCACACATACGTACATGCATACGTACATACACGCACACACACACACACACACACACATACATAAACATTTTCTGGAAACTACTTATTTCGAATCCTCGATTCTAAATATGTGCAAATTATTAAAAAAATTAAAAAAAAATTTTTTCATGAATACAATATTTTCTCTATGAGAAAGCAAAAGATATTGAAAATAATAACGTGATTATTTTCAGTGAGGTATTTTTTCTAAATCACGTGATTATCACGTAATCATCACGGGAAATTTCGCTCGTTAACGCCATGTCATAATCACATGATAATTTTTAGTAGCGAGTCAACTACAAGAACCTGAGCGTTGCGTAACGGAAAAAAAGTCGACTTAGGCCTCTGTAGCAGCGCAATATCGTACTGTCATTAATACAAAAATTATTTTGTTTACATATAAATATCGATTTTGAATTATATGCGTTGTGGAATTTTTCTGTACCTTTTCATTTTCTGATAAATCATTGAAAAATTAGCTATTAAGAGGAGGTCACGTATTTCCGTCCTAATTCTAATCAAAGAATTATTTTTTTTGCAATAACTAATAACTTTAGTAAAAAATAAAGAGATCATCCCATCCCGTATTACAGAAAAAATTAAAAAAAAAAACATTTTAAAAACACATATTTATAGTGGAAAAATAGACTAAAAAGTATTAAATAAATTGATTTACTTCCTTGAAATTACTTTTATACAGTTCATTGCAATAATTAAAAGAAAATTTTACAACAAAAATTTAAAAATAAAAGTGTGGACGCTAATTTTAGTAAATCCAATTCAGCGCCCACACTTTTATTTTTAAATATTTGTTGTAAAATTTTCTTTTAATTATCGCAATGAACTGTATAAAAGTAATTTCAAGGAAGTAAATTAATTTATTTAATACTTTTAAGTGTATTTTCTCCATTATAAAAGCGTGTTTTTAAAATGTTCTTTTAAATTTTTTATTTTCTACTTTTTAGGTGAAATTGAATTTTCTATGAGTAATTTTTTGTAAAAGCTTGAATTTAATTGTATTTTCTATACATTCCCCTATCCCTGATATATTCCCCTAATCTCCATACATTCCCCTATCCTTGATATATTTCCCTAACCCCCATACATTCCCCTACTCCCCATAAATTCCCCTATCCCCCACACATTCTCCTATCCCCTATATATTTCCCTATCCCCTATATATTCTTTTGCCCCCTATGATTATCTTATACTCTATATTTCTCCTATACATTCGCCTATCCCCTATGCATGCCCCTATTTCCTATGCATTCTCTACAGCTATCAACTCAATAACATTCTATTAATTCGCCTCCATCCAAAGATAGCCTCCCCACTCGAACTTTCTCGGAGATAACTTTGCACATCCGTCATCGCTGACCTGACAACGGATTATTTCATTGTCATCGGAGACCAAGGTCTGTGTAAAATTTCAGAAATTTCCATCGACAAAAAGTGCCTCAAATTGAACGTGCAAGATTTGATTACAGCCAGACAAACAGACAGACAGACGTTAAAGCAAGCTTAATAAAAGCGTAAAAAGCAATATTTTCTCTGATAAGAAATAATTGATTTTATCTATTAGTTTGCAAGAAAACCTTGAAAACCCAAATTGTTTACCCAAACCTCTATGTTGCAAGTTTTTCAAGGTTTTCTTAAAAACGAAATAATAAAATCAATTCTTTCTCATCAAAGAATATATTGCTTTTTTTAATATGAGATGGGGCTATCTCTTTATTTTTTGCTTAAGTTATTAGTTATTGCGAAAAACTCAATCCTTTGATTAGAAAAGGACAGATATATTCGACCTGCTCTTAACTTAGATTTCCCAAAGACAGACGTTTCAAATTTCAGTAAGTTTTTGTTTAATGTAGCAGTCTCGTAATTCGCGTGTTTTTTTAATCTTTTTGCGAGAATTTTTTTTTGTAAATAAATTGCACGGTGCGCTTAGAACAAATTCAATGGTCATTAAAATGTTAACGAAAAAAGGCAGTGGAATTGGATTTGGTATAATTTCAACATATAAATGCTATTGAATTTGAAATCTTATCTGCTCTGCTTCTCTAAAAATCTCGAAAATAAGATTTAAAGTTACTTTCTTCATTACTTTAGTGAATTTCGTTAATTTAAAATATTTAGACCCAATTTCATGATTATACCTATATATATATATATGCATATGGGACATTCTTTCTGAACGTCCCCTCCTGCTCATTTTTCTTTTAAATGGAAAAAATTTTTGAAGGTATGCAAAATTTATGAAAAAATTAAGCTTTCCGATGTCGAGTGGAATATTAAACTTGGAGATCAATTTTAAGATCATTTCTAGGTCAACTTTTTACTAACCAATAACCCCTATTCTGTTATTTCAGATTCGGAATCGACGGGAAATTCTACGTTCAGATAAGGTGAGACCCGTTTGAACCCCCAAAGTAGTGTGAAGAAAGATCATCCTTTTTATTTTTTTTTCTAATTAACCCAACAACGGTAAGTTTCAGCAAATATTGCGATAGACAAAAGTTTTTTGACTTCCAAGGAACCAAGAAGACCTTGTCAAATTTATCGGTTACTTTCAAGATCATTGCATGGTTTCCATTGTGTTTTAACAGATAATCCACATTTTTTATCATGAATTCGGAATCTACAGATAATTCTATGTTCAGAAAAGGTATTATATATGATATTCGTTGGGCTCGCCAAGGTCTCGCGGAGGTCAATCAGCCTCTTAATTTTTTTAACAAAGTAAACATAACTACTAAAATCAAAATTTTTTTCAAAATTTTCAAAATGCTCTAAAATAAAAACTGCACTAAAAAAATAAGTTTTCCGAAACTTTTGTTCTTCAGACAATAACGAATAACTTGCGTACAAGTTTTGGTGCAAATCTGTTAAATGATTTTCGTAAAATAGAAAAAAAATGAAAAATAAACATTTTTTTCAAAATTTTCAAAATGCTCTAAAATTAAAAGTGCGCTAAGAAAATCAGTTTTCAAAAGTTTTCCTTCTTTTGGCTATCGCCAATAATTTTTACGTAAATTTTAGAGCAAATATATCGACTTTTTTATGTAAAATACAAAAAAAATAAATAACCAAATTTTTAAAAAATGTTTAAAATAGCTCTAAAATTAGAACTACACTAAGAAATACAATTTTCAATAGCTTCCACACCAGTTAGACGAAAAATTAAATAGCAACTCGTCAATCAATGCAGATAGCGACTCGTCAATCAATAATTTAAAAATATATATCCATGTGCTTTCATGTTTATGTTTATGCACATGCAAACACAGACACACGCACGCACACACGCACACACTTGTATGGATATAATATAATTCTGAATCATTAATATTTGAAATAGTTCCTCATTTATTAATTTTTATTATTTTTTAAAAATATACAGATCTAATACTTAGAATTATAACTTTTGTTTTACATATAAATTTTAATAATTGTTTAAATATATTTATCAATAATGAAAACTTCAAAAATTGGAAGAAATAAATTTGGAACGTCACATTTGTTGATTTCATCATTATATGGAATTAAGTAAAACTCCATTTGTATGTTCTTTAAAAAAATTTTTTTAATCTATTCTAGAGTAGGTCTCTTTTACTCTTGTAATTTATCAGCATTTATTTTAGAAAAATCTTTAAAACTGTATTTATATTCGTTATAAATCATTTAAAACCCTTTCGTATAGTTTTTATATTTTATAATATGTTATAGAAACAATAATCATTTTTTAATGTTTATACAATTGTAATAATTAATATATTACTATATTGTATCTATGCATATCATACGCAAAGACACATCAAAAAATATCTAAAAATATCTTTTTATTTTTATTATGAGTTGAGTCATTAATATTATTGAAGTTATGTTTTTAACCATTAAGTTGCGTTTTTTTTTCATTTTTCGATATCTTATCTAAATTTCAGAGACGCAGGTATAAAAGATTATAATATTCCGTGCAGAAGCTCTTCGATCTGCCGCGAGCTGACGCTTAGCGTATTTTTAGACCTTCCTTTAGGAAGAAAATAATAATTAATAATAGGTATTAACTTTTAGAATTATAAAAAATAAAATTAATTTAAAATTTTCACCGATTTTTTTGAAAAATTTTATTCATTATTAAAAATATATAACATCTTGCAGAACATCTTATATCCATATGCATCTTGCAGGACATTGTACAGGATATTCCTACAGCACTTTTGCGAAAAATGCATGTAAGATGTCCTGCAGGATATCCTATAGGATGTCCTACAGAATACCCTACAGGATCCTACAGGATATCCTATAGGAATTTTTTTATAAGGGCCCACATAGCATGAAAGATTCCAGAAAGCTTCTAGAAAGTTCCCAAGTAAGTTTCGAAAACTTTTAAGAAGCTTCCATAAAAGCTTCCAGAAAGCGTGAAATGTCCCAAGCGAATTCCTATCGAAAAGATTCAGAATAAGATTCCAAGAATCTTCCATGGAACCTTTTTGAAAGATTTTTTGAAAGTTTTAGAGAAAATTTATGTAAGCTTTCCGGAACATTGTATTAACCTTTCAAGATATTATTATGAACTTTTTAACTTTTCAAGGAAGGTTATTAGAGGCTTCCAGGAATATTACATGGAACCTTCTACGAAAGAATGTTGAAAGCTTCTATGAAAGCTTCCAGAAAGTACGATATGCTCCGTGCACATTCCTTTTAGAAAGATTCGGAGGGAGATATCATAAATCTTCCATGGAATCTTCTAGAAAGTTATTTTGAAAGTATTAGGGAAGACTTTCAGGAAAATTTCAGAAATCTTTCATATTTTCACCAATTTTTTAATGCATTGAGAAACGTTTCTGTAAGCTTTCAGAAATAATTCACGAAAGCTTTCACGAGAGTGTATAGGAAGCTTTCATAAAAGTTTTCAGCGAGCATGAAATCCCCGTGCAAATTTCTCTTAGGCAGTTTCCAGATCTCTTTTACGAAAAAAAAGTTGGCATGAAGTTTTTAAGAGGCGGTCGGAACCAAATCGGTGACTTAGTTCGGTGCTTGTAATAAATGCTTATAATAATTTATTCATTTATTAATATGGTAAAAATATAGTCATTCCCTCTAGTCATGTATATAAAGAATAATTTAAAATAGTTAAAGCCACAAAAATATACAAAATATTGTTATAAAGCGAAAAATGCCACCTAACAATCGACACGACAGTTTTTTGCATGCGGTATACGTCAAGTCAGTTTGATATTTGTAATAAATGCTTATAATAATTTATTTACTTATTCATATGGTAAAAATATAATCATTTCCTCTAGTCATATATATAAAAAATAATTTGAAATAGTTTAAGCCATAAAAATATACAAAATATTATCGTAAAGCGAAAAATGCTGACTTCATATATACCGCAAGTCACCGATTTGTTTCCGACCGCCTCTTAAGGAAGTTTATAAGAACCCTTCATTAAAGATTGTCATAAACTTTCAGAAATAATTCATAGGAGTTTTCAGAAAGCGTTAAACGTCCCGTAACAAAGTATTTTTAGGAACATCCGTATGAAGATTCTAGTAACTACCATGGAACCTTTCAGAAAAAGATATAGAAAAGACTTATAGAAGAAATTTTTCCCTCACATCGCACTTGGGCTTTCTGGAAGCTATGTGAATATTCTTTTTTTATTGATTATTGTTTACATTAATTATCAATTACAATTATACATACATTTTAATATGCTATTAATAACGAAATTAATGCATTCAAGATAAAAAGCGCATGAAAAATTTTTCGACCTAACTTCGAACTACAGATTACGAAGCGGGAACCTTACCCATTACGCTACAAACGCTTATTAAGTAATATGGTAATCTGATATATTTATTTCTTATTGTTGTTAATATCAAATTTCTATTTATTTATCTAGTTTTACATCTACGAATTTTCCTCTTTTAAAAAAGTGATGGATAAATTCTGTCATCACGATAAGACAGTTTTGATTGGTTAAAATAAAACAAGCGACGAAAATTTGAAATTTAGAATGAAATTTTGAAATTTCAATCAATTATGTTAACTAATAAACAAATAAAACAAGGCACGTGCAGCGCGCTTTAAATTGCTAGTATTGTTAAAACAATAATTTGGCAAATGAATCAGTTGAAATTATTTTTATGTAAATGATTATAAAAGTCTGCTAACTTAACCAATTTCTACTTTATTGACTCATTCGTCAAAAATTATAAAATATTTTAATTAATTTATATTCTATACAAATTTAATATTTCATAATTATTTGAACCTTATTTTTGATAGCTTACATAACAAATAAAATTTCCAAACTATAAAAATATTTAATTCATAAAAAAATTTTAAACTCTTAAACATAGAGCAATAATTTAGCAAGTATGTTATTTCTAAAAATGAATCTATAATATAGAAAGCAATGATTTTAATATTTTTTAAAAATATTTCAGCTAAATTTATTATAATTTGTTAACTTTTTTTTAATATAAAACTATTTTCTAATGTATTTATTTTAATTTATGAACTTACATAATTTATATTTTTTTTTGTAAAATTCCTGTTCTTCTGAATTCGTTTATAAATAAATTGGAAGATGGCGATAAATGAGGTTTGTATTGGGAATCAATATTGAAGTTATTCAGAGAATAATATTTTATGTATAAAAAATTATATTCTACCTTTAATTGGCACAATAATTTTTTTCTGAATTGTTTTTTTATATTTAACATTCTATATTATTTTCTTATACACCAAATATTTCTTCATATAGAAAATGAATGTAATAATTTTATAAATTTATTTCATAAAATGTTACTGGAAGTGCTAGTAAGATGACGAGTAATCTTCGTATATTGACGTAATACTCCGTTCAATCTTCCTCTAAACTTTCTAGAAGATTACATGTAATATTAATTTTTCTATAATTCAATAGACCATACGAGCTCCCGTGAATTTTTCAGGAAGCTTCCAAGGAACATTTCAATGTAACCTTGCTGAAACTTTCATTTACTGGAAATCTTCAGGTGGAATATTTGGTAGCTTTCCGTAAAGCTTTCCAAAATTCTGACTGCGATTTTCTGTCAAAGATTCTAGAAAGATTCAGTGAAGTCTTTCGAGGAATGTTACTGAAAGTTTTCCATAATCGTTCACTGTTATCTTCCACCAAAGTCTTTGATAAAATTCAGTGAAATATTTTATGGAAAATCATTGGAAAATTACCTCATGGTTACTGGTAATTCCAGGAAGATTTGGTGAAATATATTATGAAAGATTACTAGAAGATTTTTTCAAGTTTAACGATAATCTTCGCAGGAATATTCCTCCAATATTTCATGCAATCTTGCTGCAAGCTTCATAGAAGATCTCATGGGATATTTAATTTTCTATATTTTGAATGTTTGGCCCAAACTTTCGGGAAGTTTCCACGAGAATTTTAAGGAAGGTTCCAATGTTATGTTACTAAAACTTCCATTGATCTTCTAAGAAGCTTACATGAAAGATTTTGGAAGAGATATAAAATAATCTTCCAGAAATCTTTCCAAATTATTTATTATAATCTTCCGTGAAAGCCTTCAGGAAATTTCAGTGGAATATTACTGGAAGATGATTACCTTGAGTTTAATGGTAATCTTCGCAGAAATATCCTTGTAACATTCCATGCTATCTTGCTGCAAGCTTTATGGAAGATTTAATATGCAATTCACAAAATGTTAATAATTCACAAAAAAATTATCGTTACACATAAAAAAGAGTACATAAAAAATTAGAAAATCGTATATTCCAAAATGCTCGCTTTACCTCACACCTAACCGCCTTACCCGGTTTTACGGTACCTATTAACATATTTAAATAAATAATCTTGATTAATATTAAACGATTCCAGAGCATGATTTTTATTATTATTACTATGACCGACTTATAGAATCGTTATTATCTAGCGTGCCTTGCCTAGCTATTGCGGACTCTTCGTTTGGTTTTTCGTTCATAATTTTTTAATGTTAGATGGAAAGCCCGTTGTTGTTAAGGACCAAATGCCTTAACATCCAGGGCTTGCCAATGTTAATAGCATAAAGAAAGTTTATTTTTGGTAGGCTCTTTATTTTATTTAAATAAAAATCAAATAATGTTAATGCATAAAAAGTTAGTAATTTACAAAAAGTTGCGTTAATTTGCAAATACAAATACTTTGCTCTTGCCAATACAAAGCCAAAAGCTTGCCAATGGCTTCAGCAAAGCTGCATCTGCATGCTTGAAGAGCCGATCCAAGAGTGCAAAAGCTCGCAAACTCCTCGTACTGCTTGCTTCAAATCTCCTTGAGTATCTCCTCCACTCTTCTCTGTTCAAGAAAAGAAAGACAGATACGCGTCTAATTACATGGGCTCTTGCACATGTATGCACACATACTTTGCTCATGCAATCACTTTAGTCTTTTTGGGTGTTTGCGCGCGTAAACTTTTAGTTTCATACGGTTTCAGGACTGCACGTACTCGGGCGCTCAAAAATCATTGCACCCCAAAATTAAAATTGATTTTCCACTCAATTAATAAACGAAAAATCTATTTTATTTTTATTTAGCGATTTTGCCGGAGATGTGCGCACAAACACCAAACTACGCACTTAAGTTTACCCCAGCTGTGGTGTTGTGGTCTGCCCCCCAAAATAAAATACGATTTTTTCTTTCTCCCAATAAAGAAAAGTAAACTTTATTTATCTGCTAATGTCCTTGAAAAATAATTGATTTTAACATGTTTTTGTTTTCATTTTAGAAGTAAAATTTATCTTCTTTTTTTAGACTAAAAATTCTAAATCTAACAAACAATTTTAATTTAAACTCTTTTTTTAGACTAAAAATTCTAAATTTAACAAACAATTTTAATTTGAACTATTTTTTTAAATTTATTTATTTAAGTCTACCCAAACCTGAATTGGATTTATATGGCTTTAAAAAATTTTAAATTAAAACATTAGAAAATTTGGTGGCTTCCACGTTCATCTTTACGATCTTAAAGTATTCCCCACACCTTAATTTTTATACTTCCAATTTTTTGTTTTACCCATCCCATTTTACCCCGTCCCATTTCGCATTCGCCCGGGGTAATGCCCGTGAAGAGGGGAAAACCCATAGGCAAACCCAGTGGGATAAAACCTGGGAAAACCCTCTCCGGAATGGGTCGGTGTATATAGCAGATTCGGTATTAGACATCCTTGTATCAGGATACCTGCACCGTATCTGCCACACCTCCCGCTCACGTTGTCATGTGGCCAGCACGCCCAAGCGATCGTCACACAAAGCAAGTCCAGATTGGACGCGCAGCATTCCTTGGAGCGGTTACCCATCCAAGTACTAACCACGGCTAATGCTGTTTAACTTTGCAGATCACCTAGCGCGCGCCGAACCATTCGACCAATGCGTCGTTTAAAATTTTAAATATATACAGATAGTATTAATTACAAATTGTACAAATAGTAAACGCATAAAATAAAATTTCCGAAGAAATATCACAATCATTTAAAAAATCAATAATAATTTCAATAACTTCAAAAGTTCTGAGTCTTTAGAATGTAAATCATGTCTTGATTAATTAGGATTTCAAACTTGCAGAAATTTTCAAACATTTTAATGCGTTGAAGCTTATAGAGTGAGCAGTTCCATAAAAGATAATCAGCGTCTTGGAAGTAGTGACCGTATTTACACAATGGAGAATTAATAATGTTTTCTCTTGATAATGATGAAATAGAGCTGTAGTGATTAGCTCTGAGTCTTTTAATTGCTACTATTGCCTTCCTTGATAACTTTTTGTTTTTGAACCATAACTGTTTGCGCTCATTATAAAAGTGCCTTTATAAGTTTCTAATTTTTTAATAGTTTGTTGGTGTTTTTACAGGCAAGATTTATCCAGTCTAATTTAAAATCTGTATAAAGAACCTTGAAATTTGTTGGAGGTGATCTTGTAGCAGTTTTGAAATAGAGATCAGCTATTTCATTACCGTAAATGCCTATGTGAGCAGGCATTCATGTGAATTATAATGGTGATTCTACTGTCCTATTTTTTTATATTTGCCAAATTTCATATTTTGCTAAAGCTATCAAAGGATGATTAACTGTAAATGGTTTATGGCTTTGTAAGCTCTGAAGCACACTTATAGAGTCCAAGAATATGATGTGCTTTTTATTTTTATTATTCATGACCGGATCAAGAGCTAAGTTTATAGCCGCAGCTTTAGCTGTAGAAAAATAGAGCATTGGTTATTGATACTCGTTGTGTTGAGTCCTCGGTAACACATGCAGCACGAACAGATAAAGAATTTTAGCTATTATCAGTAGAATCTGCTGATTTCTGTATAAAAAAAGCAGAGATCTAGAATGAGGTCAGGATTACAGAACTGGCGTAGAAATTTTCCCAGTCCAAAATCAATGTGTAGTTGATAATATATATCTTTGTGATCATAAGAGTAGATATTATCACTTCTACAAGTATGTAATATTTTGTAAGTGATAGCTGGGACCCTAATGACATATTCTGTGAATCATACTTTTCCTTTTGAGTCGACTTTTTTGTGTTTGATGTAGTATTGTTTGAAAGTCTTGAGTGAGGAGATTGATTCATTAAAGAGTGCTTTAGCTAAGTAATTACAACCCAAATTGAGTGCTCTGTCCTTGATAATCGTGAGTTTGATTTCAGCAAAAATAACATTTTCGGTTGTAGAAATTATGTATCCCATAGCCGTTCTCAATGCTGAGTATCGAAGATTTTCTATAATTTGTGCTATTAAATTAGTTCTTGGAGAATATATGGAACTACCATAATCGATGACCGAACGTATACAACTTTTGCATAAGGTTAATAAGGTTTCAGGATGGGATTCCGACCATGTTTCACAGATGTACTTCGAAATTCTATGAGCTTTTTGGCAGTTTGCAGCAATGTTTTTAACCTGTTGCCTAAATGTGAGCTCATAATCGAATATGATTCCAAAAAACCTTGTAGCTTTAATGGATGTTATTTTTTTACCATTAATAGTAATTGAGGTGTTGCCTGGTAATATTTTTTCCTACTTAAGTAGATGCATTTATTTTTCTTAAGATTCAATTCAAGGCCCATATTTGGAAAATTAGTACGAATGATTTCGACTCCTTCATCAGTAGTCTCTTACCCTTAGTTATAGGCAGAATGTTGGTATAGAGCGCTGTCATCTGCAAGTGGGGAGACTTAAATAAATTTAGGAAAATCTTCTATTTGCAACGCACATTAGATATAATAGTGGACTCAACACCCGTGAGGTATCCCTTTACGAGAGTAACGAGTATTGTTATGGTTGAGCTTAATGAAGATGGTGCCTTGGAAAATGAGATGTTGTACAAGTCTAAGAACAGAAAATGGACAACCGATCTCTTTAAGTCTGTTCAGTAAAATGATAGCATCAACATTACATAATGCTACCTGTACATAAAGCCGCTAATATGCCTCTACCTTTTAGGAATTCATCTTCGATATATCGAGCTAAGCTAGTAAGATTGTCGTTACATGAGCGTCTCTTTCTAAAACCAGAGTTAGAGATAGGTAAGATTGAATCATGCTCACAGTACCATTGTAGCCTACTTTTACCCATGATTTTATAAACTTTTCATAAACAAGATATCATGGCTGTAGGTCTACGACCAGAACCATCCATCTTGCTAATAAAGTGCACAAATAATTCTTGCTAGCTTATAAAGAAATTACTCAAGAGCATTTAATTGAAGATATCTAGCAGTTCCAATATGTATTTAATTGAAATGTTTAACAAAGTGTAGTAGTCAATTTCATCGAGTACGCAGCCTAAATGTTTGTTACTTAATTGAAGTACCGAATTGAATTAAAAAAAATCGAAGAGTACGTCAAAAAATGAGTCTCTAGACTTTGTAATATTTACATTTATAGAGGAGTTAGCAGGAGTCGTATGAGGAGCAATTTTATTCAGAGCTGTTTCTGCTTGTGTATTTTAAAGAGATTCATCGTGATTCGGGGAACAGTCTCGACCCATTTGTTTCTGAATGTTTTAATTTGATCCAGACATATTAAGTATTAGTTCTGAAACTTATATGTATCTTGTACTTTCTTTTTAGATGGAGTATTTGAAATGACAGCTATTTCAATTTATTGAATCCATATGTCATATTTATCCATAGCTAAAGCATTGAGATATTCCGGTTAATAAAATTTGTAGTATAATTTATCTAGTGTCTTGCAGGTTCTAACTCAATTTGTTTTCTTAGAATGAAATTTGAAAGTTGATTTATGATGTATAGATTTTTCGAAGTCGACAAGCAAACTTATGGGAAAATGATTTGACCCATGAGGATCATAAAAAATCTGACAATGAATACGACCAGCCATGCTGGAAGTAGAGATGATGAGATCAATGTTGGATTTTTTTCTTCTTACAACGTCTAAATGGGTTAAAGATAAGAGAAATCTGCCATTTTTATTATTGTGAACACAATTTGAGTTTAGGTGATGTAAATTAAAATCACCAACTATCAAGCATGATTCATTATTGATGAACTGATTACTCATAATTTTATTTCAGGTACTTAAAGGAGGGTATATATGAAGTGGTTTGTAACAGGTTACTAACAAGGGGACACTATCAGCTTCGGGTCCTGGATTTTGAGTTCGAAGGGCTTAACAGTTTTGTTTTGTTAAAAAACTAAGAAATCTCCAAGGTTTTTTGCCAACGAGCACTCCATCACTTCTTTTAATATACCTAAAGTTGTTAAAAATCAGCTTTTTTTTAAGAATTTCACATTATAAGAAATAATCCACCTCCGTAGACTTTCTGAATCACTTCACTTACACTCAAAATACATAACATTCCTTTTTTATACAAATATATAAGTATATTAATAGATATTTATACTAATCATGTGCTTTCGAGCTTGTCAATTCATGAAAAATAGCTATGTCTTCGCAGAATATCAAATTTTCCCGTGTCACACCAGGTTCGATCAAACTCATATTTAAAGATATGAACTGTTTCACTGCACATAAGCATACACTATATTCTATACAATAATATTGATGACTCTGTTATACACTATACATAAGATTTATTAATTAAATGCTCAAATTAATTGTTGGAGCAAAATCCATCTTAACAAACTTCAACCGTATCTATCTAAATTTTCTAGACTTCACTGTCACTATGAAATAACTGTCTTAAAAACTGTAAAATTATAGATTATACTCAACTTAACACAATAAAAATCATCAAACACAAAATTAGTTCAGAGAAAAAAATTGAGCTTACAAATTTTATATAAAATATTATTTAATTTTAGAAATACATACTGCAATAGACTTCTCACAATACTGCATCTTCTGGAATGATGTCAAATACTAAACGAATAATTGTAAAAAATTTTATAATGACAAATCCTTGTAAATAAATGTATAAATAACGCTAAATAATAATAAATAACTGCAAACAATCATGAGTATGAATAACAAAACATTATTTACCAACCTAAACATTTTAAAAAATGTAAATGATAATAAATGATGGTAACAAATAGTAAATAATAGTAATAGACAGAAAAATAAGTATCAATCATTGTAAATAACTGTACTAAACACTTTTCACAATACTGCACCTTCTGAAATGATGTAAAATACTAAACAAATAATTGTAAAACCTTAGAAATGTTTTTAGAGTCTTCACTAGAAAATGAACTATTACTTTATTAATCAAAGTAGTATTTTATTTTCTATTATCCTAAGAGCATTTTTTACAAACAGCTAACCTATGGAATTCTAAATATCCCTTATTATTGATTATAACTGTGATCATTGATTTTTCTATACTCTTCTAATTCTTCTATACTAGTAAAATACTTTGATTAATAAAGTAGTAGTTCATTTTCTATTGAAGACTTTAAAAACATTTCTAAGGTTTTACAATTATTTGTTTAGTATTTGACATCATTTAAGAAGGTGCCGTATTGTGAAAAGCGTTTAGTACAGTTATTTACAATGATTGACTTATTCACTATCTATTAGGCTGATTCCATTTCAAATCGAACAGTCAGTATACACTCAAGTCACCAATTACTGCGCTAATGGAGTATGTTATTCTACCCTAAAAAAAAGGGTATACGTATTTTTTTATTTTGCTGAAATATCAAAATTGCATCAGATATGCACTTTTGAAAATTGCATACAAAAACTAAATGTTAAAACTGAAAATGTTGAGAATAACTTTAGAGAGCTATCGTTTTACCAATTTCCAATGAATTTTGACAAACCTTTTTTTATTTTATTTCGTTTTAAGCCCTCTTCAACTCCGTGCAAGGAATTTAAAAAAAAACTAAAAAATGACTGAGATATATGCATTTTACCAAAAAATGCACTTTTTATGCACATGCATTTTTCTCGAAAAGACCATTTTTTTTTTGCTGAAATTTTTTTTGCTGATAGAGGACCAAAATACCTATCTGATAGTACTTGTTTGATCCCGGGTTTTTTGGTTTGGAGCGAGAAAAAAATTCACAAATTTTGTTGGTGAAAAATGCTTGTATATACGTTCGGAAGTTTTAAGCAGTCGACATTTAAATATTATCCTTCGTTTAGCATTATCCAGGAACAACGACGTGGACGTAGAAGGATTCTGTTCCCTTCAGGGTGCTTTTTTAGAGTGAGTTCCCCTTGCCTCTCACTGTTGGGATGGGTCAAAAAAATAATTATAGATAATTATTTTTTTTTATTTTTGCGCTTATTATTTTTAGTTTTAAATGTAGTCTCACGACGCTTGGCTTTTTTTTTCTTGTTTTTCACTTTATTTAGTGCATGTATAGCTGTCCTGCCAATAAATATATGTAATTTTAATTCCCCAAGTTTTTTTAACCACATATGACTTTTTTGAATGCCATTATATTTAAAAACCCCACTCCATTCAATATTTTTCTTTTTTCTAAATCTTTCAATCTCATTTATTGGTAGTAAAATGATTTTTATTGCATTGGTGTAACTTTGAACCCAATTTATAAAATCGTCAGCATTTTGTATCGATTCTTCATGAACTCTTTTCAAGTTATGTGAAGTAGCATAATGCTTTAGAAGCCCACCTATTCCATCAACGGCTCCTTTCCCATGACCAGTCGCAGAAAATAACCATTTCATTTCATAAAACCAATGTTTGAATTCATGTAGTTGAAAACGATTTTTAAATTGGCTTGGAGCTTCATCTGATATGATAGTGACTTTAGTAACTAAATAATTCTTTTTCATAAGATCGATAATTTTATTTATTGCTAGCAGTGAATATGCAGTATCATGGTTTTTGTCGTCACTAACTATCGCAAAACTTTGTGTTATCTCTCCTTGGTAACAGACTGCAGTAAAAATAGAAATTTGGTTATTTACCCAATGATTTCCTTGAACCGCTTTATTATTTATTACAGACCAATTTTCTGCAAAGTCAACGTGGATGATTAACTTAGTAGGATCAGCTTTACCTTCTTCTTTTTCTTTTTTTATAGCTTCACGTTGAATATTTTTTATGTATATATGAGTACTTGCTTTCAATGCGCAGATTGAAAGTTTTTCTTTAAAAACTGTTAAGCTTATTGTTTGTTTAATAAGATTACCATTATCCCACAAAGCAAACGTAATTTCATCTTCACAATTTTGTTTCAGTTTTAACAATTCTAATGTGATACCCGCACCACCGGGACAATCTTTGCATTCTTGCAAGAAACATGAATCAGATGGTTCAGAACACAACATTGTGTTAGTTATTTCTGAACGAATTGAATCTAATTCGGAATTCTTATCGCCTCTAAAACGAATCAAACTTGTAACAAACAGTTCAAAATTTTCGCAATGTACACAAAGACAAGCTTCCTTCACAGGGCTAGTTAAGACGAAACTTGGTCTCAGACTATAGAATTTCGATTTTCCTATTTGTAAGTTTGGATTTTCTTTTCTTAATTGACTATATGTTTCTTTTAAGCTTCGAGTAAGAAACCGTTTGACTTTTTTAGTTTTTGTATTATTAACTTTAACAGTAACAACATCAGATTTATTTGGACTTTGTCTACTACAATTAAAATCATCATTTAAAAAATATTCCATAGCGATATTTTTTGTGCTTTCATCAATAGGATGACCAGTATATAAATCTGGCTCCGAATAAACTCCTTTATTTTTCACGAGATTTCTTGATTTATTTATCATATACTCGCTTATATTCGGGAATAGTGAGCAAACTTTTATTTTGCTTAATTTTGAAGGTAGTAGAGTTAGAAGTTTTATTTTCTCCGAAATAGAAGAGCATTTTTCTAAAGCCAATTTAAAATTTTCTAAAAATTCATTCCAATAGTTTTCAGTGGAATTTTCGTCCGATTCTATTGATTCAACTGAAATGCCATACGCATCTTCTAATTTACTTCCAACAGTAGCAGAAAAAGCTAAAATTAAGGATTTTTTCTTTTTAGATACGTAATTCCCTCTAAAACTTTCAGGTATTGCAGTTTTTCTTTTTAGGGGTGAGATGCATTCAGGTAAAACTGGATTAATACTCTCGTTCAATTCCTCTATTCGTTCGGGTGTCTTCGGAATAAAATCATCATCTCTTCCGCTAAAAGTTTCAGTGATTTCATTTTCAGATATAGACTCAAGATCACTTAAAATCATTTTTGATATGCGTTTATGGCAATTTTTACATACATTAGTAGATGGCAATATATTTAAATCTGGATGAAGCTGTGCCAAATTAATGGCTAAATCTTCCAACGGTCTAAAACGTGAATTACTGCTCATATAAACTACCTTTTTATGCATTTGAAAAAAATCGGGACATGAAATTCTTTTAGAAGAGTAAATTTCGGACATGGTTATTTCACAATTTTGTTGAATTTTTCACAAGCCCAAGAAGCACCTTTCAAAGCAGCCGTAAAAATAACTAGCTTCTATATAACAGTTCTAATATGCTGTTATGGTTACGCGATGTATTTGTCCGCGAGTTACCCTCCTATTGTTTGTACATCGAAACATACATAATATAGATATACACGAATAGAATTCTTTTTTTTCATGTTTAAATATTTATTTTTATATTACGAATTTACACACACACACACACATATATATATATATATATATATATATATATATATATCTAGCCGTTATTTCTGAGACTTTTTTTGGTATCTAAGCGTTATTTCTGGGACGGGGTCGTTATTTCTGGGACGTCCCAGAAATGGTCCATCTCCAATTGTTATTTCCGGGACGCACCGTGAAAACTAGTTACTATGTACGTACTAGTTGCAATTACTATGTAAAAAAAATTCATATGAAAATATTATAGTATCAAAAGCAACAAAAATTAGGTATACTTTTCCACGACAGTTGAGATAAAAAGATTATCATTACCGATTTCACTTTCTGTACGCACTTTCACGACACTAAAAAATGCTTCGTTAAGAATTTACAAATTTAACAATTTAGTAGGTTACAAAGACCTACCAAATACATTTCCACTACAGTAGGTGTTGAGGCCGTTTTCAAATTTTAAATATATCGCGACTTCCGTTTAAACTGTTTTGGAATGTTCTCGAGGCGACGGTTTTACCTCCCCTTAAGATCGTCAGAGCGCCGCTTCGGGAAATTCCTTCTTGGTTAGAAAGAGCCCGGACGTGAACGAAGCAACACTAAAAGCAAGAAGGCAGCAAATACGCGACTCAAGTATTTCATAAAAGCGAGATAAATTGTGCACATAAGAATAAACAGAATAAAATCAAACTACTGCCTTTAATTGAAATTGAACAGAATAAAGGAAGCAAAATTGGTAATAGTGTTAAAATTATAAGAAACTAAAAATTGAAGTTAAACTGAATGTTAAATTTAAACTGATTACAAAAAATTGTGCACAAATTTGCTAGTATTAACAGAAATAGAATTAATCATTGTATCAATTGGATTGAAGGATAACCCACTGTTTATGAAAATAAATGTATAGAAAATTTAATTTACACTACTGTTGAATTGAATTTATTACAAAATTGCCTTTCATCAAGAATCATTACAACAATTAAATTAACCTAAAATATCAACAGTAGGGATAAAAAAAAAAGAATTACAAACATGTGCTGTGCCGACTTTAACGTCAGTACGGTAAATACAGCAGATACCTCGTATTAAAACTTTTTGTGATATAATGATTATTATACTCATACAAAACTTGCGAATACATTTTTCAAACATAAAGATATGAATATACGCATTTCCACGACAGTAAGATAAAATGCACCAATTTTCTTAACTTGATATTTTTTAAACAGTATTTATGTAATATCATAATTTTTATAGTTATACAAAGTTTTCAAATACATCTCAACGACAGTAGAGACAATATGATTATTATTACTTATTGCACTTGCTGTGCACACTTTCATAACACATAAACAAACCAGCTTGAAAACCTTTGTCAAATGTTTACATATTTAATCATTTGCTAGGTTACAAAAATCTTCAAAATGATTTTCCACTACAGTAGGGATAGAAAAATAATGATTCCGACAAAGATTTGTTGAACTTGCTCTCACGCTAATCGGGTGAATAAACCAGCTATCCTGTATTGACACTCCGAACGCATTTTCACGCTAGCAAGATGAAATAGACCTCTTTTTTTAATTCACAGTTTATAAATATGATAAAAAAAAAAGACCTAATTCTTTACATCAAAGTTTATGAATATAATAAGTTTTAAGGTTACACACTATTTTCCAATACATTTCCACGACAGTGGAGATAAGAAGACTAACCTTAATTAAAACATTTTCTGCTAGCACTTCCACGACATTAAAATAAATCAGCTCGAAATCCTATTTTTAATGTTTACATATTTAACCATTTTGTAGGTGGCAGAAATCTTCCAATTACAATTTCACTCCAGTAGGGATAGAAAAATAATGATTCCGACGAAGGGTTTTTCCACTTGCTTTCACGTTAATCGAGTAAATAAACCAGTTACCCTGTATTGAACAATGATAAAATATGATTCTTTCTTCACTTATACAAAACATTCTAAAAATACATTTCCACGACCGTGGAGATGAAAATATTATGATTACTAATTGAATATTATGTACGCACTTCCACGACACAAAAATAAATAAGCTTGAAAACCTTTCTCGAACGATTACATATTTAATCACTTGATAGGCTACAACAATATTCCAATTACATTTCCACTACAGCGGGCATAAAAAGAAATGATTCCGACCAAGATTTTTCGCACTTGCTTCCACGTTAATCGGGTGAATAAACCAGCTACCCTGTATTGACATTCTGAACGCATTTCCACGCCAGCAAGATGGAATAGACCTCTTTTTTTACTCAGTTTATAAATATAATAAGAAAACTAAATTTTTTACATCAAAATTTATAGATATAATAAGTTTAAAGGTGGCACAATATGTTCAAATACGTTTCCACGACAGTAAAGATAAGAAGACTATAATTAATTAAAACATTTTCTGCAAGCACTTCCACGACATTAGAATAAATCAGCTCGGAATCCTATTTTTAATGTTTACATATTCAACCATTCTGTAGGTGGCAGAAATCTTCCAATTACAATTTCACTCCAGTAGGGATAGAAAAATAAATATTCCGACGAAGATTTTTACCACTTGCTTCCACGTTAATTAGGTGAAAAAACCAGTTACCCTGTATTAAAAATGATGAAATATGATTCTCTATTCACTTATACAAAACATTCTAAAAATACATTTCCACGACCGTGGAGAAAAGAAAACTATCATTAATTAAAATATTTTCTGCTAGCACTTACACTTACACGACACTAAAATAAATTAGCTCGAAATCCTATTTCTAGCGTTACACATTTAACCATTTTGTCGGTAGCGCAAATTTTCCAATTACCATTTCACTTCAGTGGGGATAGAACAATAATGATTTTGCCGAAATTTTTTCCACTTGCTTCCACGCTAATCCGGTGAATAAACAAGTTACCCTGTATTAAAAATAACGAAATATGATTTTTCCTTCACTTACACAAAACTTTCTAAAAATACATTTTCACGATCGTGGAGCTGAAAAAATTATCACTACGCATTGAATATTCTATACGCACTTCCACCGCACACAAATAAATTAGATTGAAAAACTTTCTAAAATGTTTTCAAATTTAATCATTTTCTAGGATACGACAATCTTCCAAATACATTTCCACTACAGTAGAGCTAAGAAAACTATTATTACTTGAAACATTATCTGCTAGCACTTACACGACACTCAAATGAATCAGCTCGAAATCTTATTCCTAGCGTTACATATTTAACCATTTTGTAGGTGGCCAAAATCTTCCAATTACATTTTCACTCAAGTAGGGATAGAAAAATAATGATTCCGACGACGATTTTTTCCACTTGCTTCCACATTAATCGGGTGCATAAACCAGCTACCCTGTATTTCTAATTTGAAGGCATTTTCACGGCAGCAAGATGAAAAAGACCTCTTTTTTTACTTCACAGTCTATAAATATGATAAAAAAAATAAAAGAGACCTTATTCTTTTTATCAAAGTTTATAAATATAATAAGATTTGAGGTTACACAATATCTTCCAATACATTTCCACGACAGTGGAGATAAGGAAACTATCATTGATTAAATCATTTTCTGCTAGTACATCCACGACACTGAAATAAATCGGCTCGAAATCCTATTTCTAGCGTCACATACTTGACAATTTTGTAGGTGGCCGAAATCTTCCAAATACATTTTCACTCAAGTAGGGATGAAAAAATAATGATTCCGACGACGATTTTTTCCACTTGCTACCATGTTAATCGAGTAAATAAACCAGTTACCCTGTTTAAATAATGATAAAATATGATTCTTTTTTCACTTATACAAAACATTCTGAAAATACATTTCCACGACCGTGGAGATGAAAAAAATATGATTACTCATTGAATATTCTGTACGCACTTTCACGACACAAAAATAAATTAGCTTAAAAATCTTTTTCAAACGTTTACATATTTAATCACTTGCTAGGCTACAGCAGTCTTCCAAATACATTTCCACTATAGTCGGCATGAAACAAAAATCATTTAGACCAAAATTTTTCGCACTTGCTTCCACGTTAATCGGGTGAATAATCCAGCTACCCTGTATTCACACTCTGAACGCACTTCCACGACAGCAAGATGAGATAGTCCACTTTTTTTACTCGGTTTATAAATATAATAAGAAAACTAAATTGACCACATTTTGTACATCAAAATTTATAAATATAATAAGTTTAAAGGTTGCACAATATGTTCAAATACGTTTCCACGACAGTGGAGATAAGAAGACTATAATTAATTGAAACATTTTCTGCAAGCACTTCCACGACATTAAAATAAATCAGCTCGGAATCCTATTTTTAATGTTTACATATTTAACCATTTTGTAGGTGGCAGATATCTTCTAATTACAATTTCACTCCAGTAAGGATAGAAAAATAAATATTCCGACGAAGATTTTTACCACTTGCTTCCACGTTAATTGAGTGAAAAAACCAGTTACCCTGTATTAAAAATGATGAAATATGATTCTCTATTCACTTGTACAAAACTTTCTAAAAATACATTTCAACGACCGTGGAGATGAAAGAATAATGACTACGCATTGAATATTCCGTACGCACTTCTACCGCACACAAATAAATTAGCTTGAACAACTTTCTCAAAGGTTATCATATTTAATCATTTGCTAGGCTACAACAATCTGCCAAATACATTTCCACTACAGTAGGTATAAAAAATAAATGATTCCGACTAAGATTTTCCGCACTTGCTTCCACGTTAATCGGGTGCATAAACCAGCTACCCTGTATTTCTAATTTGAAGGCATTTTCACGGCAGCAAGATGAAAAAGACCTCTTTTTTTACTTCACAGTCTATAAATATGATAAAAAAAATAAAAGAGACCTTATTCTTTTCATCAAAGTTTATAAATATAATAAGATTTGAGGTTACACAATATCTTCTAATACATTTCCACGACAGTGGAGATACGGAAACTATCATTGATTAAATCATTTTTTGCTAGCACATCTACGACACTAAAATAAATCGGCTCGAAATCCTATTTCTAGCGTCCCATACTTGACAATTTTGTAGGTGGCCGAAATCTTCCAATTACATTTTCACTCAAATAGGGATAGAGAAATAATGATTCCGACGACGATTTTTTCCACTTGCTTCCACATTCATCGGGTGCATAAACCAGCTACCCTGTATTTCTAATTTGAAGGCATTTTCACGGCAGCAAGATGAAAAAGACCTCTTTTTCTACTTCACAGTCTATAAATATGATGAAAAAAATAAAAGAGACCTTATTCTTTTCATCAAAGTTTATAAATATCATAAGATTTGAGGTTACACAATATCTTCCAATACATTTCCACGACAGTGGAGATAAGGAAACTATCATTGATTAAATCATTTTCTGCTAGCACATCCACGACAATAAAATAAATCGGCTCGAAATCCTATTTCTAGCGTCACATACTTGACAATTTTGTGGGTGGCCGAAATCTTCCAATTACATTTCCACTCAAGTAGGGAAAGAAAAATAATGATTCCGACGACGATTTTTTCCACTTGCTACCATGTTAATCGAGTGAATAAACCAGTTACCCTGTTTAAATAATGATAAAATATGATTCTTTCTTTACTTATACAAAACATTCTAAAAATACATTTCCACGACCGTGGAGATGAAAAAAATATGATTACTCATTGAATATTCTGTACGCACTTCCACGACACAAAATTAAATTAGCTTAAAAATCTTTCTTAAACGTTTACATATTTAATCACTTGCTAGGCTACAACAATCTTCCAAATACATTTCCACTACAGTAGGCATAAAAAAAATGATTCCGACCAAGATTTTTTGCACTTGCTTCCACGTTAATCGGGTGAATAAACCAGCTACGCTGTATTGTCACTTTAAACGCATTTGCGCGCCAGCAAGATGTAATAGACTTGTTCTTTTACTCAGTTTATAAATATAATAAAAAAATTAAATAGTCCAAATTTTTTACATGAAAGTTTATAAATATAATGAGTTTTAAGATTACACAAAATCTTCCAATACATCGCCACGACAGAGGTGATAAGAAGACTATAGTTAATTAAAATTTTTTCTGCTAGCACTTCCTCAACACTAAAATAAATTAGCTCGAAATCCTATTTTGAATGTTCACATGTTTAACCATTATGAAGGTGGCTGAAATCTTCCAATAACATTTTCACTCCAGTAGAGACAGAATAATAATACTTTCGACGAAATTTTTTCCACTTGCTTCCACGTTAATCCGGTGAATAAATCAGTTATCCTGTATTAAAAATAATAAAATATGATTTTTTCTTTACTTATATAAAACTTTCTGAAAATACATTTTCAAGACCTTGAAGATGAAAAAATTATCATCACTTATTGAATATTCTCTACGCGAATCCACGACAAACAAATAAATTAGTTTCAAAACCTTTTTCAAACGTTTACATATTTAATCACTTGCTAGGCTACAGCAATCTTCCAAATACATTTCCACTATAGTCCGCATGAAACAAAAATCATTTAGACCAAAATTTTTTGCACTTGCTTCCACGTTAATCAGGTGAATAATCCAGCTACCCTGTATTCACACTCTGAACGCACTTCCACGACAGCAAGATGAGATAGTCCACTTTTTTTTCTCAGTTTATAAATATAATAAGAAAACTAAATTGACCACATTTTTTACATCAAAATTTATAAATATAATAAGTTTAAAGGTTGCACAATATGTTCAAATACGTTTCCACGACAGTGGAGATAAGAAGACTATAATTAATTGAAACATTTTCTGCAAGCACTCCCACGACATTAAAATAAATCAGCTCGGAATCTTATTTTTAATGTTTACATATTTAACCATTTTGTAGGTGGCAGATATCTTCCAATTACAATTTCACTCCAGTAAGGATAGAAAAATAAATATTCCGACGAAGATTTTTAACACTTGCTTCCACGTTAATTGAGTGAAAAAACCAGTTACCTTGTATTAAAAATGATGAAATATGATTCTCTATTCACTAATACAAAACTTTCTAAAAATATATTTCAACGACCGTGGAGATGAAAGTATTATGACTACGCATTGAATATTCTGTACGCACTTCCACCGCACACAAATAAATTAGCTTGAAAAACTTTCTCAAACGTTATCATATTTAAACATTTGCTAGGCTACAACAATCTGCCAAATACATTTCCACTACAGTAGGTATAAAAAATAAATGATTCCAACCAAGATTTTTCGCACTTGCTTCCACGTTAATCGGGTGAATAAACCAGCTACGCTGTATTGTCACTTTAAACGCATTTGCGCGCCAGCAAGATGTAATAGACTTGTTTTTTTTACTCAGTTTATGAATATAATAAAAAAATTAAATAGTCCAAATTTTTTACATGAAATTTTATAAATATAATGAGTGTTAAGATTACACAAAATCTTCCAATACATTGCCACGACAGAGGTGATAAGAAGACTATAGTTAATTAAAATTTTTTCTGCTAGCACTTCCTCAACACTAAAATAAATTAGCTCGAAATCCTATTTTTAATGTTTACATGTTTAACCATTATGAAGGTGGCTGAAATCTTCCAATAACATTTTCACTCCAGTAGGGATAGAATAATAATGATTTCGACGAAATTTTTTCCACTTGCTTCCACGTTAATCCGGTAAATAAATCAGTTATCCTGTATTAAAAATAATAAAATATGATTTTTTCTTTACTTATATAGAACTTTCTGAAAATACATTTTCAAGACCTTAGAGATGAAAAAATTATCATCACTTATTGAATATTCTCTACGCGAATCCACGACAAACAAATAAATTAGTTTTAAAACCTCTCTCAAACGTTTACATATTTAATCACTTGCTAGGCTACAGCAATCTTCCAAATACATTTCCACTATAGTCGGCATGAAACAAAAATCATTTGGACCAAAATTTTTCGCACTTGCTTCCACGTTAATCAGGTGAATAATCCAGCTACCCTGTATTCACACTCTGAACGCACTTCCACGACAGCAAGATGAGATAGTCCACTTTTTTTACTCAGTTTATAAATATAATAAGAAAACTAAATTGACCACATTTTTTACATAAAAATTTATGAATATAATAAGTTTAAAGGTTGCACAATATGTTCAAATACGTTTCCACGACAGTGGAGATAAGAAGACTATAATTAATTGAAACATTTTCTGCAAGCACTTCCACGACATTAAAATAAATCAGCTCGGAATCCTATTTTTAATGTTTACATATTTAACCATTTTGTAGGTGGCAGATATCTTCCAATTACAATTTCACTCCAGTAGGGATAGAAAAATAAATATTCCGACGAAGATTTTTACCACTTGCTTCCACGTTAATTGAGTGAAAAAACCAGTTACCTTGTATTAAAAATGATGAAATATGATTCTCTATTCACTAATACAAAACTTTCTAAAAATATATTTCAACGACCGTGGAGATGAAAGAATTATGACTACGCATTGAATATTCTGTACGCACTTCCACCGCACATAAATAAATTAGCTTGAAAAACTTTCTCAAACGTTATCATATTTAAACATTTCCTAGGCTACAACAATCTGCCAAATACATTTCCACTACAGTAGGTATAAAAAATAAATGATTCCAACCAAGATTTTTCGCACTTGCTTCCACGTTAATCGGGTGAATAAACCAGCTACGCTGTATTGTCACTTTAAACGCATTTGCGCGCCAGCAAGATGTAATAGACTTGTTTTTTTTACTCAGTTTATAAATATAATAAAAAAATTAAATAGTCCAAATTTTTTACATGAAAGTTTATAAATATAATGAGTTTTAAGATTACACAAAATCTTCCAATACATTGCCACGACAGAGGTGATAAGAAGACTATAGTTAATTAAAATTTTTTCTGCTAGCACTTCCTCAACACTAAAATAAATTAGCTCGAAATCCTATTTTTAATGTTTACATGCTTAACCATTATGAAGGTGGCTGAAATCTTCCAATAACATTTTCACTCCAGTAGGGATAGAATAATAATGATTTCGACGAAATTTTTTCCACTTGCTTCCACGTTAATCCGGTAAATAAATCAGTTATCCTGTATTAAAAATAATAAAATATGATTTTTTCTTTACTTATATAGAACTTTCTGAAAATACATTTTCAAGACCTTAGAGATGAAAAAATTATCATCACTTATTGAATATTCTCTACGCGAATCCACGACAAACAAATAAATTAGTTTTAAAACCTCTCTCAAACGTTTACATATTTAATCACTTGCTAGGCTACAGCAATCTTCCAAATACATTTCCACTATCGTCGGCATGAAACAAAAATCATTTGGACCAAAATTTTTCGCACTTGCTTCCACGTTAATCAGGTGAATAATCCAGCTACCCTGTATTCACACTCTGAACGCACTTCCACGACAGCAAGATGAGATAGTCCACTTTTTTTACTCAGTTTATAAATATAATAAGAAAACTAAATTGACCACATTTTTTACATCAAAATTTATAAATATAATAAGTTTAAAGGTTGCACAATATGTTCAAATACGTTTCCACGACAGTGGAGATAAGAAGACTATAATTAATTGAAACATTTTCTGCAAGCACTTCCACGACATTAAAATAAATCAGCTCGGAATCCTATTTTTAATGTTTACATATTTAACCATTTTGTAGGTGGCAGATATCTTCCAATTACAATTTCACTCCAGTAGGGATAGAAAAATAAATATTCCGACGAAGATTTTTACCACTTGCTTCCACGTTAATTGAGTGAAAAAACCAGTTACCTTGTATTAAAAATGATGAAATATGATTCTCTATTCACTTATACAAAACTTTCTAGAAATACATTTCAGCGACCGTGGAGATGAAAGAATTATGACTACGCATTGAATATTCTGTACGCACTTCCACCGCACACAAATAAATTAGCTTGAAAAACTTTCTCAAACGTTATCATATTTAAGCATTTCCTAGGCTACAACAATCTGCCAAATACATTTCCACTACAGTAGGTATAAAAAATAAATGATTCCAACCAAGATTTTTCGCACTTGCTTCCACGTTAATCGGGTGAATAAAGCAGCTATGCTGTATTGTCACTTTAAACGCATTTGCGCGCCAGCAAGATGTAATAGACTTGTTTTTTTACTCAGTTTATAAATATAATAAAAATATTAAATAGTCCAAATTTTTTACATGAAAGTTTATAAATATAATGAGTTTTAAGATTACACAAAATCTTCCAATACATTGCCACGACAGAGGTGATAAGAAGACTATAGTTAATTAAAATTTTTTCTGCTAGCACTTCCTCAACACTAAAATAAATTAGCTCGAAATCCTCTTTTTAATGTTTACATGTTTAACCATTATAAAGGTGGCTGAAATCTTCCAATAACATTTTCACTCCAGTAGGGATAGAATAATAATGATTTCGACGAAATTTTTTCCACTTGCTTCCACGTTAATCCGGTGAATAAATCAGTTATCCTGTATTAAAAATAATAAAATATGATTTTTTGTTTACTTATATAGAACTTTCTGAAAATACATTTTCAAGACCTTAGAGATGAAAAAATCATCATCACTTATTGAATATTCTCTACGCGAATCCACGACAAACAAATAAATTAGTTTTAAAACCTCTCTCAAACGTTTACATATTTAATCACTTGCTAGGCTACAGCAATCTTCCAAATACATTTCCACTATAGTCGGCATGAAACAAAAATCATTTGGACCAAAATTTTTTGCACTTGCTTCCACGTTAATCAGGTGAATAATCCAGCTACCCTGTATTCACACTCTGAACGCACTTCCACGACAGCAAGATGAGATAGTCCACTTTTTTTACTCAGTTTATAAATATAATAAGAAAACTAAACTGACCACATTTTTTACATCAAAATTTATAAATATAATAAGTTTAAAGGTTGCACAATATGTTCAAATACGTTTCCACGACAGTGGAGATAAGAAGACTATAATTAATTAAAACATTTTCTGCAAGCACTTCTACGACATTAAAATAAATCAGCTCGGAATCCTATTTTTAATGTTTACATATTTAACCATTTTGTAGGTGGCAGATATCTTCCAATTACAATTTCACTCCAGTAGGGATCCAAAAATAATGATTTCGTCGAAGATTTTTTCCACTTGCTTCCACGTTAATCGTGTAAATAAACTTGTTACCCTGTATTGAACAATGATAAACTATAATTCTTTCTTCACTTATACAAAACATTCTAAAAATACATTTCCACAACCGTGAAGATAAAAAAATTATGATTACTCATTGAATATTATGTACGCACTTTCACGTCACAAAAATAAATTAGCTTGAAAACCTTTCTCAAGTGTTTACCTATCTAATCATCAGCTAGGCTACGACAATCTTCCACCTACATTCCTACTACAGTAGGGATAAAATAAAATGATTTCGACCAAGATTTTTCGAACTTGCTTCCACGTAAATCGGGTGAATAAAGCAGCTATGCTGTATTGTCACTTTAAACGCATTTGCGCGCCAGCAAGATGTAATAGACTTGTTTTTTTACTCAGTTTATAAATATAATAAAAAAATTAAATAGTCCAAATTTTTTACATGAAAGTTTATAAATATAATGAGTTTTAAGATTACACAAAATCTTCCAATACATTGCCACGACAGAGGTGATAAGAAGATTATAGTTAATTAAAACATTTTCTGCAAGCACATCCACGACATTAAAATAAATCAGCTCGGAATCCTTTTTTTAATGTTTACATATTTAACCATTTTGTAGGTGGCAGATATCTTCCAATTACAATTTCACTCCAGTAGGGATCCAAAAACAATGATTTCGTCGAAGATTTTTTCTACTTGCTTCCACGTTAATCGTGTAAATAAACTTGTTACCCTGTATTGAACAATGATAAACTATAATTCTTTCTTCACTTATACAAAACATTCTAAAAATACATTTCCACAACCGTGAAGATACAAAAATTATGATTACTCATTGAATATTATGTACGCACTTTCACGTCACAAAAATAAATTAGCTTGAAAACCTTTCTCAAGTGTTTACCTATCTAATCATCAGCTAGGCTACGACAATCTTCCACATACATTCCTACTACAGTGGGGATAAAAAAAAATGATTCCGACCAAGATTTTTCGAACTTGCTTCCACGTAAATCGGGTGAATAAACCAGCTACCCTGTATTGACACTCTGAACGCATTTCGACGCCAGCTAGATGAAATAGACCTCTTTTTTTACTCAGTTTATAAATATAATAAGAAAATTAAATCGACCACATTTTTCAAATCAAAATTTATAAATATAATAAATTTTAAGGTTACGCAATATGTTCCACTACATTTCCACGACAGTGAAGATAAGAAAACTATCATTAATAAAAACATTTTCTGCTGGCACATCCACGACACTAAAATAAATACTGTTGAAATCCTATTTTTAATGTTAACATATTTCACCATTTTGGAGGTGGCAGAAATCTTCTAATTACATTTTTACTTCAGAAGGGATGAAAAAATAATGATTTCGTCGAAGATTTTTTCCACTTGCTTCCTTCTTAATCGGGTGCATCAACAAGCTACCCTGTATTGACACTCCGAACGCATTATCACGCCAGCAAGTTGAAATAGGCCCCTTTTTTACTGCACAGTTTATAAATATGATAAAAAAAAACAAAATTGACCTAATTCTTTACATCATAATTTATAAATATAATAAGCTTTAAGGGTACACAATATCTTCTAATATATTTCTACAACAGTGGAGATAAGAAAAATATCTTTAATTAAAACATCTTCTGCTAGCACATCCACGACACTAAAATAAATCAGCTTGAAATCTTATTTCTATCGCTACATATTTAACCATTTGGTAGGAGGCAGAAATCTTCCAATAACATATTTACTCAAGTAGGGATAGAATAAAAATGATTTTGACCAAGATTGTTTGCACTTGCTTCTACGTTAATCGGGTGATAAAACCAGCTACCCTGTATTGACACTCTGAACGCACTTCCACGCCAGCAAGATGTAATGGACCTCTTTTTTTACTCAGTTTATAAATATAATAAGAAAAATAAAATGGACCAAATTTTTTACATTAAAATTTATAAATATATAATGTTTAAAGGTTGCACAATATGTTCAAATACGTTTCCACGACAGTGGAGATAAAAAGACTATAATTAATTAAAACATTTTCTGCAAGCACTCCCATGACATTAAAATAAATCAGCTCGGAATCCTGTTTTTAATCTTTATATTTTTAAACATTTTGCAGGTGGTAGAAATCTTCCGATTACAATTTGACTTTAGTAGGGATAGAAAAATAATGATTTCGACGAAGATTTTTACCATTTGCTTCCACGTTAATCGAGTAAATAAACCAGTTACCCTGTATTAAAAATGATGAAATATGATCCATTCTTTCCTTATACAAAACTTTCTAAAAATACATTTCCACGCCCGTTGAGATGAAAAATGTATCTTTACTCGATTAATATTCTGTACGCAATTCCACGACAAGCAAACAAATCAGTTTGAAAACCTTTTTCAAGTGTTTACATATTTAATCATTTGCTAGGCTACGACAATTTTCCACATACATTCCCACTACAGTTGGGATAAAAAAAATGATTTCGATCAAGATTGCTCGCACTTGCTTCTACGTTATTTAGGTGATAAAACCAGCTACCCTGTATTGACACTCTGAACGCATTTCCACGCCAGCAAGATGAGATAGTCCTCTTTTTTTACTCAGTTTATAAATATAATAAGAAAAATAAATTGACCACATTTTTTACATCAAAATTTATAAATATAATAAGTTTAAAGGTTGCACAATACGTTTAAATACGTTTCCACGACAGTGAAGATAAGAAGACTATAATTAATTAAAACATTTTCTGCAAGCACTTCCACGACATTAAAATAAATCAGCTCGGAATCCTATTTTTAATCTTTACATATTTAAACATTTTGCAGGTGGTAGAAATCTTTCAATTACATTTTCACTTCAGTAGAGATAGAATAATTATAATTTCGACAAAATTTTTCTCACTTGCTTCCACGTTAATCGGGTGAATAAACAAGTTACCCTGTATTAAAAATGATAAAATATGATTCTTTCTTCACCTAAACAAAACTTTCTAAAAATATATTCCCACGACCGTGGAAATGAAAAAATTATCATTACTCATTTAATATTCTGTACGCACATCCACGACACACAAATAAATCAGCTTGAAAACCTTTCTCAAACGCTTACATATTTAATCATTTTCTAGGATACAACAATATTCCAAATACATTTCCACTACAGTAGGCATAAAACAAAAATGATTTGGACCAAGATTTTTCGCACTTGCTTCCACGTTAATCGGGTGAATAAACCAGCTACCCTAAATTGACACTCTGAACGCATTTCCACACCAGCAAGATTAAATATACCTCTTCTTTTACTCAGTTTATAAATATAATAAGAAAATTAAAATAGACCAAATTTTTTAAATCAAGGTTTATAAATATAATAAGTTCTAAGGTTACACAATATCTTTCGATACATTTCCACGACAGTGGATATAAGAAAACTATCTTTAATTAAAACATTATCTGCTAGCACTTACACGACACTCAAATGGATCAGCTCGAAATCCTATTTCTTGCGTTACTTATTGAACCATTTTATAGGTGGCAGAAATCTTCCAATTACATATTCACTCAAGTAGGGATAGAAAAATAATGATTCCGACGACGATTTTTTCCATTTGCTTCTACGTTAATCGGGTGCATAAACCAACTACCCTGTATTGACAATCCGAACGGATTTCCACGCCAGCAAGATGAAATAGACCACTTTTCTTACTCAGTTTATAAATATAATAAGAAAAATAAAATAGCCCAAATTTTTTACATCAAAGTTTATAAATATAATATGTTTCAAGGTTACACAATAGCTTCCAATATATTTGCACGACAGTGGCGATAAGATTTTCTATCACTTACCTTCTGACAGCCGGGCTGACGGCATTTGGCGTCATTCCATGATCGGCCCACATATAGTCCTATTACTTAAGAAACATTTATATAGTAAATTTCGAGAAAGTCACACCATCTCAGTAGGAAACATGCCGGCTGTCAGTAGGTTAAAATATGCAGTCATAATCAACACGTTAGTGCCAGGATAAAGTAGACATTTCCACGACAGGAACAATTCCCAAATTTATAATGATACTGGCGGATTGCGTTTGTACATGTATTTTATACGAATCATGTTTAAATTGTAATATACTTAAACTAATTATAGTATGCTTATTTATTACTGACGTAATAATGTATTTACCCTATAAAAGGTGACAGATAATCAGCTTTTTTTGAAATGCCTTTGTTATTCTGAATGCCACGTCATAGACTATTAGTTGTGTAAAAGAACATCATGCGAATATTTAAAATATGTTATTGTATGAAAACATTTCCACAACAATAATAATTACAATGTTAAGAATAAATGCAACATCAGAATCGGAAGATTTGGAAGCCTCCAATGATTTGTATATTTTTCTCTGGATTATCAATACTTGTAACATGAACGTTCAATATAAGGGAAATAATGTGTTTAGTGAAGAAGACAAAAAAGAAGATCTATTTGCAGTAGTGGAAAAATGATTTTTGAAAATAAAATTGACACATATTTTTGTATACAACAAGCGAAAGCTTACAAGCTATTCATAATGCAACCATTTATTACAATAATTATATTTCCACGACAGTAGCGATTAGCAAAAGTGTACCCCACACAGCATGGAATATTTATGGAAGCTTCCTGGAATATTGGCACGGAAGATTTGAAATATTTTAGGAATTTTCCATGGAATATTCCTGTAATATTCGTATTTCCTGGATTCTTCCTACATCGGAATATTCCATGGAATATTGTAGGATGATTCTAAGAATATTTCATTGGAAGATTTAGGACATCTCAGATCTTTCATTGGAAGATTTAGGACATCTCAGATCTTTCATTGAAATATTTCAGGAATCTCGCAGGAATATTTCTTTAAATATTCCGTTGAAAAATTCATGGATCATTTCCGGAATATTGGAACGGAAGATCTGAATCATATCATGAATATTTCATGGAATATACACGAAAGATTTAAGGAATCTTACATGAGATATTCCATGAAATATTTCTGGAAAATTTTAGAAATCTATCGTAAAATATTTCGTGGAACATTTCTGGAAGATTCGCAGAACATTGGCACGGAAGATTTGGAATATTTCAGGAATCTTCCATAAAATATTTCTTTAATATTCGTATGACCTTCATTCTTTCTACATTGGCATATTCCATGAAATATTCTTGAGAGATCTCAAGAATATTTCAATGAAAGTTTCGGGTAATCTCTTATCTTTCATGAAATGTTCCTGAAGATTTATGGAAGATGTAAAGTGCTGTGAGGGGATAGTACAAATATTATATAATAACACATTTAATTTATATATCAATACATATACGCATACATAAACAATTAGTTATAAAATCGCATTTATATATTCGCTTCGACTGTACACATCAAAGCATCGATACCCTTCCGCTTATATAGTAAGTGAGGTATCTTCCAACCGCTTGGGAATAAAACTCCCATTTAACGAACATCCCCCTATCGGCGTCACTGGAAACCTCCCGTAACGTTGCGCACAATCTTCTAACGAAAACTTTATAAAATCATTCTAGAATCTTCCATGGAACATTCCACTGAAAGATTTCTTATCTCTTTCAATGAAATTTTCCGTGGAATATTGCTGGAAGATTCATGGAATATTCCGCTGTACGTTTTTAAAATTTTCGGAATCTTTCAGCGGAATGTTTATGGAATATTTCTGAAATCTTCCATGAAATATTCCACGGGAAGACTCCTTAAATCTTCCTATGGAATATTCCGTGGAATATTCTTGGAAGATTCATGTAATATTCCGATGTAAGATTTTAAACTTGTTTAACATATTCCAGCGGAATATTTATGGAATCATCCTTAAATCTTGCATGGAACATTCTACTGGAAGATTTCTTAATTCTTTTAATGAAATATTCCGAGGAATATTGCTGGAAGATGCATGGAATATTCCTCTGTACGTTTTCAAAATTTTCGGAATCTTCCAGCGGAGTGTTTATGGAATCTTCTTTGAATCTTCCATGGAACATTCCACTGGAAGATTTCTGAATTCTTTCAATGAAATATTCCGTGGGATACTGCTGAAAGATTCATGGAATATTCCGCTGTACGTTTTTAACATTTTTGGAATCTTGCAGCGGAGTGTTTATGGAATCTTCCTTAAGTCTCCAATGGAACATTCCACCGGAAGGTTTCTTAGCTCTTTCAATGAAATATTCCGAGTAATATTGCTGGAAGATTCATGGAATATTTCGCTGTACGATTTTAATTTTTTTGGACTCTACCAGCGGATTGTTTGTGGAATCTTCCTTAAATCTTCCATGAAACATTCCACTGGAGGATTTCTGAATTCTTTCAATGAAACATTCCGTGGAATATTGCTGGAAGATTCATGGAATATTCCGCTATGCGATTTTAAACTTGTTTAAGATCTTCCAGCAGAATGTTAATTGAATCTTCCTTAAATCTTGCATGGAACATTCCACTGGAAGATTTCTGAATTCTTTCGATGAAACATTCCGTGGAATATTGCTGGAAGATTCATGGAATATTCTGCTCTACGTTTTAAAACTTTTCGGAATCTTCCAGCGGAGTGTTCACTAAATCTTCCTGGAATCTTGCATAAAATATTCCATTGGACTATTTCACAAATATTTCATGTAATATCCCATGAAATATTTCAGGAATCTTCCATAAATGTTCCATGGAATATTTCGAAAAACTTTTTAAACATTCCTTCGGAATATTCCATGAATATTCCTAGAAGCTTTCAGTGGAAGATTCCAGTGGAATATTTCGGAATATTTCGTGAAGGCTTCCTTGAATCTTCATGGGAGATTCCATTGAAATATTCCAGCGAAATATTCCGAAATATTCCAATGAAATTTTCCATGCTGTGTGGGACTGCTGTTTATATTGAAATAAGGCTATATAGAAGCATGTAAACTATTTTTATGGTATACGGAGTCATAATCGACACGTTAGTGCCAGGATAAAGTAGACATATCCACAACAGGAACAATTCTCAAATTTATAATGATTCTGGCGGATTGCGTTTGAACATATGTATTATTCAATTCATGTTTAAATTGTAATATACTTAAATAAATTATAGTATGCTTATTTAT
This sequence comes from Anastatus disparis, assembly GCA_017163975.1. NCBI lineage: Eukaryota > Metazoa > Arthropoda > Insecta > Hymenoptera > Eupelmidae > Anastatus > Anastatus disparis. The sequence continues at coordinate 1,551,336 of JAFFSR010000315.1, read as the reverse complement.
TACTGACGTAAGAATGTATTTATCCTATAAAAGGTGATAGATTATCAGCTTTTTTTGAAATGCCTTTGTTATTCTGAATGGTACGTCATAGACAATTAGTAGTAAAAGATCTTAAATGCAGGCCAGAGCAGAATTTGATACCGACCGAGATCGCAAATTCGGTTCCTTACTTTTCTCCGTTTATACGTAATGGAATGCATTGAAATTTTATGAGTGCCATTAAAATTTCAATGCATTCCATTACGTATCAACGAAGAAAAGTAAGGAACTGAATTTGCGATCTCGATTGGTATCAAACTTTGCTCCGGCCTGCACTTGAAGCGAATATTTGAAATATTTAATATGTTATTGTATAAAAACATTCCCACGACAGTTATAATTACAATGTTAGAAATAAATGCAAAATCAGGATTAATAAAATTGGAAGCCTCCAATCATATACATACTTTTCTTTCGATTACCAATACTTGTAACATGAACATTCAATATTAGGGAAATACTAATTCTGATGTTGCATTAAATCCTAACATTGTCATTATTATTGTAAAGGGAATGTTTTCTTAAAATAACATATTCTAAATATTCGCTTTATGGTCTTTCACACTACTAATAGTCTATGACCTGTCATTCAAAAAAACGAAGGCATTTTATAAAAAGCTGATTGTCTGTTACTTTTTATAGATTATATACATTATCACGTTAAGAATAGATGAGTATACTATAAATTTTTTTAATATATTATAAATAAAACATGGTTCAAATAAAATATATGTTCAATCGCAAACCGTTAGAGTCATTCTGAATTTGAGAATTTTTCCTGTCGTGGAAATGTCTTCTTTATCCTGGCAGTAAGGTGTCGATTATGACTTAGTATGCTATTTCACAGATGAGCATTTTTAAAGAATAGATACTTAATATTTCTTATAGATTAAAATAGTTGACATGCTTATATATAGCCTCATTCCAATATGAACAGTAATACACTTTTGATAATCGTTACTGTCGTGGAAATGTAATTATCCTGCTAACTGTTTGCATTATGATTAGCCTGCTAGCTTATACCTGTTGCATACAAAAATATATCATTTTTTTTCAATAGTCATTTTTTCACTATTGAAAAATAGATCTTCTTTTTTGTCTTTTTTACTACACATATTATTTCTCTTATATTGAATTAACATCTTACAAGTATTGATAATCGAAATAAATATATACAAATGATTGGAGGCCCCTAAGTCTACCAATTCTGATGTTGCATCAATTCCTAACATTGTCATTATTATTGTTGTGGGAACGTTTTCTTAAAATAACATATTCTAAATATTCGCTTTATGTTCTTATACACTACTGATAGTCTATGACCTGTCATTCAGAAAAACGAAGGCATTTCATAAAAAGCTGATTGTCTGTTACTTTTTATAAATTAAATAGTTTATCACGTCAGTAATAGATGAACATACTATAAATTTTTTAAATATATTATGAATAAAATATCATTTGAATAAAATATATGTCCAATCGCAAACCGTTAGAGTCATTCTAAATTTGAGAATTTTCTCTGTCGTGAAAATGTCTTCTTTATCCTGGCAATAATGTGTCGATTATGACTGAGTATGCTATTTCACAGATGAGCATTTTTAAAGAATAGAAACTTAACATTTCTTATAGATGAAAATAATTGACGCGCTTATATATAGCCTCATTCCAATATGAACAGTAATACACTTGTGATAATCGTTACTGTCGTGGAAATGTAATTATCCTGCTAACTATTTGCATTATGATTAGCCTGCCAGTTTATACCTTTTGTATACAAAAATATATTAATTTTTTTTTCAATAGTCATTTTTCCACTACTAAAAAATAGATCTTCTTTTCTGTCTTTTTTACTATACATATCATATCCCTTATATTGAATTTACATCTTACAAGTATTGATAATCGAAATAAATATATACAAATAATTGGAGGCCCCTAAGTCTACCAATTCTGATGTTGCATTGATTCCTAACATTGTCGTTATTATTGTTGTGGGAATGTTTTCTTAAAATAACATATTTTAAATATTCGCTTTATTTTCTCTTGCACTACTGATAGTCTATGACCTGTCATTCAGAAAAACGAAGGCATTTTATAAAAAGCTGATTGTCTGTTACTTTTTATAGAGTAAATACATTATCGTGTCAGTAATAAATAAGCATTCTACAATTTTATTGAGCATATTATAAATTATACATGATTTAAATAATATATATGTTCAAACGCAATCCGCCTGAATCATTCTAATTTTAAGAATTGTTCCTGTCGTGGAAATGTCTTTTTTATCCTAGCAGTAATGAGTCGATTATGACTGCGAATGGTATTTCACAGATGAGCGTTTTAAAGAATAGAAACTAAAGATTTCATATAGATTAAAATAGTTGACATGCTTATATATAGCCTCATTCCAATATGAACAGAAATACACTTTTGATAATCGTTACTGTCGTGAAAATGTAATTATCGTACTAACATGTTGCATTATGATTAACCTGCCAGCTTATGCTTGTTGTATACAAAATTAATCAATTTTTTTTTCAATAGTCATTTTTCCACTACTGAAAAATAGGTCGTCTTTTTTGCCTTTTTTACAGAACATATTATTTCCCTTATATTAAATGTACATCTTACAAGTATTGATAATCGAAATAAATATATACAAATGATTGGAGGCCCCTAAGTCTACCAATTCTGATGTTGCATTAATTCCTAACATTATCATTATTATTGTTGTGGGAATATTTTCTTTAAATAACATATTTTAAATATTCGCTTTATGTTCTTTTACACTACTGATAGTCTATGACCTGTCATTCAGAAAAACGAAGGCATTTTATAAAAAGCTGATTTTCTGTTACTTTTTATAGATTGAATAGTTTAATACGTCAGTAATAGATGAACATACTATAAATTTTTTAAATATATTATAAATAAATCATCATTTGAATAAAATATATGTCTAATCGCAAACCGTTAGGATCATTCTAAATTTGACAATTTTCTCTATCGTGAAAATGTCTTTTTTATCCTGGCAATAATGTGTCGATTATGACTGAGTATGCTATTTCAAAGATGAGCATTTTTGAAGAATAGAAACTTAATATTTCTTATAGATAAAAATAATAGACGCGCTTATATATAGCCTCATTCCAATATGAACAGTAATACACTTTTGATAATCGTTACTGTCGTGGAAATGTAATTATTCTGCTAACTATTTGCATTATGATTAGCCTGCCAGTTTATACCTGTTGTATACAAAAATATATCAATTTTTTTTCCAATAGTCATTTTTCCACAACTAAAAAATAAATCTTCTTTTTGTCTTTTTTACTATACATATTATATCCCTTATATTGAATTTACATTCTACAAGTATTGATAATCGAAATAAATATATACAAATAATTGGAGGCCCCAAAGTTTACTAATCCTGATGTTGCATTGATTCCTAACATTGTCGTTATTATTGTTGTAGAAATGTTTTCTTAAAATAACATATTTTAAATATTCGCTTTATTTTCTCTTACACTACTGATAGTCTATGACCTGTCATTCAGATAAACGAAGGCGTTTTATAAAAAGCTGATGGTCTGTTACTTTTTATAGATTGAATACATTATTACGTCAGTAATAGATGAACATACTAACATTTTTCAAATATATTATGAATAAAACATGATACGAATAAAATATATGTTTAATCGCAAACCGTTAGAGTCATTCTAAATTTGAGAATTTTCCCTGTCTCGGAAATGTCTACTTTATCCTGGCAGTAAGGTGTCGATTATGACTGAGTATGCTATTTCACAGATGAGCATTTTTAAAGAATAGAAACTTAATATTTCTTATAGATTAAAATAGTTGACATGCTTATATATAGCCTCATTCCAATATGAACAGTAATACACTTTTGATAATCGTTACTGTCGTGGAAATGTAATTATCCTGCTAACTGTTTGCATTATGATTAGCCTGCCAGCTTATACCTGTTGTATACAAAAATATATAAATTTTTTTTCAATAGTCATTTTTCCACTACTAAAAGATAGGTCTTCTTTTTTGTCTTTTTACTGAACATATTATTTCTCTCATATTAAATTAACATCTTACAAGTATTGATATTCGAAATAAATATATAAAAATGATTGGAGGCCCCTAAGTCTTCCAATCCTGATGTTGCATTAATTCCTAACATTGTCATTATTATTGTTGTTGGAATGTTTTCTTAAAATAACATATTCTGAATATTCGCTTTATGTTCTTATACACTACTGATAGTCTATGACCTGACATTCATAAAAACGAAGGCATTTTATAAAAAGCTGATTGTCTGTTACTTTTTATAGATTAAATAGTTTATCACGTCAGTAATAGATGAACATACTATAAATTTTTTAAATATATTATAAATGAAACATCATTTGAATAAAATATATGTCCAATCGCAAACCGTTAGAGTCATTCTAAATTTGAGAATTTTCTCTGTCGTGAAAATGTCTTCTTTATCCTCGCAATAATGTGTCGATTATGACTGAGTATGCTATTTCACAGATGAGCATTTTTGAAGAATAGAAACTTAACATTTCTTATAGATGAAAATAATTGTCGCGCTTATATATAGCCTCATTCCAATATGAACAGTAATACACTTGTGATAATCGTTACTGTCGTGGAAATGTAATTATCCTGCTAACTATTTGCATTATGATTAGCCTGCCAGTTTATACCTTTTGTATACGAAAATATATTAATTTTTTTTCAATAGTCATTTTTCCACTACTAAAAAATAGATCTTCTTTTCTGTCTTTTTTACTATACATATCATATCCCTTATATTGAATTTACATCTTACAAGTATTGATAATCGAAATAAATATATACAAATAATTGGAGGCCCCTAAGTCTACCAATTCCGATGTTGCATTGATTCCTAACATTGTCGTTATTATTGTTGTGGGAATGTTTTCTTAAAATAACATATTTTAAATATTCGCTTTATTTTCTCTTGCACTACTGATAGTCTATGACCTGTCATTCAGAAAAACGAAGGCATTTTATAAAAAGCTGATTGTCTGTTACTTTTTATAGAGTAAATACATTATCGTGTCAGTAATAAATAAGCATTCTACAATTTTATTAAGCATATTATAAATTATACATGATTTGAATAATATATATGTTCAAACGCAATCCGCCTGAATCATTCTAATTTTAAGAATTGTTCCTGTCGTGGAAATGTCTTTTTTATCCTAGCAGTAATGAGTCGATTATGACTGCGAATGGTATTTCACAGATGAGCGTTTTAAAGAATAGAAACTAAAGATTTTATATAGATTAAAATAGTTGACATGCTTATATATAGCCTCATTCCAATATGAACAGAAATACACTTTTGATAATCGTTACTGTCGTGAAAATGTAATTATCGTACTAACATGTTGCATTATGATTAACCTGCCAGCTTATGCTTGTTGTATACAAAATTAATCAATTTTTTTTTCAATAGTCATTTTTCCACTACTGAAAAATAGGTCGTCTTCTTTGCCTTTTTTACAGAACATATTATTTCCCTTATATTAAATGTACATCTTACAAGTATTGATAATCGAAATAAATATATACAAATGATTGGAGGCCCCTAAGTCTACCAATTCTGATGTTGCATTAATTCCTAACATTGTCATTATTATTGTAAAGGGAATGTTTTCTTAAAATAACATATTCTAAATATTCGCTTTATGGTCTTTCACACTACTAATAGTCTATGACCTGTCATTCAAAAAAACGAAGGCATTTTATAAAAAGCTGATTGTCTGTTACTTTTTATAGATTATATACATTATCACGTTAAGAATAGATGAGTATACTATAAATTTTTTTAATATATTATAAATAAAACATGGTTCAAATAAAATATATGTTCAATCGCAAACCGTTAGAGTCATTCTGAATTTGAGAATTTTTCCTGTCGTGGAAATGTCTTCTTTATCCTGGCAGTAAGGTGTCGATTATGACTTAGTATGCTATTTCACAGATGAGCATTTTTAAAGAATAGATACTTAATATTTCTTATAGATTAAAATAGTTGACATGCTTATATATAGCCTCATTCCAATATGAACAGTAATACACTTTTGATAATCGTTACTGTCGTGGAAATGTAATTATCCTGCTAACTGTTTGCATTATGATTAGCCTGCTAGCTTATACCTGTTGCATACAAAAATATATCATTTTTTTTTCAATAGTCATTTTTTCACTATTGAAAAATAGATCTTCTTTTTTGTCTTTTTTACTACACATATTATTTCTCTTATATTGAATTAACATCTTACAAGTATTGATAATCGAAATAAATATATACAAATGATTAGAGGCCTCTAAGTCTACCAATTCTGATGTTGCATCAATTCCTAACATTGTCATTATTATTGTTGTGGGAACGTTTTCTTAAAATAACATATTCTAAATATTCGCTTTATGTTCTTATACACTACTGATAGTCTATGACCTGTCATTCAGAAAAACGAAGGCATTTCATAAAAAGCTGATTGTCTGTTACTTTTTATAGATTAAATAGTTTATCACGTCAGTAATAGATGAACATACTATAAATTTTTTAAATATATTATGAATAAAATATCATTTGAATAAAATATATGTCCAATCGCAAACCGTTAGAGTCATTCTAAATTTGAGAATTTTCTCTGTCGTGAAAATGTCTTCTTTATCCTGGCAATAATGTGTCGATTATGACTGAGTATGCTATTTCACAGATGAGCATTTTTAAAGAATAGAAACTTAACATTTCTTATAGATGAAAATAATTGACGCGCTTATATATAGCCTCATTCCAATATGAACAGTAATACACTTGTGATAATCGTTACTGTCGTGGAAATGTAATTATCCTGCTAACTATTTGCATTATGATTAGCCTGCCAGTTTATACCTTTTGTATACAAAAATATATTAATTTTTTTTTCAATAGTCATTTTTCCACTACTAAAAAATAGATCTTCTTTTCTGTCTTTTTTACTATACATATCATATCCCTTATATTGAATTTACATCTTACAAGTATTGATAATCGAAATAAATATATACAAATAATTGGAGGCCCCTAAGTCTACCAATTCTGATGTTGCATTGATTCCTAACATTGTCGTTATTATTGTTGTGGGAATGTTTTCTTAAAATAACATATTTTAAATATTCGCTTTATTTTCTCTTGCACTACTGATAGTCTATGACCTGTCATTCAGAAAAACGAAGGCATTTTATAAAAAGCTGATTGTCTGTTACTTTTTATAGAGTAAATACATTATCGTGTCAGTAATAAATAAGCATTCTACAATTTTATTGAGCATATTATAAATTATACATGATTTAAATAATATATATGTTCAAACGCAATCCGCCTGAATCATTCTAATTTTAAGAATTGTTCCTGTCGTGGAAATGTCTTTTTTATCCTAGCAGTAATGAGTCGATTATGACTGCGAATGGTATTTCACAGATGAGCGTTTTAAAGAATAGAAACTAAAGATTTCATATAGATTAAAATAGTTGACATGCTTATATATAGCCTCATTCCAATATGAACAGAAATACACTTTTGATAATCGTTACTGTCGTGAAAATGTAATTATCGTACTAACATGTTGCATTATGATTAACCTGCCAGCTTATGCTTGTTGTATACAAAATTAATCAATTTTTTTTCAATAGTCATTTTTCCACTACTGAAAAATAGGTCGTCTTTTTTTGCCTTTTTTACAGAACATATTATTTCCCTTATATTAAATGTACATCTTACAAGTATTGATAATCGAAATAAATATATACAAATGATTGGAGGCCCCTAAGTCTACCAATTCTGATGTTGCATTAATTCCTAACATTATCATTATTATTGTTGTGGGAATATTTTCTTTAAATAACATATTTTAAATATTCGCTTTATGTTCTTTTACACTACTGATAGTCTATGACCTGTCATTCAGAAAAACGAAGGCATTTTATAAAAAGCTGATTTTCTGTTACTTTTTATAGATTGAATAGTTTAATACGTCAGTAATAGATGAACATACTATAAATTTTTTAAATATATTATAAATAAATCATCATTTGAATAAAATATATGTCTAATCGCAAACCGTTAGGATCATTCTAAATTTGACAATTTTCTCTATCGTGAAAATGTCTTTTTTATCCTGGCAATAATGTGTCGATTATGACTGAGTATGCTATTTCAAAGATGAGCATTTTTGAAGAATAGAAACTTAATATTTCTTATAGATAAAAATAATAGACGCGCTTATATATAGCCTCATTCCAATATGAACAGTAATACACTTTTGATAATCGTTACTGTCGTGGAAATGTAATTATTCTGCTAACTATTTGCATTATGATTAGCCTGCCAGTTTATACCTGTTGTATACAAAAATATATCAATTTTTTTTCCAATAGTCATTTTTCCACAACTAAAAAATAAATCTTCTTTTTTGTCTTTTTTACTATACATATTATATCCCTTATATTGAATTTACATTCTACAAGTATTGATAATCGAAATAAATATATACAAATAATTGGAGGCCCCAAAGTTTACTAATCCTGATGTTGCATTGATTCCTAACATTGTCGTTATTATTGTTGTAGAAATGTTTTCTTAAAATAACATATTTTAAATATTCGCTTTATTTTCTCTTACACTACTGATAGTCTATGACCTGTCATTCAGATAAACGAAGGCGTTTTATAAAAAGCTGATGGTCTGTTACTTTTTATAGATTGAATACATTATTACGTCAGTAATAGATGAACATACTAACATTTTTCAAATATATTATGAATAAAACATGATACGAATAAAATATATGTTTAATCGCAAACCGTTAGAGTCATTCTAAATTTGAGAATTTTCCCTGTCTCGGAAATGTCTACTTTATCCTGGCAGTAAGGTGTCGATTATGACTGAGTATGCTATTTCACAGATGAGCATTTTTAAAGAATAGAAACTTAATATTTCTTATAGATTAAAATAGTTGACATGCTTATATATAGCCTCATTCCAATATGAACAGTAATACACTTTTGATAATCGTTACTGTCGTGGAAATGTAATTATCCTGCTAACTGTTTGCATTATGATTAGCCTGCCAGCTTATACCTGTTGTATACAAAAATATATAAATTTTTTTTCAATAGTCATTTTTCCACTACTAAAAGATAGGTCTTCTTTTTTGTCTTTTTTACTGAACATATTATTTCTCTCATATTAAATTAACATCTTACAAGTATTGATATTCGAAATAAATATATAAAAATGATTGGAGGCCCCTAAGTCTTCCAATCCTGATGTTGCATTAATTCCTAACATTGTCATTATTATTGTTGTTGGAATGTTTTCTTAAAATAACATATTCTGAATATTCGCTTTATGTTCTTATACACTACTGATAGTCTATGACCTGACATTCATAAAAACGAAGGCATTTTATAAAAAGCTGATTGTCTGTTACTTTTTATAGATTAAATAGTTTATCACGTCAGTAATAGATGAACATACTATAAATTTTTTAAATATATTATAAATGAAACATCATTTGAATAAAATATATGTCCAATCGCAAACCGTTAGAGTCATTCTAAATTTGAGAATTTTCTCTGTCGTGAAAATGTCTTCTTTATCCTCGCAATAATGTGTCGATTATGACTGAGTATGCTATTTCACAGATGAGCATTTTTGAAGAATAGAAACTTAACATTTCTTATAGATGAAAATAATTGTCGCGCTTATATATAGCCTCATTCCAATATGAACAGTAATACACTTGTGATAATCGTTACTGTCGTGGAAATGTAATTATCCTGCTAACTATTTGCATTATGATTAGCCTGCCAGTTTATACCTTTTGTATACGAAAATATATTAATTTTTTTTTCAATAGTCATTTTTCCACTACTAAAAAATAGATCTTCTTTTCTGTCTTTTTTACTATACATATCATATCCCTTATATTGAATTTACATCTTACAAGTATTGATAATCGAAATAAATATATACAAATAATTGGAGGCCCCTAAGTCTACCAATTCCGATGTTGCATTGATTCCTAACATTGTCGTTATTATTGTTGTGGGAATGTTTTCTTAAAATAACATATTTTAAATATTCGCTTTATTTTCTCTTGCACTACTGATAGTCTATGACCTGTCATTCAGAAAAACGAAGGCATTTTATAAAAAGCTGATTGTCTGTTACTTTTTATAGAGTAAATACATTATCGTGTCAGTAATAAATAAGCATTCTACAATTTTATTAAGCATATTATAAATTATACATGATTTGAATAATATATATGTTCAAACGCAATCCGCCTGAATCATTCTAATTTTAAGAATTGTTCCTGTCGTGGAAATGTCTTTTTTATCCTAGCAGTAATGAGTCGATTATGACTGCGAATGGTATTTCACAGATGAGCGTTTTAAAGAATAGAAACTAAAGATTTCATATAGATTAAAATAGTTGACATGCTTATATATAGCCTCATTCCAATATGAACAGAAATACACTTTTGATAATCGTTACTGTCGTGAAAATGTAATTATCGTACTAACATGTTGCATTATGATTAACCTGCCAGCTTATGCTTGTTGTATACAAAATTAATCAATTTTTTTTTCAATAGTCATTTTTCCACTACTGAAAAATAGGTCGTCTTCTTTGCCTTTTTTACAGAACATATTATTTCCCTTATATTAAATGTACATCTTACAAGTATTGATAATCGAAATAAATATATACAAATGATTGGAGGCCCCTAAGTCTACCAATTCTGATGTTGCATTAATTCCTAACATTATCATTATTATTGTTGTGGGAATATTTTCTTTAAATAACATATTTTAAATATTCGCTTTATGTTCTTTTACACTACTGATAGTCTATGACCTGTCATTCAGAAAAACGAAGGCATTTTATAAAAAGCTGATTTTCTGTTACTTTTTATAGATTGAATAGTTTAATACGTCAGTAATAGATGAACATACTATAAATTTTTTAAATATATTATGAATAAAACATGATACGAATAAAATATATGTTTAATCGCAAACCGTTAGAGTCATTCTAAATTTGAGAATTTTCCCTGTCTCGGAAATGTCTACTTTATCCTGGCAGTAAGGTGTCGATTATGACTGAGTATGCTATTTCACAGATGAGCATTTTTAAAGAATAGAAACTTAATATTTCTTATAGATTAAAATAGTTGACATGCTTATATATAGCCTCATTCCAATATGAACAGTAATACACTTTTGATAATCGTTACTGTCGTGGAAATGTAATTATCCTGCTAACTGTTTGCATTATGATTAGCCTGCCAGCTTATACCTGTTGTATACAAAAATATATAAATTTTTTTTCAATAGTCATTTTTCCACTACTAAAAAATAGGTCTTCTTTTTTGTCTTTTTTACTGAACATATTATTTCTCTCATATTAAATTAACATCTTACAAGTATTGATATTCGAAATAAATATATAAAAATGATTGGAGGCCCCTAAGTCTTCCAATCCTGATGTTGCATTAATTCCTAACATTGTCATTATTATTGTTGTGGGAAGGTTTTCTTAAAATAACATATTCTGAATATTCGCTTTATGTTCTTATACACTACTGATAGTCTGTGACCTGACATTCATAAAAACGAAGGCATTTCATAAAAAGCTGATTGTCTGTTACTTTTTATAGATTAAATAGTTTATCACGTCAGTAATAGATGAACATACTATAAATTTTTTAAATATATTATAAATGAAACATCATTTGAATAAAATATATGTCCAATCGCAAACCGTTAGAGTCATTCTAAATTTGAGAATTTTCTCTGTCGTGAAAATGTCTTCTTTATCCTGGCAATAATGTGTCGATTATGACTGAGTATGCTATTTCACAGATGAGCATTTTTGAAGAATAGAAACTTAACATTTCTCATAGATGAAAATAATTGACGCGCTTATATATAGCCTCATTCCAATATGAACAGTAATACACTTTTGATAATCGTTACTGTCGTGGAAATGTAATTATCCTGCTAACTGTTTGCATTATGATTAGCCTGCCAGCTTATACCTGTTGTATACAAAAATATATAAATTTTTTTTTAATAGTCATTTTTCCACTACTAAAAAATAGGTCTTCTTTTTTGTCTTTTTTACTGAACATATTATTTCTCTCATATTGAATTAACATCTTACAAGTATTGATATTCGAAATAAATATATACAAATGATTGGAGGCCCCTAAGTCTTCCAATCCTGATGTTGCATTAATTCCTAACATTGTCGTTATTATTGTTGTGGGAATGTTTTCTTAAAATAACATATTCTGAATATTCGCTTTATGTTCTTATACACTACTGATAGTCTGTGACCTGACATTCATAAAAACGAAGGCATTTCATAAAAAGCTGATTGCCTGTTACTTTTTATAGATTAAATAGTTTATCACGTCAGTAATAGATGAACATACTATAAATTTTTTAAATATATTATAAATGAAACATCATTTGAATAAAATATATGTCCAATCGCAAACCGTTAGAGTCATCCTAAATTTGAGAATTTTCTCTGTCGTGAAAATGTCTTCTTTATCCTGGCAATAATGTGTCGATTATGACTGAGTATGCTATTTCACAGATGAGCATTTTTGAAGAATAGAAACTTAACATTTCTTATAGATGAAAATAATTGACGCGCTTATATATAGCCTCATTCCAATATGAACAGTAATACACTTGTGATAATCGTTACTGTCGTGGAAATGTAATTATCCTGCTAACTATTTGCATTATGATTAGCCTGCCAGTTTATACCTTTTGTATACAAAAATATATTAATTTTTTTTTCAATAGTCATTTTTCCACTACTAAAAAATAGATCTTCTTTTCTGTCTTTTTTACTATACATATCATATCCCTTATATTGAATTTACATCTTACAAGTATTGATAATCGAAATAAATATATACAAATAATTGGAGGCCCCTAAGTCTACCAATTCTGATGTTGCATTGATTCCTAACATTGTCGTTATTATTGTTGTGGGAATGTTTTCTTAAAATAACATATTTTAAATATTCGCTTTATTTTCTCTTGCACTACTGATAGTCTATGACCTGTCATTCAGAAAAACGAAGGCATTTTATAAAAAGCTGATTGTCTGTTACTTTTTATAGATTGAATACATTATCGCGTCAGTAATAGATGAACATACTATCAATTTTTCAAATATATTATGAATAAAACGATACGAATAAAATATATGTTCAATCGCAAACCGTTAGAGTCATTCTAAATTTGAGAATTTTTCCTGTCTCGGAAATGTCTACTTTATCCTGGCAGTAAGGTGTCGATTATGAACGAGTAAGCTATTTTACAGATGAGCATTTTCGAAGAATAGTAACATAATATTTCATATACATTAAAATAGTTGACATGCTTATATATAGCCTTATTCCAATATGAACACTTTTGATAAGCGTTACCATCGTGAAAATGTAATTATTGTCATAACTGGTCGCATTACAATTAGCTTGCCAGCGTTTGGTTGCTGTATACATAAATATGTGTCAATTTTTTTTTAAAAATCATTTTTTCACTACTGCAAGTAGATCTTTTTTGTCTGTTTTACTAAACATATTATTTCCCTTATATTGAATGTACTTGTTACAAGTATTGATAATCGAAATAAATATATACAAATGATTGGGGGCTTCTAAGTCTTATAATCCTGATGTTGCATTTATTTCTAGCATTGTAATTATTTCTGTCGTGTGAATATTTCCATACAATAATATATTTTAAATGTTCGCTTTACGTTTTTTAACACTACTAATAGTCTATGACTTGATTTTTAGAATAGCTAAGATATTTAATTAAGAACGGGTTATTTATCTCTCCCTATAGAGTGAATACATTATTACGCCTTCAGTAACTATGAATACTATAAACTTCTAAAGTACAATATAAAATAAGCATGATTTGAATGATTCATATGTTCAAACACGGATCTCCAGAATGATTATGATTTTGTCAATTGTTGCTGTTGTGGAAATGTCTTTCTACTTTATCCTGGCTTTAGAGTGTTAATTATGACTACGTATGGCATTGCACGACAAAGAATTTCTAACAAATAGGAACTTAATATTCCTCACAAGTTAAAATAGCTGATATGCTAAAATAATAGCCCTATTGCAATATGAACGGCAATATACTTTTGATGATCGTTAGTTTCGTGGAAATGTAGTTACCGTAATGAAAAAGTGCATCATCATTAGCCAGTGAGCTTTTGCTCGTTATGTACAAAAATATCCGTAAATTTTTTTAATAGTCATTTTTATTATTATTTCTCTACCAGTGCAAGTAGATGAAATGCTTTTTATAACAGTAGAGGTATTTGTTGAAATGTTTATTTTCTCCACAGTCTTATTTACTAAACACATCATTTCTCTTATATTGAATATTCATGTTACAAGTATTGATAATCGAAAGAACAATATACAAAGGATCGGAGGCTTCCAAGTCTCCCAATACTGATGTTGCATTTATTCGTAACATTGTTTTATTTTATTTTTTTTTGTTCGTAACATTGTAGTTATTACTGTGGTGGAAATGTTTTTATACAATAACATATTTCAAATGTTCGTTTCACCAATAATCAGTTTACATAGGGAGGCACACAAATTAGAATACTAAAATTAAATTTAGTTTGAGGTAAAATTTTAAAATAAAATAGAGAGAGAAATGGAAATGGAGTTGAGTGAAGGTGAGATGATTGATTAAAGAAAATAGGATGAGAGTATAAGTGTCAAGAAGGGAAAATTATATCATACATTGTTAGAACATATAGAAAGGAGAAACTGTTGGTATTGAAAAGACGAAAGAAGAGCCTTAAAAAGCTAGACGAATAGATAGAGAAAGATGTAGGTAATGCGCAATGGCTGGTAGAAATGCTGGAAGCAAGTAAAAATATAGAATGGATGATATTTGAAGATGTAAAAAAATGAAATTGGCTGTTAAAGAAATTTAGAAGAGGTAGGATGAGTAAAGGTGTGGTAATTGATGTGCCCTGATAGTATGGAAAAAACAAGAAAGAGAAGGGAGAGAGAGAGAGTGAAATATAGGATCGTAAAAAAGCACGGAGAGGAAAAAAGAATGATAAGGGATAGATCAGTACAGGACAGATTATGGAGAAGAATATTTGAAGAAGAATAGGAATAAGAGTGTAGCAGGTTTTATGATTAAAGAGAAGAAATGTGGAATAATTAGAGTGACTCCACTGTAAATGTGTTGTTAAAGCTTATATAACTGTGTGACGTCCGTGGGGATTATGTCGGACGCACGTAAATAAAAAAAACAGTGTTCAATCACGAGGTAGTAAGTACGGAGGTTCATTAAACAAAAACACGATAAGATACAATTAACTGGGTTGGACACTGCGCTGTGACACAAGGGCGCCAATCGTGAATCGTTTCCGCGACGCCGGTAGCTAGATAGTTTAGCTGGAGGATGGCAAAAAAAAGGCTAGTCCACGGGCGAGTGCTATCCGCCGGCGCACACAAGAAAAAAACACAAAGACAAAACACGCTGGAATAGGGGAGAAGCTATAAAGATAAAAAAAATGGGCTAACCGAATGGCGATCCACGGCCCGTGTCAATGCCGCGACACACACACGCGCCGCAACAATGTCGTGAATACAACTATAGCTTAAGTAATCTAAGCTCACGCATTCACTCAAACGGCTATAAAAATATCTCTACGCAACGAGACAAATAACGTCAGTCCACCACTGACGGCCGTTAATATCCTGGAGCGTGCACAAACAAAAAAAAAAGTAACTTCGAGCAATGATATATAACGCGCGGCTTCTCTAACGGCAGAAGGAACAATGGCGACGGCGTCGCCTTCTTCTCTCTCTCCGGCGCTGCGCGCGCCGCAAAAAGGACAGAGGGTCTCCTAAGACCCAGGCTCAGTTATGTGTTATAGTTGCCGGCTCAGCGGTGTGCTCCTACCGCATATATACATATACAAGTCGCGCGCTCGTGTGTGTGCTAGCATCTAATCGGCGTTTCGTTTCCTTCTGCCATCTTGCCTATGCGCGCCTCACTGACATGCAAATCGCCATGTTACAACTCTCTCATACAGACATGCAGACATACAGATTTCAACGCACACATTTAGACATAGAAACAGATGTAATTTGAATAAATGAATAAAGTACTTATGGTATCAATTTCCTTAAATGTACTGTAGCGGAAATGTATTCGAAAGTTTTGTATTACCTTGAAAATTTTTTTTACTTGAGTATTTTAAATTAAGAATTTTGGGCTGACCCATCTTACTGCCGTGGAAGTGTTTACAAAAAAATAGGTTATTGTGATGTAGTCTTTTCATCTGTTCTGTAGTGAAAATAAATTGAACTGCCATAAAAGTGCGTATAGAAAATATAGTTAGTAATGAAAATCTTTCTGTTATTACTATGTTAAGGATTTATGTGGAAGTTTTGTATAACCTTGGCATTTATTAATTTTAGGAATTCTAAATAAAAAATACGAAGCTTATTTATCTTACTATTCTCGAAGTGCATATATGAAATGTAGATAGTAATAATAATCTACTCATCTCCACTGTAGTGAAAATGTATTTATAAATTTTAAATACAGACTATCTAATCGATTAACCTTATTCTGATGAAAATGCACTCAAAAATATAGTAGGTAATAATAGTCTCCTTAGGAGGTGCGATTATTGCTAGTTGAAAAATTATTTAATTTAGAAGTATTGTATAAAAATTTCGGACAGATTTATTTTACTGTTCTGAAAATGCGTAAAAAAATGTTATAATGTTATTTTCCTTATCTATACTGTCGTGAAAACGAATTAGAATATTTCGTACGACCTTAAATATTATTTTATTTAAAAATTTTAACTACAGAATAATCAGCTAATTTACCTTAATGTCATAGGAGTGCTTACAGAACATTTTGTTAGTAATAATAATCTCTTTATCATTATTGTAGTGAAAACCTATTTAAATATTTGTACAACTCTAAAAATTATCTAATTTGAAAATTTCAAGTACAAAATGTCCCGCCAATTCGACTTATTTTTGTGAAAGATCCTGCAGTAAATGTGGTTGATAATGATAAACTTCTTATCTTTACTATCGTAGAAATGTATTCAAAAGTTTGGTGTAACCTTATAAATTATATAATTTGTAAACTTTAAATGTATTATATTTGTCTGCTTTATCTTACTGTCGTGGAAACGCGCGTAAAAAATGTTATTAACCATGACATTCTTATTTTCAATGTTGTGAAAATGTATTTGAAAGTTTCGTAATACCTTAAAATTTATCTGTTACGGAAATTATGAATACAGAATTACTAGCTGATTCATTTTGGTGTAATAATCTTCTTATCTCTCTCAGAGCCGGTCTGTAGCTCGGTCGGTAGAGCGTTGGAATCGTAATCTCGAGGTTTAGGGTTCGAATCCCGCTCTCAGCCAATTGATACAAGCACCATTGTACATTACATGTGCTTTGTTCACCAACACACTTACGAGCTCCGTCGCTAATTAGCATCGACAAAAAAAAATCTTCTTTTCTCTACTAAGGTAAAAATGTATTTTAAAGTTTCATATATCCAGAGAAATTATTTATCAATACAAATATTTTAATGAAGAATAATTAGTTAATTTATCTCAAACTGTTGTGAAAGTGCATGCAGAAAATTTAGTGAGCGATGATACTCTCTTTATCTACACTGCAGGAGAAATATATTTAAAGATTTGTATGATTTTGAAAATTTTAAATCAAGAATATTGGGATGATTTACCTTAGTTTCGCAAATGGCGTAGAGAAAATGCAGTTACTAATAATAATCTGCATATTTCTAATTTAGTGGGAATATATTTAAAAGTTTCGTATAACTTCAATAATTATTTAATTCTAAAGTATTAAATTAGGAATATTGGGCTGATTCATCTCTCTGCCCTGGAAAGACGTACAAAAAATATTATCATTAATGATATTCTCTTTTGACGCAAAAATAAATTCAAGAGCTTTGTATAACTTAAAAAATTATCCATATTGAAAATTTTGACTACAGAATAACTAGCTAATTCACCTTACTTTCATGAAAGTGCGTACAGTAAATGATATTCTTCTTAACTTTACCGTCGCGAAAATAAGTTCAAAAGTTTTTTGCAATCTTAAAAATTATCTAATTTGAAAATTTTAACTACAGAATGACCGGGTGATTCATATTACCGTCATGGAAGTGAGTGCATAAGATGTAGTTAGTAATGAGTTTATCTTTAATGTCTTGAAAATGTATTTGAAAGCTTCAACTGAAGAATATGAGGCTGATTTATCTCACTGTCGTGGAAATGTATACAAAAAATGTTAAAAATGTAACGTTGTAGTGTCATTGTCGTGGAAATGTTTACTTATCTACAAGTATTGCAGTAGTATATTTTAAGACAAAATGTCGTGAAAACGCATCCCTTTGAAAAAGGTTGTTATGATAAAGTATTCATAAATGACAGATATATTTTAATTTTGTATCATAGAAGTAACGGTTGTGTTCTATTCGCGTCTACCCGCGTCCCGGGGAGTTGCTCCAGAGCGATAAACTTAATAATTATATACCTAATCCGCGTCCCAGAATTAACAGTTAGGTTCCAAATTTCGTCCCAGAAATAACTGTTATATATCATTTTTACGTCCCAGAAATAACAGTTAGGAATATATATATATATATATATATATATATATATATATATATATATATATATATATATATCACTATTGATGCTATATATATGCATACAAATGTAAACAAATGATGAGCCAAGCATACGACAGTGTTTGAATGCAGACTGCTTAAGACTTCCGAACGTATAAACAAGCATTTTTCACCAACAAAATTTGTGAATTTTTTTCTTGCTCCAAACCCAAAACCCGGGATCAAACAAGTACTATTAGATAGGTATTTTGGTCCTATATCAGCAAAAAAAATTTCAGCAAAAAAAAAAATGGCCTTTTCGAGAAAAATGCATGTGTATAAAAAGTGCATTTTTTGGTAAAATGCATATATCTCAGTCATTTTTTAGTTTTTTTTTTAATTTCTTGCACGGAGTTGAAGAGGGCTCAAAACGAAATAAAATAAAAAAAGGTTTATCAAAATTCATTGGAAATTGGTAAAACGATAGCTCTCTAAAGTTATTCTCAACATTTTCAGTTTTAACATTTAGTTTTTGTATGCAATTTTCAAAAGTGCATATCTGATGCAATTTTGATATTTCAGCAAAATAAATAAATACGTATACCCTTATTTTTTGGGTAGAATAACATACTCCATTAGCGCAGTAATTGGTGACTTGAGTGTATACTGACTGTTTGATTTGAAATGGAATCAGCCATTACTATTATTTACTATTAGTTACTATTATTTATTATCATTTACATTTTTTAAAATGTTGAGGTTGGTAAATAATGTTTTGTTATTGATACTCATGATTATTTGCAGTTATTTATTATTATTTAGCGTTATTTATACATTTATTTACAAGGATTTATCATTTTTAAATTTTCTACAATTATTTGTTTAGTATTTGGCATCATTTCAGAAGATGCAGTATTGTGAGAAGTGTATTGCATTATATATGTATTTCTAAAATTAAATAATATTTCATATAAAATTTGTACGCTCAATTTTTTCTCTGAACTAATTTTGTGTTTGGTAATTTTTATTGTATTAAGTTGAGTATAATTTATAATTTTACAGTTTTTAAGACAGTTATTTCATAGTGACAGTGAAGTCTAAAAAATTTAGATATATACGGTTGAAGTTTTTTAAGATGGATTTTGCTCCAACAATTAATTTGAGCATTTAATTAATAAATCTGATGTATATAGTGTATAACCTTCGAGCATATACTACTGGAGGAAGCCTCCGAATGGCAGCAAGCGTTACAAGGCGAAGAGAGAGAAAGCCTCTATTTTGGTACGTGCTGTCTCTCTCTAGTCTGATTTGATTGGCTGCTTCTGTTCCTCACTAAGAAAGTGAGAGAGAGATAGCACGTACCAAAATAGAGGCTTTTTCTCTCTTCGCCTTGTAACGCACTTCATAGCTGGCAGGCTTCCTCCAGTAGTACATGCTCGAAGTGTATAACAGAGTCATCAATATTATTGTATAGAATATAGTGTATGCTTATGTGCAGTGAAACAGTTCATATCTTTAAATATGAGTTTGATCGAACCTGGTGTGACACAGGAAAATGTGATATTCTGCGAAGACATAGCTATTTTTCATGAATTGACAAGCTCGAAAGCACATGATTAGTATAAATACCTATTAAGAGCATGACGAAGCTGTCCGCCTTCTAATAATATTTCCAATCCTAACTTATGAATAAACGATGCGTTTAATCGAGTTTTTTTACTACAAAGAAAAAATTTGTAAGATTAAACTCTAGTGCGGACAACCCAAAAAATCCACCAAAATATTATACATACAAAGTTATAATAAAAACTTTCAATGTATCGTATTTTAAGGTTAGGTTTGTCGAGTTTAATATCTAATTTCCAATCCAAGCTCATAAAAAAATAACAAGTCCAAATGATTTTTTATTTTAACAAAAATTATTGTATTAATATAGCTTTAGTGCGGACAAGTCATTATGTTTGTTTAATTTATGAATTAAAAAAAATATTGATAAAATAAAAAAAGCAAAACTCGATTGCTGCAGCTCCGACATGCCGTTAATATACTTACATATTTGTATGAAAAAGGAGTGTCATGTATTTTGAGCGTAAGTGAAGTGATTCAGAAAGTCTACGGAGGTGGATTATTTGTTATAATGTGAAATTCTTAAAAAAAGCTGATTTTTAACAACTTTAGGTATATCAAAAGAAGTGATGGAGTGCCCGTTGGCAAAAAATCTTGGAGATTTCTTAATTTTGTAACAAAACAAGACTGTTGAGCCCTTCAAACTCAAAATCCAGGACCCGATAGTGTCCCCTTGTAAGTTAAAGCTTTGAGAGTTCAAATGAAGTTTAATACTTCCTATTTCAATGCCAGATTGCGAAACAGATATGTTTAGAATCTTAAAATCGATATCATTTTTAACTATGAATGTAATACCTCCTCCTACTCTTTGCTCAGAGAGGTGATAAATTCTGTTAATATTGGAGCCTGAAGATGTACTTTTGCAGCTTGATTCCAACCAAGTTTCTACTCCAAGCATAAAACCATAGACTTGATTAATTTTTTCCAGTCCATATTTTCTAGATTTAAAACTCCTAAAGTTTTAAAACAAAATATTTAACTTGTTGAAGTTACAATTTTTATTGTCTTTAAGATTGAGATAGAGTCAGTCTGTGGCTTATTCAGTAGAGCGTTGAATTTGTAATCTCGGGGTTCTGAGTTCGAATTCTGCTCTTGGCAGTCGATTGATGCAAGCATCAATCACTGTACGTTACATGTACTTCGTTTATAAGCATACTTATGAACTTCGTAGCTGATTAGCATAGCAAAAATAAAATAGCATAAATACAGTGACGTTGAAAAAAAAGATTGTGAAAATCCATAAATACATTTTTTATTTTTTTTAAACTAAAAGATAAGTGAATTAAAATCTAACAAAAATGTTAAAAGTTCGTTTTTGTCATTTCTTCTTTATCAATGCCCTTATTTTATTTCTTGAAAAGTGATTAAAACCAACGAATATAGACGCTTATAGAAGCGTACTCTTAAATGGGAAATTTCTGCCAAAAATGAGTTACCCAGCTACTGAGGGCGCCACTAGATCCCATGTATTTTTATATCTATATATATCAAATTTTTCATATGTATAGATATACAAACAATGTTAAAGTGTTACCCAGCGTATCGGACGAAAAATTTAACCCAGAAGTACGCTTCTATAAGCGTCTATCTTCGTTGTTAAAACCTGTTTCTAAGATTTCCATTGAGTATCTTGGTTTCAATGACGGTTAACCATTTTATTAAGGCAATAGTGTCAGGAGAAAATTCTTTACTGATAGATAAAATATTTCTTTGGAATTTCACTTTGTTTAAGAAGGTTTTTGGCTGTTCATAACTCATAACACTTTGAAAATTTTTTTTATTGTAAATAAATTCAACTGAAGCCAGTGCATTATTTAGGTCTTCCTCTTGTTCTTCCAATCCACAGTATTCACTGGTATCATCATTGCTTAAGCTAAATTGATTGTCTGTTTTTATTTTTGATAAGTCTTATTATTTTCCTTACTTTTATTTTCAATTATAAATGCTGGTTGTTTAAAGCTGATATTAGAATCATTTTCAGTAATTTTGTTTATACTAGTAAAAGCAGAGTTGTGAGCTTGTAGCAGAGTCTAAAGGTCTTTTTAGGGATATATCAATCTCCATATCTTCAACTTCTATGACTTTGTCGATATTGATTATGTTTGAATAGAGGATGGGTTTTGTTGGTAAAAGTTGCGAGGAATTTGCGTCAATAAATTGCGACGTATTAGATTCATTATTAAAGGTAGGACGAAATTTGGCGATATATCCTGACTCTTTACAGAAATGACATTCAATATTATCTATTCCTAAAAATATCTAATAACTGACATATTTTCATTTGCTTAGAATTTTTTTAACATCAGTTTCCTTAATATAAAATTGTCTGTGGTGAGAGATAATATACTTTCTTTCTTTATTAGAGGTAGAGCATTTTATATTAAAAAATCTGTTTCCAGTGCCTATATTTTTATCCTTTAAATAATCAATAATTAAATCTTCGAAATTTGCGGAAAAATATTGGATGTACACTGCCACCGAGCTACTTTTGCCCCCCTTCGTCTAAAATCGACTTATCAAAAAGTTTTATAACTCTGGAAAAAATAGTCGTAGCCTAAACATTCCAACGGGATTCGAAAGATTATTAACAATTCTTTCAAAAACCATTGGTTTGATATAAAAAAAAAAAATTTTTTCGTATCTCTTATTCTTGTTTAAAAAGAAATTTTTTTAACTTTGTTTTGACTTTGTGAAATAGTGTTCAATTTAAGTACAAATCATTACATTAATACAAAACTAAATAGATCTTAAAGCTTATATTTCGACGATAAAAATGCAATGTTGAACGTCTCGATTCAACCTTGTAAACCAGAGTTATAAGATTTTATATTAAAAATAAGGCTTTTTTTCGATGTATGAATATCGCTGAATTTAAGAGGAATAGAAAAATTTGTCAGAGAAGAAAAATGTTCCTTCTTGATCAAATAATAATCATATATAATAAAAAATTCATTTCGGAAAAAAAATTTATTCCTTGCCTTTTTTACCCACGTTGTTCAATATTTTAAAGATATCAAAATCTCATTACATTCCAACAAAAAAATAATTTTTTCTTATAAATGAATTTTTTATCATATATTATTATTATTTGACCAAAAAGGAATATTTTTTCTCTCTGACAAATTTTTCTGTTCCTCTGAAATTCAGCGATATTCATACATAGAAAAAAAGCCTTATTTTTAATATAAAATCTTATATCTCCGGCTTAAAAGGTCGAATCGAGACGTTTGACATTGCATTTTCACCGTCGAAATATAAGCTTTAAAATCTATTTAGTTTTGTATTAATGTAATGATTTGTACTTAAATTGAACACAATTTTAGAAAGTCAAAACAAAGTTAAAAAAACTTTCTTTTTAAACAAGAATAAGAGATACGAAAAAAAATTTTTTTTATATCAAACCAATGGTTTTTGAAAGAATTCCCAATAATCTTTCGAATCCCGTTAGAATTTTTAGGCTACGACCATTTTTTCTAGAGTTATAAAACTTTTTAGATAAGTCGATTTTAGACGAAGGAGGGTAAAAGTATCTCGGTAGCAGTGTAACTATACGTTTATATTCATGTATAACACTGCCTGAGTTAAATACAGCAAATTCGAGTGTCCGTTAATCTTTGTAGGGTCTTTATTTGCTTTGTTTACAAATTCGAGCTCGTTGCTTTCAGAATTTTAAGCGAAACAAACCCTGGCTTCAGATATTCTTGAAAATGCTATTAAGTTTTTAACAGGCATTATTTTTTTTCAATGATCCATATATATCGTTAATAGAACCTGCAATAACACTAACTAGGAGAATATCAGACCTCCGTATGACGGATTTTGCTCAAACTTTGGGATAAGTTTCCAGATGCCAAAATATGAGAGGAAACAGGATTTAGACCCCAACGTTCCATAATTCTCTAGTTACAGGCATTAAATAAAATCACTAAAAGAGTTACCAGATTTTCAAACGCTTATAGTTTTTCAGCATTGATACTTAGAAGCATAAGACTTTTTAAAGTGAAAGCTGAGTTTAAATTCTTTCGAAATAAAACTTATAGGATACGAAAACATCATTTTTACCAAAATTATAGAGTAATAAAGATTGGACTGAATTTCAGCTTTTATTGCTAATAAATATTTTGAAAATAAAATTTAGGTCTTATCTTTATTACGCTATAATTTTAAGAAGAATGATGTTTTAGTATTCTATAAGTGCTATTTCAAAACGATTTGAGCTCAGCTTTCGTTTTAAAAAAGTTTTATGTTTAAGTATCATTGGTAAAGTGTATCGATGCTAAAGAACTTTAAGTATTTGAAAATCTAGTAACTTTTGAAGTGATTTTCTTTAATTGCCTATAACTAGGGAAATATTGAGCGTTGGTGTCTAAAATTATAATTCTTTTCATATTTTGACATCTAAAAACTTATCCTAAAGTTTGAGCAAAATTCTTGATTCGGAGGTCTGATACTCTCCTAGTAAATGCAACAGATTGCCCAAACGTAGGCAGGATACTTATATGAGTTGTATTTACATATGATAACTTTTCATTTTGACTAGCTATTTTAGCTTTTCCCAACATACTGTTATTTTCCATTAAACTATTTTCATAAGAACTTATAACACTCGATGCACCGACAGCACTGCCGTTATTGAGAGTCGAAGCAGCGCTGCGCAAAATATTGTTCGAACTGATAGACCCACTAAATATATTACTAGGATCTGCAATATTGTCAACCTTGACAACTGATGCTTCTGAAAGCTCATTTATATTACTCGTGTTGATGCAATAAGTACCTGAAACCTCCAAAGAAAAATTTATTTATCAGTTGCAGAGCACATAATTGTGTATAAAGATACTGCTTAACAGACCATATAAAAGTAAGACAGAATTTAAACAACGAGACTATCTCACGAATACGTCTGAACAGTACGGAGTTCCACATGCGACTGTAATTTAAACTGTATCTATTCCTTTTTTAAAATTAAAATTTTTCTTATCATTCAATAAACAACAAAAAAAACTTTTCTATTTTACATCAAACTTTAAAATATTTTGTGTGTCCTTTAAAACAACTTAAATTCCATTTTTTCTTTTTCATTTAATTGAATTAGTAACGGTTATTTTCTTACGTTACAAAAAAATTTACTAAGAGGACGCTCTATCCTATTTTATTTAAAAAATTTAGGTTTTTGGAAAAACTAGTGATTATATTAATAGAAATTAAGAGTTATCCGCAACTTGTACAGGAAAAAGCAATATTTTTACTGATGAGGACATTAATTTTGATGCTTTGTTTTCAAGAAAAGTTTGACGAACTTAAAATATCATAAGTTAGGCTAGAGAATATAATGTTTAAGTATGTCAAACTTTTGTTCAAAACAAAACAATAAAATTAATTTGTCCTTATCAGAGAAAATATTGCTTTTTACTATACAAACTGTGGACAACTCCTAATTTCTATCAATAATTACTAGTTTTTCCAAAAATATACATTTTTCAATTATAAAAGGATAGAGAGATTCAGCGTCCTCTAATATAATTGTATTTGGAGTTGCTGAAAACAAGGGAAATTTTATGTTCAATCAGATAAAGCAAAGTCTGTTGTGCTGGTTAGTTAGTTATTAATGAGCAACAAAAATCTTGTTTATTACTCTCTCTCTCTCTTTTGTCTAATCAAGAGACACGATGCGCGGCACTCAGTTTTCCTCGTTACTTCCAATCAATTGTTAATGATTTAAACTTACTTTACTGTTCTTAATAGATCAGAATAAGTAATGAGGACCGCGGAAGCATCGGGGTAAGCGAAATATATATTTTATTAAATCAATAAGGATCAATAGCTATCAGTTGATTTAATTTAATAATAAATAAAGAAAAATTAGAATAAAATGGTATGTTCATATAGGAAGAATGAATGTGTATATAATGTGTGATATAATATACTCATCTAATCAGAAAAAAAGCAAAGGGAGAGCACGTCAGGAGCTAAAAAGCACTCGCTTATGACGCTGATCAGTTATCTAACCGATGATACAATTTCAACCAGACAAGTATCTCTCGAGGAAAAGATACTTGGATATCACACAGTATAATAGTACTTATACTAACGCACTAGCCAGCTAACACTAACTCGCTACATGCACATAGATGCCGTTTGCCCGTTACCGTAGCTTTTCCCTCGTACGTAGAAAGTACGTTGATGTTCTGATGAAGATTGGCTGAATACGTTTCACGCCGATCGATGAATTTGGCTGCGCCGTACCAACGTGGCCACCTGGGGGGCTCATTCAGTAATACCGTAACGTCTAACGGCAAGCTTAACGCTGACGCGCGCATGCGCAGTAATCATTTTTCAGCAAATACTATCGAATATCGCGAACTTTATCAGAGATTATGTTGACGTAACGACGAAAATCTTCTAAACTGAAGCACTAAGTCGATTTTATCGACAAATTTTACATCCGATTTGAAGCTTGGTTGTAAATCATACGTTAAACTGTAAAACATTATATTATGCATAACATATGTATATACATTGACAAAAAAGATTTCTAGAAGCAAAAGAATTACTTCGATTTGATGTTATCATTCAAATGGAAAAATAATTTTTGAGATGTAGGTAACTAGATGTTTAAATTAATTTCTTGCTTCACAGATTTTAAGTTATATCCAAGAGGATCAAGATATCTTTTCTGTCAGTGTATGTATATACCTATATACATAGGTAAAGGGAACATTATTTTATTATTATTTACATTAGTGATCATAAAAATTATTAGTAATCATACATGATTAAATGATAAATTGTGTATAATTTAAAATTTGATTGGATCTGCAGGTTATAAAGTGAATTATATGTACTTTAATAAAAACGAACAGAAAAAAATAATATAAATATTGTTTTAAATAAACTTATCTTATCACCAATAAAAAACGTTTTTTAATAAAATTATATATTAATCTAAATTTGCATTTTATATTCTATAGCAACAACTACAGTTTCTCGATTGAATTGTTAAGTTTGCTGCAGAACTTAGAAATATTGGTTTTCAAAATTTCGTCTTTCAAAATGAAAATGTTGACTTGGATAATATTGAGCTAGAAGAATATATAATAGAAACATGAATACAGATATATTTCTAATATGAATGTTACGTGTTGTGTGTTTTAAGGCAAATACTGTTAAAATTCCTTTTTTCTCTGTATTGGAATTTAAAATGAATGGATCATGATATTTTTTCTAATTATTATTTTGGATATATAATTATTAGCATATAAAATTAAACAAGTTATAAAATATTACTTAAGTTTTCATAATGTCCTAATCAACTGTCCATTTGAAATCCTGGTACTGAATGTGTGGAGAATACAAGAACTAATATAAATTTACAAAAAACTAGTAAAATTATTATTTATGCGTATAAATATGTCAAAAACTTAAACAATTTTTTTTGTAATCATGTTAATTTTGATGTAATAATTATTTGAAATTATTTTAATTTTGAATATTTATGTTGTAAATGTCTGTTGTAAAAGATTTAATAATAAACTACAACATTTTTTCATATGTGTTTATCGATTACTTGAAAGAGTAGAGTCCTTAACGCTTTTCGACGTCGAAACGTCGAGTCAATCGTTATCGTTAATAAGTTAGTGAATAACCCCCCGGGTGTAGATCGATGAAATTTATTACAAGCCGAAAAAAGTATTTGTTTGCTCTTTATGGCTGACTGCTAAGACACGTGAGAAGTGGCAAAGCGAATCTCTACAGAAAGAATTTCTATGAGTTTTCAGTTGGCAAATATACTATAATACACTAGTCGATATAAACTAACGACTGTTATTTAAGACTATTATTTCCGTGCCATCAACTGCGAATTTAGTCTAATGTGTTTCAAGGCCACGTCGTAGAATCTTTTATTTAGCACATCACGGCTTAGGTTTCATGTTAACATAGCGGTGGTTAAAAGCTCTCTAAA
This sequence comes from Anastatus disparis, assembly GCA_017163975.1. Taxonomy (NCBI): domain Eukaryota; kingdom Metazoa; phylum Arthropoda; class Insecta; order Hymenoptera; family Eupelmidae; genus Anastatus; species Anastatus disparis. The sequence goes on along the minus strand of JAFFSR010000315.1, from coordinate 1,522,904 downwards.
ACACCTTGTAGCCAGCGTGCTTCTCTTTCATGTGCCAGTCGTCAAGATGCGCGATTCTTTACTTGTCTTAGACGAGTCATATTATAGAGCGCGTGACATTATATTGCCTAGGCACGCAAGATTTAAACACGGTAAAATACCTTGAAACTCTTCCATGAGACGTATAATTTTTCGTTGAACACGCTAGTTTTCCGGTGAACAATCAATTATGTTTTCGCTACGCTTTACTGTAATGTCAAATATTAAGATATAGCAGGATTGGATAGACTTAATTTAATATTCAATTTTTGTTTATTAATTGATCTTACCTTTCTATTTTCTTATCAAAGTATATGTATGTATTTATTATTCTTTAAACAATTATTTACGAATAAGCAGTAAAAATATATTGAATCTCAATAAACGTTACCAATCCTGCCTTCTTCTTTGTAAAGTTATTATACTCGCCGACTTTACGACTCAGCAATGTCCATAGGGTTCGTTGATTTGAGGTTACATAAAAATTCTTTTAATTATTTTATATATTGGACATAACAGATTAGTATGCAAATTTACACTTAATATACGACCCACATAAAATTGACATAAGATGGTTTGTAAAATAAATAACACTATCTTTTTGTTTGAGTTGGTCATGTATCTGAAATCTTTTGTAAATTATTCTCATATATTTTAGATTTGAAACATAGTTTCGTTGTTGAGTAAATAAAAAACAAAATCTTAGTGAATCGTTAACTGAATATTTAAATATTGAAATCTTACTTTAATCACATATAAGTGAAAATCTCATAAAAAAATATCTAAATTGAACTAAAAAGGAAATGTAATATAAGACTGATTACATTAGATTTATAAGAAGAAAAATCATTCAATCATATAAAAAAAGAGGAATTACTCTTGATTTTCTTTAGCTTTTCTTTCGATGTTTATATATATATCTACTTGTTAAAATAGGTCGTGTGCAATTTTGTTTTATCGGGTATAACCTGAAACAGACAAGATAGCCTTAAGCCCTGGTGTACAATAACCCGTGCTTCACCAGGCATAAAATGCACGTGGTGTCCACAGGATTAGGGCAGCTTTTTAGCACCCTTTTACACCCATCACCATCAGACTTTTGTGTAATGCGCAGCAACTTTATTAAACAATGAAGTCACCACTCGGGGCTTTTCAGCCGAAGGCCTAGTCTTTCCCCTTTTTATTATAAAAAAATATTTTAATTTGTTATATTGCTTAGTACACTATTGATGTTATTACGCTGACTCTATTTTTACATAAAAAATTATTGTAAGCAATCCTGCAAAGATCTAACTTATACGCAGGATTACTAATAAGAGCAAAAAAAAAGTTCGAGTTCACTCGAGAAATGATTTTAAAGATATTTATTTTATCTTTTATTGCAATCAAATAATAAATATTGAGACCGCATTAGTATAATTCGCATTGAGATGAGCACGGTCTCTATCAGTAGCGAGTGGGGATATTGAAAGTACCGTACGCGTCTTCACGAGCGCGCACGTATACGCCCATGTTAGCAACATATACATGCGGGCTCAGTGATAGACGTACGATTTTTATATATTATACATATAAGTTTGATTGAAGTTGTAACCCTCTCTCTTGTAGCGTTGACAAGGAGTGGGAAGGTGATCGATGGGAGATCATACCAGCGGTATGGCAGCGCCGAGAAACCGAGGTGTCATGTAAAAATGAGAACAAGAGAAAAGACACTCTCGTGTCGGCTCTCTTCAATAAAGTTACTTTTTAAACTAAATACTTGTTCAAGTGAAACATTTCTTCTTATTTAAGTTCAAAGGACGGCGAAAGAGTGCAAATTACGTGCTCCGTACCCGTGTGAACTTAAATAAGACTTATAGAAAATAGCGCGAGTATAAGTTCGTGATTTTAATTAACAATCTTTGTGATAAAGTTTGATTAAGTGTATGAAGCGAGCATTTGGCCCTTCATTTAAATATTGTTTGAAACTTATAGTCGAAAGGCTAAATACAGAAGCCTTGAATTTTCGTGCGGTTCGCAAAGCAATTGGCTTGGATCGCGCACGTCTCTTCAAGAGCCCGATAAAGTACGCGTCCTAAATTCACGTGAGACGCGTAGATACGAGAGGCAACCATTAATTCCTTATACCTTATCCTGACTTCCTTTATATATGAATGCAGTTAGACTGATCATATGGACCCGAATCTGGTGAGCATGATGTCTTGCCAGTGTACGGTCTAGAGAAGTCTAACTGATTAAAAAAACTAACAAATATAAAATAATATAACAAGCTTGTTTCTACTGCGAACACGCAGACATTAGGCTTGATCTATTGAAAATAAGATACGTTGCATATTCACACGAAATAGCATATGTAACTTAGAAACTTATAATAAAAGTGCGTTATACGGTTTATTTCTTTGTAATAATAACATATAAAGTCATAATACAAAATATAACGTCACAACTGGCGCCCAACGTGGGGCTAACAACAACTACCTTCGATTCTAAGAAGTAGCAGCAGTTATGAAAAATTGAAAAATTTATTTAAATTATTTGAAGTAAAAAGTCAATAAAATTAGATAAAATAAGTGTAAAGTATTGTGCAGTCCCCATAGTTAATATTAAGAAATAAGTGTTGTATAATAATAAAACAGCAAAAAGTTATAGTACTGTGATATAAAACAAGTAACAAAATAAGTATTAAAATGTACAGGGTCAACGCATACCCATACAAAAAGAAAGACAATTTTGTCACCAATCCCAAAAAATATAGACACTGTGCCACGAGTCCAGATCTATACGTAGAGTGCAGACACGTAACCACTCAGGTATACGAAGAAAAAAATTGAACAAGGCACAATGGATATAGTATGGGACGAATCACTACAAAAAACAATAAATTATGAAGACAAAATACAAACTTCAGCACAGCGTTTTAGACACATAGAAAATTTTAAGATAGCAGAAGCAGGGAAGAAGACACAAGCAAAGAATAAATACGTAGCTGCACAAACTGAAACTGAGACAGAAGGATCAAAGACGTCGGAAAAAAGAAAAAGATAGAGAAAATCTACAACGTTGAAGAATTACAAACAATACCCTGCGAGGAAGATGACCAGGAAATTTACCTGATAACATATAACGAGAAAAGAAAGAATATGAACATCACATACTGTCAAGACGTAACACTACACAATCAACGTTTGCAACGGATGGGAATTCCAGCTAATTCAGAAGACATTGCTGATCCTGAGTCTGATTTCAACATCTGGTTACGAAAACGGCAAAGGCGCATTAAATGGTAAAATAAAGTAAAAATAAATTAGATACTATAATATTAAAGAAATTAAAATCAAAGTCAAAATTTAAAATTGCAAAAAAGAAAAGAATAACATTAAAGTCATTTTACATGCGAAATATGTCTGTGTGCGTTGCGTTAGAAATAAAATGGATCGCTCACATTTTACTTGAAAAGAAAAACATTAATATTCAAAAATTTCATAAATATTGTAAATAAAGTATAATTAGAGAAAGTTAAAATGAGCGCGATCAATTTTATTTGGGGGGCACATAGGATCCCACACACATTTAGCATACAAAATGCAACGCGTTTATTTTAAATAAAATGTAATTAATACATTGAATAGATAAATGAATAAAAGTAATATTTCATTGGGAAAATTAAAGTTAAAATGGAAAAATAAATGCAAAAGAAAGAAAAGCAAAAGAATGTGAATAAGATTTAACGAACTGATAAATACTGTGTCATTTCAATGCGAAAATTTTAAAAATTCATACTTAAGAAATAAAATGAATTAGTTTTTGGCAAACAAAGTCAATTTTATTTCGGGGGGCATTGAGACCGCATTAGTATAATTCGCATTGAGATGAGCACGGTCTCTATCAGTAGCGAGTGGGGATATTGAAAGTACCGTACGCGTCTTCACGAGCGCGCACGTATACGCCCATGTTAGCAACATATACATGCGGGCTCAGTGATAGACGTACGATTTTTATATATTATACATATAAGTTTGATTGAAGTTGTAACCCTCTCTCTTGTAGCGTTGACAAGGAGTGGGAAGGTGATCGATGGGAGATCATACCAGCGGTATGGCAGCGCCGAGAAACCGAGGTGTCATGTAAAAATGAGAACAAGAGAAAAGACACTCTCGTGTCGGCTCTCTTCAATAAAGTTACTTTTTAAACTAAATACTTGTTCAAGTGAAACATTTCTTCTTATTTAAGTTCAAAGGACGGCGAAAGAGTGCAAATTACGTGCTCCGTACCCGTGTGAACTTAAATAAGACTTATAGAAAATAGCGCGAGTATAAGTTCGTGATTTTAATTAACAATCTTTGTGATAAAGTTTGATTAAGTGTATGAAGCGAGCATTTGGCCCTTCATTTAAATATTGTTTGAAACTTATAGTCGAAAGGCTAAATACAGAAGCCTTGAATTTTCGTGCGGTTCGCAAAGCAATTGGCTTGGATCGCGCACGTCTCTTCAAGAGCCCGATAAAGTACGCGTCCTAAATTCACGTGAGACGCGTAGATACGAGAGGCAACCATTAATTCCTTATACCTTATCCTGACTTCCTTTATATATGAATGCAGTTAGACTGATCATATGGACCCGAATCTGGTGAGCATGATGTCTTGCCAGTGTACGGTCTAGAGAAGTCTAACTGATTAAAAAAACTAACAAATATAAAATAATATAACAAGCTTGTTTCTACTGCGAACACGCAGACATTAGGCTTGATCTATTGAAAATAAGATACGTTGCATATTCACACGAAATAGCATATGTAACTTAGAAACTTATAATAAAAGTGCGTTATACGGTTTATTTCTTTGTAATAATAACATATAAAGTCATAATACAAAATATAACGTCACAACTGGCGCCCAACGTGGGGCTAACAACAACTACCTTCGATTCTAAGAAGTAGCAGCAGTTATGAAAAATTGAAAAATTTATTTAAATTATTTGAAGTAAAAAGTCAATAAAATTAGATAAAATAAGTGTAAAGTATTGTGCAGTCCCCATAGTTAATATTAAGAAATAAGTGTTGTATAATAATAAAACAGCAAAAAGTTATAGTACTGTGATATAAAACAAGTAACAAAATAAGTATTAAAATGTACAGGGTCAACGCATACCCATACAAAAAGAAAGACAATTTTGTCACCAATCCCAAAAAATATAGACACTGTGCCACGAGTCCAGATCTATACGTAGAGTGCAGACACGTAACCACTCAGGTATACGAAGAAAAAATTGAACAAGGCACAATGGATATAGTATGGGACGAATCACTACAAAAAACAATAAATTATGAAGACAAAATACAAACTTCAGCACAGCGTTTTAGACACATAGAAAATTTTAAGATAGCAGAAGCAGGGAAGAAGACACAAGCAAAGAATAAATACGTAGCTGCACAAACTGAAACTGAGACAGAAGGATCAAAGACGTCGGAAAAAAAGAAAAAGATAGAGAAAATCTACAACGTTGAAGAATTACAAACAATACCCTGCGAGGAAGATGACCAGGAAATTTACCTGATAACATATAACGAGAAAAGAAAGAATATGAACATCACATACTGTCAAGACGTAACACTACACAATCAACGTTTGCAACGGATGGGAATTCCAGCTAATTCAGAAGACATTGCTGATCCTGAGTCTGATTTCAACATCTGGTTACGAAAACGGCAAAGGCGCATTAAATGGTAAAATAAAGTAAAAATAAATTAGATACTATAATATTAAAGAAATTAAAATCAAAGTCAAAATTTAAAATTGCAAAAAAGAAAAGAATAACATTAAAGTCATTTTACATGCGAAATATGTCTGTGTGCGTTGCGTTAGAAATAAAATGGATCGCTCACATTTTACTTGAAAAGAAAAACATTAATATTCAAAAATTTCATAAATATTGTAAATAAAGTATAATTAGAGAAAGTTAAAATGAGCGCGATCAATTTTATTTGGGGGGCACATAGGATCCCACACACATTTAGCATACAAAATGCAACGCGTTTATTTTAAATAAAATGTAATTAATACATTGAATAGATAAATGAATAAAAGTAATATTTCATTGGGAAAATTAAAGTTAAAATGGAAAAATAAATGCAAAAGAAAGAAAAGCAAAAGAATGTGAATAAGATTTAACGAACTGATAAATACTGTGTCATTTCAATGCGAAAATTTTAAAAATTCATACTTAAGAAATAAAATGAATTAGTTTTTGGCAAACAAAGTCAATTTTATTTCGGTGGGGCATTGAGACCGCATTAGTATAATTCGCATTGAGATGAGCACGGTCTCTATCAGTAGCGAGTGGGGATATTGAAAGTACCGTACGCGTCTTCACGAGCGCGCACGTATACGCCCATGTTAGCAACATATACATGCGGGCTCAGTGATAGACGTACGATTTTTATATATTATACATATAAGTTTGATTGAAGTTGTAACCCTCTCTCTTGTAGCGTTGACAAGGAGTGGGAAGGTGATCGATGGGAGATCATACCAGCGGTATGGCAGCGCCGAGAAACCGAGGTGTCATGTAAAAATGAGAACAAGAGAAAAGACACTCTCGTGTCGGCTCTCTTCAATAAAGTTACTTTTTAAACTAAATACTTGTTCAAGTGAAACATTTCTTCTTATTTAAGTTCAAAGGACGGCGAAAGAGTGCAAATTACGTGCTCCGTACCCGTGTGAACTTAAATAAGACTTATAGAAAATAGCGCGAGTATAAGTTCGTGATTTTAATTAACAATCTTTGTGATAAAGTTTGATTAAGTGTATGAAGCGAGCATTTGGCCCTTCATTTAAATATTGTTTGAAACTTATAGTCGAAAGGCTAAATATAGAAGCCTTGAATTTTCGTGCGGTTCGCAAAGCAATTGGCTTGGATCACGCACGTCTCTTCAAGAGCCCGATAAAGTACGCGTCCTAAATTCACGTGAGACGCGTAGATACGAGAGGCAACCATTAATTCCTTATACCTTATCCTGACTTCCTTTATATATGAATGCAGTTAGACTGATCATATGGACCCGAATCTGGTGAGCATGATGTCTTGCCAGTGTACGGTCTAGAGAAGTCTAACTGATTAAAAAAACTAACAAATATAAAATAATATAACAAGCTTGTTTCTACTGCGAACACGCAGACATTAGGCTTGATCTATTGAAAATAAGATACGTTGCATATTCACACGAAATAGCATATGTAACTTAGAAACTTATAATAAAAGTGCGTTATACGGTTTATTTCTTTGTAATAATAACATATAAAGTCATAATACAAAATATAACGTCACAATATATAAAGAGCAAGGAAATAAAAAAAAACACTAAAAAAAACAAATAAAAAAGATCACGTCTCTTTCTTATTATAAATAGAGAAAAGGCAAATAAAACAATTAATTGGAGTCTAATAGCAGAAAAATCTAAGACGTTGCGAGAGAGAATGATTTCCTAGTTCCTCTCGCTGCGTGAGCTGGAGCTCACTGTCCTCCTCTTACTTTAATGGTTATCCAGATAATCTACTTCATCTAGGCTGTCAAGTCATGCGCGGAGACCTCTTTGTATTTATTCCCAGCGTACATGGATACCCCCATCTATATACTGTATTAGATAATAAATTTATTACCCAAATAAGAAATTGTCCTTAAGATGCAGGCTTACTTATCGAAAGTATTTATTTTATATAAACAAAATATTAAATCATAGAATTACTATATTTTCTTCTTAAAAATTCAATTAATTCCATTCTGAAGTCTTTGCTAGTAATTATATGCTTTGAAAGCCCCGTTTACGCTAGGGATTCAAACTTAGTTTAACTGAGATATTTTTAATAATGGTTACTTTATCTGTTAATTGATTTAAAATCTTAAAATTATTTAATAATGAAAAAAAATGCTTAAGAGGCGGCCGTATAGTTCTGTCCTTGTCTAATCTAAATTTTCTTTATTATTAATAAATTAAATATTTTCATAGAAAAGTAAGATAACCGCCCAATAGAGCAAAAGACCAAGCAAACGATTCTTTTTTATGAAAAATATGAAATTTTGATTATTTTTCAAGTGAAGTCTGAAACGGAAAAACAGTTGAATCAACTCAATCAAGTTCGATTGTTTTTCCGTTTCAGACTTCACTCGAAAAATAATCAAAATTTCATATTTTTTCATAAAAAAGAATCGTTTGCTTGTCTTTTGCTCTATTGGGCGGTTGTCTTACTTTTCTATGAGAATATTTAATTTATTAATAATAAAGAAAATTTAGATTAGACAAGGACAGAATGATACGGCCTCCTCTTAACGTGAATTGTTTCTGTAATAACTCCCTTATTCATTGAGTTAAACGACTAAGAAATTCATTGAATTAATGTTATAATTAAGTGTAACATAGTACCGATGCATTAACATCGCATTTCTTTGCCTCTTTCTCTTATCAATATTGAGAGACAAAAAGCGCTGCGCTTCTCTCTTGGTCCCTCGGTGAATGAGATTCGAACACGCGAACCGAGCTACGGCGGGCTTTTCATTCGAATTTGAACTAACATTTAATTTCAAAAAAGTTAATAATTTATTGAAAATTTTTTCATAAAGAATTCTATCATCTATTTCTATGTGTTCTTGAATAAAAAATAAATTTTTCTAATTATTATTTTTTTCTTTATCTTGAAAATACCTTAAAACCGATCTACTTTATCGACTGATGCTTTATATTGACTTAATTAAAATTTGTCCTTCATTTTAATAATAAAAATGCATTTCGGGCTCGTTGCATTACCTTGGTCGCACTTTTTGGTCTACCATGTTCATGCCTGATCAGTTCAGACTCAGCTTAACACATACGCTTTACGATTCGCGTTTCGATAACGGTTGTTTTACGCGAATGACCTTCCTTCTAATTCAGTTCCTTGATGAGGGGGAGACACCGCTCACAGGTGGTCGCATGCAGTCAGAGATCGATCCTCCATTGGCACACGGAGTTGCATCACTTGCAAGAGACGGGGCGCTCATCGTCTCATTCGCACGCATCAATTCCACCGGTGATTGAGGTTGCAGTTCATCTTTTTGCCTTGCGATGTATGGTTTTGCTGCTCTACATGAATGGGACCATAAGTATCATCATCATTATTTAGTAATCTATATATGTTGGAGCCACATTTAGCCGTAATCACATATGGGTCGACAGGTTTTTGTGCAAGCTTACTTGCAAGGCCTTAAGCAGTTGAAGAGAGTACTTTATTTCTCTTCCATACTCAATCTCCTATATTATGAGTTATCTTTTTTCTACCTAAAACCAAGCTTTCAACACGAGCCTGATCAGCTGCTGAAACATCAACTAAAACAACTGCCTCTAATTTTGTAATGTATAGTTGTTTAAGAGCAAAAACTTCTAAATTCACCTTTACATTAGTACCTTTAAAAGAAAGCTTATTTTTACAAGGATTGAAAATAACCCCAAATGCTCATGGGAAATTGCCTCCTAGAAGGCATTCATCATCTGAGCTAGGCATGATTGCAAACCGGATAGTCTTGGTAATTCTGCCTGCGGTAAAAGAAAGGTTAACATAACCTACCAGTAAGCATAGTTTACCCATTTGCTACTTTAGCCAATCTGCCTTTAGCTAATAATAAAGGTACATCACAGTTTATGATACTGTCGAGTTTATGACCGTGAGTGATGCACCATACAAAGCTCTTATGCAGTAGTCTCCGAACACTACCGTTAGCCACCATCGAGCTTGATCATTGATGACTGACTGATTTTACTCTGCCTGTTCTCTTGTCTCAGCTTAACAAGTGTGAGACTGCTATGGCCGTACCAGGGTAGTGCGGCTTCTTTAAATTAAGTCTAGGCTTGCCACGAATGCTTATTATTTTAATGCCAGGTCACAGCAACCTTTGTGAGCAGTTCAGAGAAAGAGAGAGGATAATAAGTAGCTTTCACTATGTTTAGCTAGTGTTTGACACTCCTCAACTCTAGTTAAAAAGAGGTCTATATTTGGGCCTCGTTTATCTAAAAATGTAACATTCCAACAGCGTACAATATGATCAACGTCCATTGCTTCATATGCATTTGTTGGACGATCGGTGTGCCTGATTGGATTTATATTATCCACCGCGCTGTTTCCAGAGCGAGCCACCCCCCCCCCTCCCTGACTGTACGTGCTCCTGCAATAGCAGTTGGTAATATGTTTTCGCCATCCTGATTATTACTCTTATTATTACTCTTCCTTATTGGGCTACTGCTGCGACCGTTGTAAATACTGAACATTTATTGAAAACCAACGTGAGTGTTGCGTCCTGTACGATGTTGGTTGCTGATCGTACAATCTTGTACTTGATGCCTTAGGAACAGCTGGCTTACTCTGTTTTTGCATGAGTCTTGCTACTATCTAAGTTAGGTAGGCCAGTTGCTTACTAATCCCTTTTACATAATCCAATGATTCTTAGGGTACATTCGTTTATATTCTAAGGTGCAGTGCTGTCAATTTGTTGCTGTTGATATTGAGTAGTTTGCTCTTAGCTGCACTGCTTAATGAAGGAGTTAGTTTTTGAGTTAATATGGGTTGCTCAATATTGCTCACTCAATATTGTGAGTGGGTGCTCTTTGCTTTGATTGATGTTTTTATCGAAAATTGTAGAGCCTATTTTTTTAAAAATTGTCTTTTGCATAAAATCATTTCTTATGGTTGGACGACGTCGGCGGATCATAACCTCATCCTAATGATATTCATCGACGGTTATCTTCTGTGTTGCTTTTCCGAAGAAATATTTCTATCTTTTTTCTTGAGATATTTTCTATGTATTTGAGTCGCACGCTGTAATACTAACGCTGTATAACCATTATGTGTATAACCTCCAAGTATACCTAATTTGACTTTATCGTCCCATTTAATTTTTCTAAGTACTTCTGATATCCTTACAAAAACTTTACTTCCACATATTTTTAAATGTTCGACATCAGGTTTTGTTTTAAAAGTATTTCGAATGGCGTTTTATTCTGATGTACATTGGCTATTGTATGGTTTTTTAAATAAAAAAATGTCTTTATTACTTCTGGACAACACCTTATAGGTATTTTGGCTTCCCTTACTTAACATCTGGCTGTATTAATGGCTGATCTATCAAATCTTTCTGTTTCTCCATTTTATTCATAGATGTAGGGTGGATAAGGTAATAATTCAATTCCTTCATATTTAATAAATTTAAAAATTTCTTGATTTAAATACTCTTTGTCATTTTCGTATTGTAACTTTTTTCCTCTTTATTGTATTGATTTTCTACTGACTCCGGATCACGGATTTTGCTCAAACTTTGGAATAAGTTTTTAGGTGTCAAAATATGGAAAAAACAAAATATTAGACCCTAATGCTCAATATTTCCCTAGTTACAGGTAATTAGAGAAAATCACTGGGAAAGTTACTAGATTTTCAAACGCTAATAGTTCTTTAGCATTAATAGCTAGGAGCTTGAACCTTTTATTAAATGAGCGCTGAGCTCAAATCCTTTTGAAATATCACCTACAGCATATCAAAACATTATTTTTTTCCATAGCTACAGCGTTATTAAAATTTGACCTAAATTTCCCTTTAAAAGCATTAATCAATAATAAATGCTGAAATGTATTATAATTTTTGAAATGATATAACTATGGAAAAAAATAATATTTTTATATGCTGTAGGTGATATTTTGAAAGGATTTGAGCTCAGCTTTCATTTAAAAAAAGGTTTAAACTTCTAGCTATCAATTCTAAAGAACTATTAGCGTTTGAAAATCTAGTAACTTTTCCAGTGATTTTCTCTAATTACCTGTACTAGGGAAATATTGAGCATTAGGGTCTAATATTTTGTTTTTTTCCATATTTTGACACCTTAAAACTTATCCCCAAGTTTGAGCAAAATCCGTGATCCGGAGGTCAGATCCTCTCCTAGTGAGTTCACATATTTTAAAACATCCTGCGGTTTCAGATTAACTTTTATTACAATGTACCCTACTACATTTACTATAATCATCAATAAATGTTAAAAAATATCTTTCTCCACTATAACCAGCTGTGCTGTGTGGACTATTTAAATCTGAATGAATTGATTCTAAAATTCTACTGGATTTAGTTTTCTTATATTCAAACTGTACATTAGTTACTTTACTTTGAATATAGTTTGCACATTTCATATTATTATTTTCTAATTTATCAAGTAAACCAAGATTCACACTTACTTACCTTAATACGGGTAAAGAACTTGTCGTCCCCAGAGCCTTAAATCATGAGAAATGCGATAGACTCTCCGAGTTAGAAAAATTAAAAGACACGCTGCTACTGGCGAAAAATAATCTCGCGCACTCTTTTAGTAAACAAAGCCGCTACTACAATTTACGTAGGAGAAACTGGGCTTCAAAAATAACAAATCCGTATTTAAGAGGCATCACATGCTCTCAAACAAAGCCGCCGACAAACCTACAAGGCTTTCCGAGAAATACACCGGACCTTAAACCAGCGTATTAAACTGAATCCCCCCCCCCCACCAATACCGGAGTGGGGTATAAATAACAGCTCCACCGAACACGATGATCATTCATTCAACAGCCGTTCAACAGGTCACTTAGCCCTTATCTGTCTACAATGGATCCTTCCTATGACGTGAATTTTTTCATCACCCGATCGCCTACCCATCCAACGCAAGTAATGACTCCGTGGCCCCTCGATCCGAGCAAGCCACGCAATAACCATACATCATCAGCATCACCGCACTACCGAAAAAATTACGAGAGGTGATCGAGAAGGCCCGACGCCGACACGACCAGCAGGTGGCCGCCGTAAGGTCTGCGCAAGCGCCATCAATGCTCGCCCCTTGAAAGCCTGAGGTTTATTGTGCGGCTGCCTCTACATTGAGGACCACGAAGTCAACTCCACCATTGTCGACGGACAGGAAAGAAAGATCCTTAGTGACTAATACCTTACCAGACGGCACGATATTAGTCGTACCAAAAGGAGTTCGCAAAATAAAAGCCATCGCTGGAGGACACCGGTACACCTTGCTGTTAAATAAGGCTACCGGTAAGGTAGAGAAAAATTTAAAGAAGCGGCTAGTTGGTGAGTCTACACTTTGTATTATATTATTCTTGTAAATATATTTCCCCCTTACGATCGAAAGTAAAATAGTATTTTCAACTTAGTCTGTATTCTTTTTTCTTTTGTACAAGTAAGCTTAAGCATAAGATATGAATTTTGTTTTTATTTTCTTTAATTTGATTTTTTTTATATATAAATAGTACTTAATTTATTATACCAATTATAATTAAGGTTACTTAATCTGTTAGTTTAGTTGAGGTTCGTTCGCAAGCTTCACTTTCCCAAGTGAGGGGGGTGTGCGAAGATTCAAAAATCGCGCTGGACGCAGTACTTGCGCTCAGCCGCTACAAGGCGCTACTCCTGCAATGGAAATAGCGAGCTCCGTAGCATATATAAGCGAGCCGCCGAGTCAGCATTCAGACTCTCTCTCCTTCCTCTGTATAAGAGTGGGATTGCTCGATGCAGTGGAGGTATCCTTACCTATATTCCTGTCTTAAGAGCAGGTCGGATTCGCTGTCCTTGTCTAATTGGCATTTTTGTTATTTACTCAAGTTTTAATCGATGTATCTTCAAATTGAAGGTCGAGCGCAATAGATATTATCATTATGAACATCTATGCACAAGAAAAAAAATATCTACCAGTTTGTTTTTGAGAAAAGTAAGTAACGCCAAAGTAAAAGTTTATGTTTATAATATTTTCGCGTTACTTACTTTTCTCAAAAACAAACCGGTAGATATTTTTTTTCTTGTGCATAGATGTTCATAATAATAATATCTATTGCGCTCGACCTTTAATTTGAAGATACGCCGATTAAAACTTGAGTAAATAACAAACAACTCAATTGTTACTTGGTCGGTATCAGGTTCTACTCTGGCCTACCGTTAAGCTATGTAAGGGTGGGATTACCCAACACTGACTTCTAGTTTCTACCTCCACCATCGCCGGTCGGGGTGGACTTCTTTGTTGGTCTTTGACCAAAATCTCCCCCCTATTCTCCACTTATGGCTTAGAGGGTTACCTTCCTAGCTTCCCTGTGTTACCTTACCTGGCTCCGATACCGACCGCGCCGAACTCTGTCGATAAAGTAAGTCGCGAATTTGAATGTATATTGTTACATAATTGACCATTGTATTTTTTTCTTTGCTTCATTTGTTATATCCGATAAGTACGAACTAGCGCCACCTAGCGGTCAAGTAAACCACTAAAAATTCTTTTTTTTTTCTTCAACGTACGAAACATTATTGCATGAAATTTAAATTTTTGTTACTCAGTATCATTATTTGATCAGCGTTGTAATTATTATTGTTATTATTATTCTTTCTATTTTTATTAATTAATGAAAAAAAATATAGTTTAAGTTCAAACCAAATTATCATGTTCAAACTTAATCACCAGTCCACAGTACGGCCCATCCTGCTTCCTCTCATAATCATTATCACTTAGTACGTAAGGATAGGTTAGCTTTGTACAATTTATTTATAATTAATTCTTTTAATTAATATCGTTTCTTTTTTTGATTATTCATATTCCATTCTTTTTAAATATTCAATTACAATTAATTTCTTTCTTTTTCTCATAATTAATTTTATGAATTTCTTAATTCAATAAGGTTAGGTTAGCTTAGTATGTAAGTTTGAACTTTGGCCTCCGAGAATCATTTATCTACAGCACCCTCTAAAAGTCTGACGCCTACGTCTTCAAGATCTAATTGAGGCAAAAAGGCCAAACGTTACATCGTATAATTGTTAATAAATTGAATTATAAAGAAAAAAAAAGAAAGGAATTTTTTTCTTAATTAAAATTTGAATCGTAACGGATGAAAAAAGGTATATATAGTTTAAATTTTTTTTATTAAAAATGGCATCGAACAAACGTAAGGCAGCTCAAACAAATGAGTCAGTAGCTTAAAACAAACAGGCTAAAAGGTGTTGCACCGGAGAGACTAGTTGGGCGATACAAAACACTCTCGAGGAAGAAGAAGAACCACCGCTATCTGAGGTACTGGAATAAGAAACAGGAAGTCAACAAGGCAGTATAAATCGCCCAAAACGAAGTCGACCAAAAAGAAGCAGCCAATGATCAATCCTTAGACCGGAGGATTGATCATTAGCTATCATATCACGTCGCCAGAAAGATAATCGAGCGCAGGAGGCGTAATTGCGGAGGTTACAGCGACAACAAGGGGGAACGGATCGCGGAGAACACCTCCAGCACCTATACTACTAGGACCCCCAGCGCCTCTACCAATAGCACCTCTAGTGCCTATACTAGTAGCACCTCCAGCACCCATACCACCAGAGAATGAACAGATCAATAGAACGCAGCAGTGGGTGTATGCGACAGGCCAAGTAAGACCAACTTTTTCTACAAATAACCATTTGTGCACGGATGCTACTTCGCAATTGGTAGATGCTATCTAAGATACATTGCGTGCTGTGAAAGAGTCGTCAACGATTGGTGCGAGCTCTCAACTTGCACATCGCTTAAAATTTAATAGAAGTTTACCATTATTTTCGGGCAAACAACTTGAGTGGCTTCACTTTCAAAGTACCTATTAATCGTCTACGACTCTCGCAGGCTATGGCGATCGTGAAAATATAAGACGTTTATTTGAAGCGCTGACCGGCAAAGCTCGTAAATCAGTTAGCACCTTGTTAGCTACAACTCAGGATCCACAAAAAATTATCGATGCTTTAAAATCACAATACGGAAACGAGAACGTTGTAGCAGAAACGATCCTTAGCACGCTTAAGAACTTGCCTACGTTAGAGTCTGGTAAAACTACCATTGCACAATTCAACGCTGCGGTTTCGAGTGCTGTGTCCTCTTTTAAGTCGCTTAACTTAATCAGATATCTGCATAGTCTAGATATAGTTAAAGAAATAGGAAATAAATTACCAAACGCGTTTAAGTATGCATTTAATCGATTTCCGATTGACCCGAACGTAAATAAGACGACAATCGAAAGACTCGCGGACTTTTTATATCAAGAAGCTGAGTTAGCGGCCCAAACTGGAATATTCGGAAACGACACGATCCTAGTCAATAATAAAATTCCTACGGTAACAGAATTGACTTTGTCCTAACCTGACCATCGACGAGTTTACAATAAAGTAGATAAATCGCGGAGACCAACAGCGGCAGTGTTCTCAATAGCTCACGATGTTGACTCTAACAAACGTAAACATCGCGATAATGTCCAAACTCACGCGATTTGCTTGCGAAAGAATCATTCTGAAACAAATTGTTTTAAATTCATACGAGAGTCAATACCTCGTCGTCGAGTGATTGTGAAAAATAAACGTTTGTGTTTTAAGTGTATCAAAGAAGGCCATTTCAGTAGAGACTGTACAGAGTCAAACTGCGGTGTGTGCAAACAACGACACCATAGGCTTCTTCACGGCATGATATCGCGTCCTAGTAACGATAATCCATAAAATTGACAACTCGAGGACAATGCAATCAAACGGCGTGGTGTCGCGTCCAATTAATAAAGACTGAAAAGAGCAGGCGTGTGTGCTGTTGAAAATACGCCATGCTGGATGAAGCGTCCACTATTGCGTTAATAGATCAAAAGTTGACACGTGATATAAGATTAAAAGGCCCAAAATTAAACCTTTATCGACAAGGCTTGATACCCGCAAGTCAGTTACGATATCGAGTGAAAAAGTTAAATTCGAAACAGCAGGGGACTTTGCAAAATATAGTTTAAGTAATGCCATCACTAAGCGGAATTTGGAATTACCTATGCAAACCCTACCTCTTAACTCAACCCGACAAATATTTTCTAAAGAAGATATCAACGTACTAAATTATAACAACGCGCAACCCAGATTATTGATTGGTCAGGATAATTGGCAACTAATCATCACACGAGAGTTTCAAAAGTTAGGTGACTCCTTATACTTATCGCGTTTGTTGTTTGGTTGGACGATCCATGGTTATCTATCAGAAGAAAAGAATTTTAATGTTAGTCTAATTATTAATTTAGAAGTAACAGACGTTGAAAAAGATCGCTGCGAAAACTTTGATGGTCTCAATGAACTAATTAAACAACATTTTCTGTTAGATAACTTAAGAACTAGTGAAAGGGTTTATAATTGGGATAAAATAATGCAAATAAAATTTTGGAAACTTTAAGTTAACACATAGATCATGGTTGGGAAGTAGGTTTATTGTGGTCACAAAACTTACCACCAAATGTGGATAATTCAAAAACAGCACGAAAGTGCCTGAAGTTATTAGAACGTAGATTAGATAAAGATTCGAAATACTAAACGCTTTATTACCGTGAGATGCAACCTTTATCGATAGTGGGTACGCGAAAAAGCTAACGAATATATGTGAAAATGGACGCGAATGGTATCCCCCTCACTTCGGAGTATACAACGTAAGCAAATCGAGTCGAAGAACCGATGGTATATGAAATGACTTGCTTAATTTTCGGTGCGAAGTCATCTCCCGCAAGCACTATTTACATAAAAAATAAAAATGCAAAGGAATTTTCAGCATTAAATCAAGAAGCAGCTACAAATATCATTCGGAACAATTATATGGATGACTATCTTATGAGTTCGAATTCGGTCGAAACAGCAGCGAGAGTAGTGCAAGATGTTATAAAAATTAATGCTAATTTTGCGATGTATAGTTGGACTAGTAATTCCGCGCAAGTATTAAAGGCTATTTCTGACAAAGGCCTCCTAGACAATCGGTGCGAAAATAGATTGATAGATAACAGTAAAGAGCGTATCTTGGGGACTTAGCAAAAATCCCGAAGGAAATTGTAAACTGTGGAAAAAGGCCAACGAAACGCGAAGTATTGCGCGTGATCATGTCGGTATTCGATACGCTTGGATTCCTTGCGCCCTTCGTAATAAAATCAAGAATCCTAATGCAGAGAATATGTCTCAGTGGACTTCAATGGGACGAACAAACCCAGGAGGAAGAGTATCTAGCATGGCGCTCGTGGTTAAATAGATTATCTCAGATAGGCGAGTGGCAAATCCCACGCTGCATCACATCAGTTACAGGACAACAAGAAAAGGCATAATTACACATATTCTGTGACACAAGTCTAAAGGCGTATGATATCGTAGCCTATCTGCGATTTGATCTAAAAAACCTACAGACTCATACAATGTTGATAGCAGCGAAATTCAGAGTAACTTCTTTGAAGCCAATGACCGTACCACGGCTTGAACTACAAGCTGCATTGCTCGGGGTGAAACTGGCCAATTCAATAGTCACAGAAATCAATATACCAATACCAAAACACACGTTTTGGAGCGATTCTGTTACGGTTTTCGATGGATTCAAACTGGACCTCGTACTAAGCAAATATTCGTAGCAAATCGCTTAGGCCAAATGAATGAGCTTAGCGAAGGTGCTGAATAGTCATGGGTTCCATCAGGACTAAACCCTGCTGATGATGCTACATGAGAAGTAGATAGTTTACAGCAATGATCGTTGGTTATATGGGCCACAATTTTAGGAAGAAAATGAAGACTACTGGCCGAAAGCAACTGCACTGATAAACGTACAGAAAAAAGTAGTAGATAACCTTGAAACACGAAAATGCGTTACGTTAATAAATGCGGAAATCACACAGCGTGACCAGATTTGGCGATTTTTTGCTAATTTTCCCATTTAAAAGCATTGATAAATTTGCGAAAAATCGCCACATCTGGTCACCCTGAACTCACACAAATTAAGATTAGTCTTCCGATTAGATGTTTAAGGTGGCTATTAATCATGGCTAGGCGAATACAATCGGTAGTAGATCGTTGGAGAAGAAGGCCTCGATCACCAATAACAGTAGATCGATTGGAATATTTGGAGAAGTTTTGGTATCGCATAATTCAAAGTGACAGTTTCGAAAGCGAATTAACAGCTCTTCATCGTAATCAAACGTTTCCGAAGAATAGTAAAATTACAAAGTTAATGCCATTCATAGACTCCGGCGGTCTTTTGCGAGCAAACGGTCGAGTCACAAGATTGTTGAATTATGAGTTTAATAACAACCCAATAATTCTTGACGGCGATCATCATGTTACGAAGGCACTTATTAAAGAATACCATCGAAAGTATAACCTTGGAAACAATAACACTATTTTAAACATAATCCTTCAAAAATTTTGTATTACTAAGCTCCGTAAGAAATTAAAAGCGCTCACGGATAAATGTGTCACGTGTCGCATATAACGAGGAAAGCCGCATTCCTCCATCATGTCTGCCTTACCATCGGCTAGGTTGGCTTATATAGAGCGCCCATTTAGTCGCTGCGGTATGGACTATTTTGACCCCTTGTTGGTAAAAGTTGGACGGCGAAGAGATAAGCACTAGGGCGTATCGTTAACGTGCCCCACAACACAAGCAGTACACCTGGAACTAGCAGACAGCTTAAGTGCTGACTCTGCAATTATGTCATTAGATAGCAACGATTAGCCGGTCGTAGGGAGACACCTAAGGCTATATATAGCGATAACGGAACGAATTTCCGAAGCGCAAGTAGGGAGCTTAAAGAAATTATGGAGGATATGGATCGAGAAAAACAAAAAACGTACGCGTTTTCACAGCAAATAGAGTGGCACTTTAACCCACCCGAGGCCCCTCACATGGGTGGAGCCTGGGGGAGGCTGATTGTGTCCGTAAAGTCTGCTCTACAGCTGAGGAGGTTCTAATCACGGTCTTCGTGGAAATTGAACACGCGATAAATTCGAGTCAACTAACCCATGTACCGATAGACCCACGTCATGATGAAGCTCTCACCCCTAATCATTTCATTCTAGGGTCCTCGTCAGATGAATTACCGCTGGGAAATTGTGGTCGGGAAACGACGAATTCTCGTAAACAATAAAAGCTTGCACAAGCTTTCTCAAATGCAATCTGGAAACGATGGCTACGAGAGTATCTACCAACCTTGATAGAGCGTCCAAAATGGGTAGATGATTCTGAGTCACTGAAATTAGACGATACTGTATTGATTATCGATTTCCAAGCTGTACGAAATAAATGGAGGAGGGGCATAGTTACCGAGATTTATCCCGGAGCTGATGGCATGGTCCGAGTAGCGAAGGCACACACCCAGAAGGGGGATTTTGTTAGGCCAGTACAGTAGCTTATAAGGTTATTGAAGTCTAAAGATACAAATCTATGAGGTACAAACCTCATAGATTTGTACAGGGTGGAGATTGTTAATTCGACAGTAATTATAAGTTGTTAAGTTAATTTAAATATGAAAAAAAAATAAATAAATAAAATAAAAATTTATTTACGTTAAACAAAAATGTTTAAAATTTGTAAAAGCACACGCTGCGACAGTGAAAACACATTAGTTAATATTTCATTATTTTTCCAGAATTATTTCCGAAAACCATATTTTCGTCTTTGTTTTACCCATTTAGGGTCGACTGTGAGGTCGGCTTGAGGGCGACTCAAGCGCCGGTCTAGGTTTAGTGAGAGATAGGCTAAGGGCTATTTTTGACTCGAAAATAGAGTTAAGCTCCTTTGTTTAAAAATGAAAGTCCCGCGTGCTCAGAAGTGTCATAAAACATGTAGCTTAGACGGGAAATATGGTGAGGATCGCGAGAAAAAAAGTAGCGTTAAGATTTGTAGTGGGGTAACTTTTCCTTTGTTGAACTCGGGAAAGGTGGGGAGTAAAGGCATGGAGCTTTAAAACAAGCGCGCGAGAGTCAGTTGAGTTTGAGCTGTCGAAGCGGGAGCTTGCCTGAGAATTCGTACCATTAAGTAAAATAAAATACTTTGTAATTTAAACTTGAATATTTGTCTCTTTTCATTTGGGATAATTCCGTTCTTTTGTTAATAATTTTACAATTGATTCCTTTGTTAAATTATTATTCTTTCTTTTTAAATAAATTACTAGTGGTTTTTCTTCTTCTATTTTCTTTTCAAAAATAATCATCCAAACCTGGTATTTATCTTTATTAATCGTCAAATCTCTGGAATCTACATATTTTTTACTGTTTAATAATTTCTTTCTTTTCTACCAAAAATAATTCTTTATTAGAATTTAGTTTTCTTTGATCTGAATTTTTCTTGTTTTTTTGAAGTTAATACTTCTTTTGGCGCCCCTCAAAAATTTGCTGGGGATAAAAATCCAAGTTGCCGTCACGTTACATTTTAATATGTTTTGTGTTCGTGTGACCCTATTTGTGCGCGCATACACAACTAAGTTATAAGAATAAGAGAGAGAGGGAACACTAAACTATACCAAGCAATGTGTATTCAAGCTTGGGCTAGAGAGATAGAGAGAGATAGAGAGAGAGAGAGAAAGAGAGGAAGAGAGAGAGTATAGCAAGCGAATACGCACTACACAAGCTAAGTATAGGAGGGGAGAGAGAAGGCACATCGACACATCATATGCTGTATGGGTATTGGGTTATCACATGAGCGTTCAGTATGTATAAAGCGCGCACTTATACGCAGATACACATTTAACGGCGACTTAATGATTTTTATTCTAATGCGTTAATCATTAAAAACTTCCTGTATCTTTATGTTATGTATGCATTATGTATGTATGAGCGATATAAGAGAATTTATAATTTTTTTAATAACTTTTTTTTTAAATTTACTAAATATTTTTAATTATTCAAAAGTTTCCTTCAGGTGAATCTTCAATGATCTTTTAATAAATCCATTCATCTACACGAATTTCTAAAAATATATTTGCAGAAAAAATAATTATTATTTTTATACGTAGATTATTCAATAATAAGAATATCTACGTTGACTGTAACATAATGAATTGAAAAATAGTCTATAAATCTATCAATCAAACATTGTTTTTTCTCGTTTTTTTATCAATGTTTTAAAATGTAAGGTAGTAATAAAGAGATATTTGGAACATTTTTTATTACAAATGCAACTAAAATCCAGCTGAAATTAAACCAAAATTTACCTGAAATTGCTTGAAATTAATATAAATTTTAGCCAACTTTTATCTAAATTTCACCTAATTTCCATCTAAATTTTGTATAAATTTTGCTGATTCTAATATTCAATTTAGCTAACTTTTGATTTAATGTAGCTAACTTTTATATAATTTTATCTGACTTCAGCTAACTTCAAGCTAACTTCAAGCTCACTTTGAGCTAACTTTTAGCTATATTTTAGCCAAATTTCAGCTAGGTTCTAGCTAAATTCTAGCTTGTTAGGGACACATCCAATTCTTATACACGGCGGCGGCGGAGGCGGCGAAATCTTCTTATAATAAATAAATATATATATATATAGCGCTCCTTCAAACCGTGTTGTCTCTGATAGTCGCACAGCAAATATTATAATAACAAATTAAACCAGATACAAAATACTAAATTTTTATTATTTTTTAATTAATGATTGGAAAAAAATTCAAACGGAAACCAAAAGAATTTTCAAAAATCTAATATTTATTAGAGATGTTTTCTCTGTTACGCGACTTTCAAATAAAGTTACAAGTGATCGTATATATTGTTAAGCATGTAAACAATTAAATTCAAATCAAAATAATCCAAATAATTCAAATTTTTTTTCTTCAAATTCCTTAAAAAAACTAAAGTCTATTTCTAGAAAAATAATGATAATATATATAATAATATGTCAAACGTATACATCAATAATTATAATTATTGATCAAATTTTCATTGTTAATGTTTCAATTGCTTATAACTTTATTAAGATGCATCAGAACAAAAAAAATCATTCGGAAATGAATTTTTAATTTTTTTAAATTCTCTTTATTTCTGTTTGAATTTTTTAGTAATTATTAAAAAATATACAATTAAAAAATTATTATAAATTCGAAATTTTTACAAATTTTAAAAAAGGATAGAAATAGAATAAAATTTAATTCACTTTAATTTACTTTTTTTTATTTTTTTTTGTGTGACGAGTAGAACCAGAAATAATAGTATTTGAAAGAGTGATTTTAATCAAAATTTTTTCTTGTGAATTTCTGACGGTAGACTGAGGTTAGTTGTCAGTAGCGGAGCGTAGGTGAATCGCGAATAAGTTCACAAATAAAAGCCGTGTCATCACGCTGCTTCTAATTCTGTTCCACCTAAAGTGTTGAATATTCTTACGAATATTTTTTATCATTGATCAATTGAAATTACTGGTAGAACTATGAGCATGTTAAAATATTAGAATTTAGCTTTTTAGTATAAGTATTTAATTTTCAAATGATTCATAGTTAGTGCTCGATTCAAAGTTTCAAGAAAAACATCGACTAGCTATAATTTAGAACTACAATTATAATAAACATGCGCACTGTGCATTCTTTTAATATTTTTAAAAAACTATGAAAAAAAATACTAATTATGTTTTGGCTATTATTGAGTTCAGCTTTAAATTTGCATGAAAAAGATTATTATAATATGCAATTCCCATATCAAACATAATAATTATCATATACTACCATAAGTTTTTATTATATACTATGATTATTTTAAATAGTTAGTTAAATATTCAATTATTTTTATTTTCTTTACTGTTTTTTATATTAATCAAATTAAGCTTTTTATATTTAGAATATATTATGATGTTCAAATATAATAAAGATAATCAATTTTGTTAGAATCAATAAAAGATGTTTATTTTTCAACGTTATATTTTTGATTATTAATTAATAGTTTCTTTGCCGACATGAAAATTTGTTACTTGTTTCAAGTAATTGACCCTTGTAGTATATGTATGATATATGATACTCATTGTACTGCATGAAATAGTTAAGAGTTCCTTATGTTTTTAACCTATGATTTGATAATATTATAAAAGTTTGTAATTGTCAATAGTAATAATCGATTTACCATATTTTTTATAATAGTAAAGATTTTTGTTAGTTACATAAATCTTCATTTTCCATTTTTTTATAACATGATAAGATACAGCTTTATGAATTTCAAAAATAAATTATTTTGCATAACTTTGGGTAAATAAGTTGCAAATGTATTTAGGAAGCCTTCTCTTCAATTCAGAACTCGCATTCTTCTACTTCATGAGTTACAAATTTTTATTGGGCAAACATATATATTTTTTATAAAGTTTTTTTGATTAAATCTGTTACGTGGGATTTAATGATACGCACTTCTATGGGGAATGTGAGGATGCAAACAATTGAAGAGAGGATTAATGTGAAGTAATTTAATATTTATAAAACAATATAATGTCAGAGAGAGACTATTTATGACTTTACTCTAACGCGTCCGATGATGGTCTGACGCTCGTCGTTGTCTAATACAACGACGAAAGTTGCCCGCGACGAAGTGCCCAGCACTTCGCGCATTGTGCGACTTTTAGCTTGGAAGCTTGGAGTCGCTATTCTCCGAACTTCCAGTTTTATACTATTCTCTTATCATATACTCTATACAAAGACTATACTACGTACTTATATACTGTACGTTGTACGTCCTAGGCCGCTAGGCTTCGGCCTCCGAAGCCAAGAACGTACCCATAAATATAATAAAATTATAATTGAGTCCCTAATGTGTAATTGGTACTTTTTTTTTGTGTACCTATACGAGCCGATGCCCGTCCTATCTTACAAAAATTTCTAGCTTTTTTCTATTTGATTTGTGTTGGTGTTGTCTTGTTTGCGTACCATTTTAAATATATAATCTTCACTTTAAATAATTATCTAACGTTCTCTCTTTTTTCTCTTATTACAAAAATTTTGAAATTAAAATAATACTCTACAAAATTTTACAAAAAAATCAATCATAATACAAAAATAATGCTAATTATTAAATAAGATATTAATTTTTAAAACAAGATGTTTGCGCTTGCCTTTTAAATTCATGTGCGTCTCAAATTGCATTTAAATCATTTTTATCTAGCTCTACGTCACTCTCATTTTCTTCTTGCTCCATGCTTCCGTCTTGCAATTCAGATTCACTGACGTCATGCTTATCTCGCTCGCTTTCGCTCTCACTAATAATTTCTTTCTCTTGATTTTTACTTGAGTCTTTTACTTTAAACTCGTCCTCAAAATATGATTTTTTATCTGTCTCATTGCTTATAATTTCAACGTCAGAGTTTATTCTTAATGACTCTTCTCTTTTTCTCTTTCTGAGATTATACTCGGTACTAATTTGTAAGCTGATTCCATTTAGATTCATGCAGGCCGTTACGGATCGAATTTTTTTTTGGCTGAAAACTATGTGAATATGTTCTAACAGTCAAAAAAAGATGTGAAGACCCTGAAATACGACTTAAAAAAATTTTTTCACGATGCTATAGCCTATTTTGTGTTGAATGTTAAAATAAATGGTGAAAAAATGAAAATAGACCTCCATTCAAAATGCTTTATCTCCGTCAATTTTTGACTTTTCAAGGCGCATTTTTTTTAAATGTGACGAATTTAGCCTACTTTTACATCGCATTATTATTTTAAAGATAAAAATTAATGCCATCGAGCTATTAATAAAAAATAAAAAAAAACGATTTTTTTTCAACGTGATTTTCTCAAAAACTATATTTTTTTTCTTAAAATTTTAGTATGTTCTTATACATAGAAAAAATTACTTTTGTAGTGGGTTAGAATATGCAATTTTGCGTTATTTTTTTTTAATGAATTTTTTAAATTTTATCCAATTTTTTTCAATTATAGAGTATTAAGACCATGTCCTCTTCCAATAATTGTGCTCTTTCATTATTCGTTTACTTTTGAATTTATTAATATATTATTAGTGTATAAAAAGATTTTCAAAATGAGCCATTGGTAAACTTTTTTGGTCAATCAGAACAAAAGTTATAGCAATTTTAAGTTTAAAAATATGTTCAAAAAGAAAAATAAATTATCATTTATTAATTTGTATTTCGCACCTGCGAGTGAAATTCAATTTGAAAGTAGTTTATGCATGCCGCCGCTAGGTAGCGAAGTCGCGGTCCCAGCGTACTCATTAGCAATACAGCCAATCACAGTACATAAGAAGAGATCGAATTGAATAACAAATCATCTAACTTTCATAATCTTTTTTTCGCTTTAATAAAAGATTTTGAGTTAATTACAATGGCATCATTGGCTAAGATAAAATGCAAGAACTTGAAAGAAAGGCACACGAAAGCTATCTGCGATCCCTCTAAAAACCCATTCAGAGAAGCAGTGCGTGATTATCCTATACCTACAAACAAAAAGAAAGTTAAACAATTTTTAGGCTTAGTTGATTATTATCGTCGATTCATAAAAGATTTTGCAAACATAGCAAGGCCATTACATAATAGTACCTTATGCACCAAGTGCGAAAGTACATTGCGCACGCGGTGCATATACTATTTTATAACACTTGGGGCGTAAAATGGTCATTTTATGCTGCTTTTCGGGCATAAAATGATCATTTTACGCCCTGAGTGTTATAAAATAAGTTCAACAGAAGAGAAATTTATGTGGTTAAAAGAACATCAAATAGTATTTGACACATTACGTGAGAAGCTATGCGAAGAGCCTTTGTTGTCTGTGCCTAAATTAGACGAGCTATTCATAGTGACAACAGATGCGTCTGATTATGCGATAGGCGCAATATTGAGCCAAGGAAAAATTAGTGAAGATCGACCTTGTGTTTATGCCTTAAGATGTCTAAAAGGAAGCGAACTTAGATATTCTGTATACGACAAAGAATTATTGGCAGTAGTTTTCGGAAAAGAACAGTTTAGGCCTTATTTATACGGTACAAAATTTACAGTACTTACCGATCATGAGCCATTAAAACATTTTAATACAAGCACAAAGCCTGATATAAGATTTAATAGGTTAATAGCAGCTTTACGAAGATATACTTTTGATATTGTATATAGACCGGGTAGAAAAAATAATGCAGCCAACGCACTCTCTAGAAATCCAGTAATTGCAGATGGTGAAGAAAATCCTAAATTACCACGCACAGAAATGTATCAGTTGGCAGATAAGCAAGAAAAGCAGGATCCAAGCACTAGTGGATGTAGACCGCCAGCGAGAATTTTTATCACACGAACAGTGCATAAGGAAGGCGAAGATAAAACAAAACAAATAGATTCAAGTTCAGAAGATTCAGAAAAAGAAAATTTTCATTCAAAACACAAGTGATGAAGCAGAATAGTCCAGTAGAATTAGTCGAAATGCATAATGTAATTAGAGACAGGTTCAGACCACCAAAAATGGCTTTGTTGGATGATTAGGAATGAAACTGTGGAATTACTCTCAAAATTTGAGCCGTCAGGAATTAGTAAACAATGATTTAAGGTGCAAAATTCGTAAAAATCACTGTTTTTTTGAGGTAGCTTGAAATCGTTTGCGATTTAGTATATGAAAATTATACTATTTGTAGGTATAACAAAGACGACTAATTTGAGACGTCATAGATGAAAATCGGTTAATAAATTTTATAAATAATGATAAACAAAAATCGAAAATTGCGAAATTTTAAAATATTTGTCATTTGATAAAAAAAGGATGTACATGTTTGTAATTCCCCAAAAATGTGCCTCTTATTATCCTTAAGTTACAATAAAAATTTCATCAAAAAATATTAATTATTTTAGGAGATATTCTATTTGTTTATTAAAAAGAGGTCAAATGTACATTAAAAAATTTACCCAAAAATATCATCGTAGAGACTTTATGATAATCATATAGTATTTAGATATTAACGTAGATTTAACGAATTTCATGTGAAATCGTGTCCATTTTATTATTTTCAACTTAAATATGGCAAAAAAAAAGTAAATTTTTTTCTTAATGGTTTTTTTAATATTTTTGCAACTAATGAAAATATCAATATAGGGATTTGATATTCTTATTACTGGCAATTTTACGCAAATTTAAAAAAAAAAAAATGCTCTAGCTCAATTAGAAGCCGAGATAATTTTTTTTTTTTAAATTCGTCAATTGTTTATTTATAAATATTAAGGACTGAAATTTTTATCACAACTAGTATAATACTTGAACTTTATGATTTTATTGTATCAGAGATGAAATAAACATTTTGGAATGTAAAAAATTAATATTTAAATAATCAAGATTGCTACTAGTTAAACAGAGTAATTTTTCGTGCCTTGCAAAAAAATTGATCTGGCGAGTTCTAACTCTGTTCCGATTAAAAATTCATAATATCTTCGTTAATTACGGACAAATTTCGACGTTTTTTTTTTTAATTTGGGGTAGCGCGTGAAAATAATAGCAACTGTTGTATTTGTTTTTAATAAATTATTTATTTAACAATAATTATGGCAAAAAAAAATTTGTTTAAACATATTTTTTTAAATATTAATTTTAGCAAAAAGCTTTATGAATAAAGTTTGTTCGTCTTAAAAAAATAAACAATATTTTATTTCAGTGTTTCCATGATAAAATCAATATTAAATCTGTTAATCTGAAAAACAAAATTTAAAAAATTTTTCGTTGGAAATTTCAACGTAAATTTTCTTTGTCATGAAAAATTCTTCATATCTCATTTTTTTTAATTCGGGGTAGGGCGTGAAAACAATAATAACTGTTGTATTTGTTTTGAAAAATTATTTATTTAACAACAACTATTGCAAAAAAAAAATTTGTTTTTACATATTTTTTAAAATATTAATTTCAGCAAAAAGCTTTAAGAATAAAGTTTGTTCGTCTTAAAAAAATAAACAATTTTTCATTTTAGTGTTTTCATGATAAAATTAATATTAAGTCTGTTAATTCGGAAAACAAATTGAAAAAAATTTGTTTTTTGGACTTTCAACGTAAATTTGTTTTTTCATGAAAAATTTCTTATATCTCCGTTAATTACGGACCAATTTTGACGTTTTTTTTTTAAATCGGGGTAGGGCATGAAAAATATAATAACTATCGTATTGTTTTTTTTAACAATTTAAATGAAAAAATTTGTATTGCAAATACAACAGTTATTATTGTTTCCACGCCCTACCCTGAATTAAAAAAAAAAAAAAACGTCTAAATTGGTCCGTGATTAACGGAGATATAAAGAATTTTTCATGACAAAGAAAATTTACGTTGAAATTTCCAACGAAAAATTTTTTAAATTTTGTTTTTTTGATTAACAGATTTAATATTGATTTTATCATGGAAACACTAAAATAAAATATTGTTTATTTTTTTAAGACGAACAAACTTTATTCTTAAAGCTTTTTGCTAAAATTAATATTTAAAAAAATATGTTTAAACAAATTTTTTTTTGCCATAATTATTGTTATATAAATAATTTATTAAAAACAAATACAACAGTTGCTATTATTTTCACGCGCTACCCCAAATTAAAAAAAAAAACGTCGAAATTTGTCCGTAATTAACGAAGATATTATGAATTTTTAATCGGAACAGAGTTAGAACTCGCCAGATCAATTTTTTTGCAAGGCACGAAAAATTACTCTGTTTAACTAGTAGCAATCTTGATTATTTAAATATTAATTTTTTACATTCCAAAATGTTTATTTCATCTCTGATACAATAAAATCATAAAGTTCAAGTATTATACTAGTTGTGATAAAAATTTCAGTCCTTAATATTTATAAATAAACAATTGGCGAATTTAAAAAAAAAAAAATTATCTCGGCTTCTAATTGAGCTAGAGCATTCTTTTTTTTTTTTAAATTTGCGTAAAATTGCCAGTAATAAGAATATCAAATCCCTATATTGATATTTTCATTAGTTGCAAAAATATTAAAAAAACCATTAAGAAAAAAATTTACTTTTTTTTTGCCATATTTAAGTTGAAAATAATAAAATGGACACGATTTCACATGAAATTCGTTAAATCTACGTTAATATCTAAATACTATATGATTATCATAAAGTCTCTACGATGATATTTTTGGGTAAATTTTTTAATGTACATTTGACCTCTTTTTAATAAACAAATAGAATATCTCCTAAAATAATTAATATTTTTTGATGAAATTTTTATGGTAACTTAAGGATAATAAGAGGCACATTTTTGGGGAATTACAAACATGTACATCCTTTTTTTATCAAATGACAAATATTTTAAAATTTCGCAATTTTCGATTTTTGTTTATCATTATTTATAAAATTTATTAACCGCTTTTCATCTATGACGTCTCAAATTAATCATCTTTGTTATACCTACAAATAGTATAATTTTCATATACTAAATCGCAAACGATTTCAAGCTACCTCAAAAAAACAGTGATTTTTACGAATTTTGCACCTTAAATCATTGTTTACTAATTCCTGACGGCTCAAATTTTGAGGGTAATTCCACAGTTTCATTCCTAATCATCCAACAAAGCCATTTTTGGTGGTCTGAACCTGTCTCTAATTACATTAAATTTTAGCTCTTTTTTCGCTAATTCTACTGGACTAGAAAGCGAGAGTAATGCTGAATCGGAGGAAAATTGGAATTATGGAAAAAGAAAGAAAGACCCTTGGAAAAGAATATTTATTCTTTTGGTATTTGTGAACGTATCACCTCTTGCTTTTTGCTCCTATCTACGTCGTAACTTTCTTTTTATGGTGCACTATTTTTCATTGCTTTCACAACTTCTCCTGGTGTCTCTTCCCAAATATTTATTTGCACACCTTCTCTACCGTTTATTTCTCGTACTTGCACATCGACTAAAAATCGAGCACGCATTTTTGTTAAAATTTCCGGCATAATTTCTAATATAGTTTTCTTGCTACTCTCCTCACTTCGATTTGTATTTTCTAAATTTTCCTTTTTTTCAGTTTTAGATTCGTATTCCAATATTTCTATTAATGAGTCTGTATCGTAACCGTTATTAGTATTTTTCAATATAACTTTATTCCCAATTTTTGATGTTTTGTTTGCTGGTTCACTTGCATTCGTTCTCTGCTCTTTTCTTGCTGACACTGCATGCGATCTATCTACTGGTATACTCGCTGCAAGAACTCCTTCTCGCATGTTTGTGCTTTTTCGCATATATGTGAGCTTACCGTCGTCTTGTGCTTGACTTATTATGTTTCCAGCCTAAATTAATTCTTTCTTTCTATCTGCCTGAGTTTTACGCGTTTTCAACACTTTCTTGTTTCGTCTTTTCCTTCTCCACGCTGATCTTTTCCAAGGGTCTTTCTTCTTTTTCCATAATTCCAATTTTCCTCTGATTCAGAATTACTCTCGATTTCTGCTTCATCACTTGTGTTTTGAATGAAAATTATCTTTTTCCGAATCTTCTGAATTTGAATCTATTTGTTTTGTTTTATCTTCGCTTTTCTTATGCACTGCGCATGTGATGAAAATTCTCGCTGGCGGTCCACATCTACTAGTGCTTGGATCCTGCTTTTCTTGCTTATCTGCCAACTGATACATTTTTGTGCGTGATAATTCAGGAATTTTCTTCACCGTCTGCAATTACTGGATTTCTAGAGAGTGCGTCGGCTGCATTATTTTTCCTGCCTAGTATATATACAACATCAAAAGTATATCCTCGTAAAGTTGCTTTTAACCTATTTAATCTTAAATCAGGCTTTGTGCTTGTATGAAAATGTTTTAATGGTTCATGATTGGTAAGTACTGTAAATTTTGTACCGTATAAATAAGGCCTAAACTGTTCTTTTCCGAAAACTACTGCCAATAATTCTTTGCCATATACAGAATATCTAAGTTCGCTTCCTTTTAGACATCTTAAGGCATAAACACAAGGTAGATCTTCACCGATTTTTCCTTGGCTCAATATTGCGCTTATCGCATAATCAGACGCATCTGTTGTTACTATGAATAGCTCGTCCAACTTAGTCACAGCCAACACAGACTCTTCGTATAGCTTCTCACGCAACGTGTCAAATGCTATTTGATGTTCTTCTAACCACATAAATTTCTTTTGTTGAACTTATTTTATGTAATGGCCTTGCTATGTTTGCAAAATCTTTTATGAATCGATGATAATAACCAACGAAGCCTAAAAATTGATTAACTTTCTTTTTGTTTGCAGGTATAGGATAATCACGCACTGCTTCTATCTTTTAGGGTCTGTTTTAATTTGCCCTTTTCCCACTATATGTCCTAATACCTGTGCCTCACATATTGAAAATTGACATTTCTTTGGTTCAATAGTCAAATTAGCATTCTCAATGCGTTTTGAAAATCTTTTAAAACAAAGAGCGTGCTGTTCTAAATTTTTAACGTGCATAATCACGTCATCTAAGTAAATTTCAAGCTCTGAACCTTCCAAGCTCTGTAAAGCTAGAGCCATGGCCCTACTAAAGGTCATAAGTGCTTCACATAACCCCATAGCCATACGTTTGTATTGATATGTACCCGATGGTCCTGAAAACGCAGTTTTATGCGCGTCTTTAAAATCAATTTTCACCCGATAATAGCCGTCCTTAAGGTCTACGGCGGTGATATAATTCGCTGAAGCTAAATTTTCTAAGATGTCACAAGTTAATGGCAGTGGATAGCAGCTTCCCACAGTAATTTTATTTAGTTGGCGAAAATCTGTCATCAAACGCCAGCGTTTCTTGCCCTGAGGGTCAGGTTTCTCGTTAACTATCCATGCTGGGCTACTATGACTCGACATAGATGATTCTATAATATCTTTTTCCAGTAACTTCTCTATTTCTTGCTGCATAATATTTTTTAATGCTACCGGGTAACGATACGGTTTCACACGAACTGGCTCCTCGTGTGTTGTTTTTATTCTATGTGTTAAAATATTTGTTGCTGGCAATAATTCATTATCTAACCCGAAGACAAAGGGATTCTCGGATATTAAGCTTCTAACATGCTCTCTTTCTTCTTTATTTAATTTTTCTAAGTCTGACACTTCCATTACTTTTTTAACTCTTTCTTTCATTTCACTCGGAGTTTTATTTGCCATGCATATGTCTACATATTTTATTTCAGAATCAGCACTTTTTTTCTCTGAATTTTATTGCGCGTACTCCGTCATTGCGCGTCTAATCTTTTTGCAATCGGAAACTTCGTTTCCTTCGCCGTTGCTGTCCTCATCGGCATAAGAATCATTATCTCTTTTTACTTTGCATGAAAAAATTTCTACCTCTGGAGTCCAAATTTCAATATTTTTATGATTCGCATTTATACATACTGCATATGCTCTACCATTTTTATTTTCTGTAATAAAATTTCCAAATAATATTCCAGGCCCTAAATTTTGAAGTGGCACCCAGCCTACTTACATCATTATTAATAACTTTTGCAGCAATAACGCGTCTCATTCTTGCAGCAATTTCTACTGTCTCGGCCCACTCAAAGGGAATTAATAATTTTACAAAATCAATGCACTTATGCACGGCATTTATATGTCCGTTGTGCTCACTAATAGTTTTCCAGCCTAATAGCCCATCTGTTTTCACAGAAAAGCTATCTGGGACAATATGGACCTCACACTTTAGTCCTTGAAGAGTCATATCTGCTCTTCATAACGTTTATATTTCTCCTGGTACGACGCCTGTATCTCTAAAATATGCTGCTTATCTATACTTGTATTTTTATTTATACATTTAGCCTTTATTACTGAAATATCTGCTTCTGAGTCAACATAAAATCTTGCACTATTTTCTTTTAAGTTCCGACTTTCCAGTTTAACGATAGGCGGATTACGCCCTACGCACGCGAGTTTCATGTTTATTGTGCGCCTAATTCTTACATGCTTATTATTACTAATTAATATATTTTGGTCATTGTTAATTAATTCCTGCCCAGCGCCTGAGGATTGCGACGGACATCCTGCGAGGTTCAAGGCTCGCTCATTTTATTTCCTTGCTCATTTATATTTCCTCTTGCGTTTAAATTCCGTTCTCTATCCGGGTCGCGCGTTTGATTCTCGTTTCTGTTATACTGATATCTCTCGCGACTGTTATCCCTACTGCGATTTCTATTAAAACCCATATCATTTCTATTATCATTACGTGCATTATTGTTATAACGCGGTAGTCCTTGAGCATTTTAATTATTTATTATTACGTGAGTCATAGTTTCTGTTTCTATTGAACCCACTGTTGAATCTACTATAACCATTTCTGTAATTATTATTAGCATTTCTATTGTTATAATAATTATTGAAATTATTTCTACTATAATTATCATTATAAAAATTTCTATTGTAATCATTATTACTGGAATTACTTCTGTTATAATTATTACGCGGACCGCTCGTATAATTTTTGCTACCGTTTGATTTATTTTTTTTACCATTATTAGCATTTTGTGCATTACTTTTATTTTGTGCGTGAATAATACCATTTTCGGCATCATTTCTCAGTACCTGACAATCCACCGTGGCGTGCCCCATCTTATTGCAATAAGCGCATTGTACTTTATCATATTTCTTCTGAATGCACACGCCTTCTTTATGGCCTTCTTTATCACAATAGCTACATTTAACTGCACTTGTACCTGTTTCTATTTTTACTAGCGTAGCTAGCATCGCTTTTATTTGTGCTTCATACACCTTATTTGTATTTAATAACTGATATTGATTTCGTGTCATTTACATTGTTATTAATATTTGGTTGAGACCATAATGATAAAGATTGTGTATTTTGTGCTACCAAATTCACGGGTTGCAGGCCGTTTATAAATAAGTTTTGCATCTGTGCAAAAAGTCGCGTCTTTTGTTTATTTTCAAAATCTGCCGCAAGTTGTATAGTTTTTCTCAACATTTGAGGTTTCTCGCAACGCACTTGCATATCTTAAGGTGATATTAATCCGAGCAAATAATACTGTAAGGCGTCTCTTTCTATTAATTGCTTCCTTGTCAACCGGTCTTGTGCGTTTAATACCGGCATTGTATCGTAAATCGTTAAGAATCGATTCAATAAAGCTTGTGCACTCGTCTTACTGCTGTGTTATCACTTTCAATTGTGTAGATAAATCTTCTAATATTGTAACGTTGTTATACTGTGCCTCTAAGTCTGCTATAAGAGCTTCTATCGACTCGTATTGCATCAAGCGTGCCGTTAAAATATCCGCTGCTTTCCAATGAGTTATGTAGCTAACTCGTATATAATGATAATTTGACAGCCTGGCCCGACATTATTTACTATGCTTCGCAGCACTGAACAGAATAAAGGTAATTTATTTACGCTGCCGTCAAAGGTTGGAATTTGTCTGATTGCTTGATGTTAGGATAAATAAGGCGTATTTTGCAAGTTTGTGTGCTGAATTTATTTGTTGTGCGTTTATTGCGTAGTAAGGATTCATTGGTGTGTTAAAATGAAAATTTGAATTAGTTTGCGCTGGTATGTTTTTCCACGTTTGCGAGCTATTTTGTAAAAAGTTTGTACTTGCGAGAGAAGTGCCACTATACGGCATTTGATGCAACAAGATCGCGTATTTTGATAGTTTGTGTGCTGAATTTATTTGTTGTGCGTTTATTGCGTAATTAGGATTCATTGGTGTGTTAAAATGAAAATTTGAATTAGTTTGCGCTGGTATGTTTTTCCACGTTTGCGGGCTATTTTGTAAAAAGTTTGTACTTGCGAGAGAAGTGCCACTATACGGCATTTGATGCAACAAGATCGCGTTTGGCAAAGTCTTGTTTTGAGATGCTATGTAGTTATAAGGTTTTGATGTAAATATCGGTTGTTTCGGTCCTGAATAAGTGTACGGCCCTGGGTTTCCCATGCGTGTTTTGCATTATTTTCTACATTTTTGTTAGAATATAAACTTTTTGTTTTCGTTCCCGTTTTTCCTAGATTCCTTTTATCATCATTTTTTATTTTCTATTTCCGCACACACTACCGCATTAATCGGGATTTGCATATTGCCTCCTTGCTGTGGCCCGTAAATTTCCTTTGTGAAATCCGGTGGACCCGGCGGTAAATTAAATCTCTGCACCGCGACTCTCTCATATTTTTTTTTATTTCTTTCATTTCTTTCTCCGACAACCCCGCTACTAAATTTTCGTTTGGTCTTGGAGCGTACACCGGTATATATACCGCATTCGGTGACAACGCTGGATATGACATTCCCTCGTTTTCGAGACCGACTCGGTCTTCCTCACTACGTGAACTCCTAATACGGAACATGGAACGTCCTCTACGCCTCATTGATGAATTTTTATTGCGTTTTTCGTCTTTTTTTGGAAATAGGTTATAAAGAGACATCTTTGACAATGTATTTACTTTTTAAAACCAAATTTCACAGTTTAACTTTTTCTTATTACTCTTCAAATTACCCGTGAGAAGGAGAAGCATTTACGTTCTCTTATGCTCGCTGATTTTTTATTTTGATTTACGGAGATTCGTTAGTAAATAACGACAAAATTTATGACATAAAAACGTTTCTACAAATCACGTTAATTATAAAATTTATTATTTATTTATTTTCCAAAATTTAGACTATAAACTCCCTCTTTTTCTATCTACAGCAATAACTATTATTTTTTTCGGCACACAAATGACAAAAATTTATTTTATTTTACTGAGAAAACTAATAACAATTGATAAAAACAAAAGTATTTATTTTTTCCTTTCACGTATGCACTTGTTTGAATTATCCTTTTTTTCACAAATTTAATTATAATTTTAGATATATAAATATTACCGGCCGACACTGCTGGTTTACGTAATTATATTTTACGTAATTATTTCGCGCACTAATCACTTCTATTTAACGATTTTTTACAAAACCAATACTCTAACTTGATTTGTTCTATTACGAACTCGATTTTTTATTTACTTTAAGAAGCTATACTACCCCTTGGGACGCTTTAATATGTAATTATATAATTTTCACTTACTTGTTGCAGCAGAGAGTGAGCAGCGTGATAAAGAGCACTCTCATTTCTTCGGATCATAATCTTTCGGACGTCCTTTCTTCCTCTCGTTCAGATCTTTTGCGTTGTTAACTCGTGACGCGATTTTTCAAAAATATTTAATAAAAAAAATTTGCTGAAAAAATGTATTCAATCAAGATATTCAATTAATCAAGTTATCTCTCTCTCTCTCTCTCTCACAAAAAAATTCTTTACTTTATCTGACGCGCTTCTTTCTTTTATTAAGTTTATTTCTTAAAAAAATTAAAATTTTTTTGCTAAAATCCTTGTTGCGTATCCCACACCGCTGCCACTAAAATGTTACGTGGGATTTAATGATACGCACTCCTATGGGAAGTGTAAGGATGCAAATAATTGAAGAGAGGATTAATGTAAAGTAATTTAATATTTATAAAACAATACAATGTCAGAGAGAGACTATTTATAACTTTACTTTAGCACGTCCGGTGATAGTCTGACGCTCGTCGTTGTCTAAAACGACGATCTAAGTTGCCTACAACGAAGTGCCGATTCAGCACTTTGCGCACCGTGCGACTTTTAGTTTGGAAGCTCGGAGTCACAATTCTCCGAATTTCCAGTTTTATACTATTTTCTTATCGTATACTCTATACAAAGACTATAATACGTACTTATATAATGTACATTGCAAAACATTAAAGAATTTTAATAAATTGTTTTTATATTTATTATCATTATATGCTTATTATTTAAACAATTCCTGCATGCTTCTAAGTAGCTTAGTAAGTTGTAAATGTATTTAAGGGGCCTTCTTTTTACCCAGAACTACCATTATTCTACATCATGAGTTGATAATTTGTTGTGCGTATACCCATTTATTTAATGCAAAATATATTTTTGAGCGAAGCGTGATGGAAAATTGTTCATTCTATGAGAAACAAGGCTGTTACTAAACCAAAAGAAGTTTTAACTTCTGTCAGCCAGTCCCCACGACTGCCACACCTGGTTTCCTTTTAACAATTTTTTTATTAATTCTAATTATTTAAAAGTTTTTGTCATATAAATCTTGAATAGAAGCCGTGCTGCAATATCATTTGATCGGTTAAGGTTTTAGCTATAGCTTTGGCGCTAGCTCTTTTGACTGATGTTAGCTAAGCCCATTTAGTTAAGCGATCTTGCATTACTATGAGGTTGGTGTTCTAGGCCTTCGACTTTAGGAAAGGACCCACTATGTCGACAGATTCGGTTTTTCGTGGTTCATCTACTTTGGAAAACTGCATAAGACGGGACTTAAATTTTAGTTTTGGCTTGTGCCGTTGGTAGTTTGAACAGTTTTTAACGTGCTTGGCGCCATCACTTAGCATTTTAGACCAGTGGTACCATGCTTTAGGACGCTCAAGTGTTTTAAACGTACCAAGATGACTCGCCATTACACAGCTATGTACTTCATAAAGTACGTCGGGTCATTTCTCTAAAAGGATGCAGAGCTTATGTTTGAGGTCGCTTGACGGGTTCACGGAGTTATTTCTTTTTCTATGGAGAAATAGTTCATTATTTAATATGTGATAGTCCAAAAATATGGCGGGGTCATCCTTCACTTTTAAAGCAAGGTGTGATACCACTGATATTTAGTGTTCGTCCTCGCTCACAGCTTGACGGGCTGACGAGAAAAGATGTCGGTGATAGTGTTTTGTGTACCTCACCGATATTTTATTTCGGAATCGTGTTGACTTGATTCTAACAACGGGCAAGACGGTTATAGCGGGTTGTAAATCTGATTAAGCCATATTAACGATTAGTGTTCTGTAATGATTATAAAGTGATAATTTTCGACGTAGTATGCTTAACGATTTTTTAGCTAAACAGCAGTATTTAACGTTAGGCTTCAGGTTGGCCTGATGTAGCTTGGTCAAAACTTCACTCAGATGCACTTTGTGTTTATCCAGTGTAGATGATATTATGATAATATCATCTAAATACGTGAAACCGTGTGGAGACATATTTAGTGTAATGACCGCGTCAAGAAGCCTTTTAAGGTTGCTGTAGCCTAGTGTAGCTCGAAGGGCATGACATTAAACTGAAACAGACCTTTACCTGCCACTATGAATGCAGTGAGAGGTCTGCTTTCTGGAGTAAAAGGTACTTGCGAGTATCTGTTCTTTAGGTCGATTGTACTAAAAAAAACTGGCTGCTTTCAGCTTATTTAATATTAAATATATCTGTGAGAGAACATAGGCTTCCTTACGGGTGACGTTGTTTAATTTATGGGAGTCTATGCCAAATCTATGTTCGCTATTTTTCTTTTTAACGAAGACTACTGGAGAACTCTAAGAGCTGGTAAAAGGACTTATGATACCATTTTTGAGCATTTAGTCTACTTCTTTGTTTATTATTTCCCGTTTTACAGGGTTTCTCGATCTGTAACACTTGTGACGTTATATATGTTTATAACGTACGTTTATTTAGTATAAAATGAATAGAATCACCATATACAATGACTTTGCACCTTGTTTTACCTTTTGACAAGATCGTTGTGGAATAAGAAACAATGTAACGTGAGGATAAGACAAGATGGATGGCGTTAGCATTAATACTCCGAGCTTACCGCGCTGTTCCTCTCGCGCGTACAAACTCGTGGAATTATAAGTCTTAAATAATTTAAGTAAACAAGGTTGACGAAAGCCAGACCGGACACTACAGGAACACCATGTTCTACAGATTTGGGTCCATTACTTTTCGTCAAACCTTAAAATTATATTCCTTAAATTTAAATAAGGAAGTTATGGGAGCATAAGGTATAGAGGATTCTTAATTTAGCCTTTTGCACTGAATCATTTATTTTATTATTCAGTAATTATGAGCAACACACTTGCAAGAACGTGCTAACACTAAGCACAAAGCTTTACGATATAGGACTTCGA
Source organism: Anastatus disparis (assembly GCA_017163975.1). Lineage (NCBI taxonomy): Eukaryota > Metazoa > Arthropoda > Insecta > Hymenoptera > Eupelmidae > Anastatus > Anastatus disparis. The sequence continues at coordinate 1,483,224 of JAFFSR010000315.1, read as the reverse complement.
TGCAAGGCACAATCACTAGGGCACTTAGCCTCTTTAAACACTAAGTATATAAACAATTACTTTCAAATAGTGAAGGAAATCACTACTTCACTTTTATTTAAACTTTAAAATCACGAAGATTTAAAATGTTAAGAAAAATGCTATTCAAACTCGAGCAGGTAGGGAAATGCGTACTAAGCATTTCTTTTGCTGCTATGAGAGTTTAAATAGTAATAGAAATACACAAGGACTCTGTATTTAGGGTTAAAAGAGATCTTTATTGAGAGCTGATCCGTACAAGAGTTTACTTTTCGCTGAAACTCGTTGGCTCGCATTTTAGGCGCTTGATTGCGGCTTTCTTTTCCAAATAGCGGGGATCATCTCCCACCGCTCGCAACACATTCCTTTATTGACGCTGTAATATGTACATCTTATGAATTTGATATTAAGAATATATGCATGTATTACCGAGCGCGCTCACATGTGTTAGAAAACGGGGCGTATATCTGCGCGTTCATGTAAGCGCGTTCGGTTCTTCCTATATCCCTACCCGCGCTCACTCGCAGCAATGCTTTTGCTAAAGCAAAATCTGATTGCTAGGTCTCACACTGTTTTATCAGGGTGGGGTCGATTAATTTAATCTTGTGTTTCACTAGCAGCGGAACCTTTTTAGCTTCGTTTAAAAATTTTAACTCTCTTTCTAGGAAACCATATAGTCGAAATTTTTTGTCGTTGCTAAGTTTTCGTAGGCCTTCACTAGATTTAATGGTGCAGGTTGTGTTTGAGAGGTGGCCGTATAGTTCTGTTCTTGTCCAATCTAAATTTTCGTTGTTGATAATAAATTAAATATTTTTATACAAAATTGAAAACGGAAGCAATTGAACTTAATTTATCAAATTCGACTGTTCTTTCGTTTCAGACTTCACTTGAAACTAATGAAAATTTTATATTTTTTCACAGAATAGAATCGTTTGCTCGTCCTTAAATCTATTGAGCTCTCCATTTACTTTTGTATGAAACTATTTAATTTATTAATAATAACTAAAATTTATGTTAAAGCCGTGGTGGCTCAGGGGCTAGAGCATCCGACTCTCATGCAGATGTCCAGGGTTTGGATCTCGGTAGGGTCGGGATGTTTTCTCCATTTTTTAATTTAAATATTAAAAGTGAGGAATATTCCGAGCTCACTGACACTGCGGTGGCCCACCCCTGAGGGACTTTTTCCAGTTTTAACAAAAACCTTTGAAAGTCACTCGAGGGCCGGTGAGGCAGAACGCGACTGCTGCACTACTATAGTTGAACCGGAACGTTCTGCCGGGTAGGTGTTTAAGCTCCTGATGCACTAAAAAGGATGGCTATAAGCGGTGCTCCCCGCCTAAGTAGGCCTGCTCGATCGAGCACGCACCTACCGAAGTTATGGAAATTAAGGCATGATTTCGAACGCGAAAACACCGGAACACAAAGGTGGTCGAGGTATCACTTACTAGGCCAAATGGGCTGTAGGTGAATAAACCCAAAAAGAAGGAGGACTAAAGTTTAGATTAGACAAAAACAGAATCATACGGTCACCTCTTAAGGCTGCGTTAATGCTGAACGGTTTTATTTTTTTTTCCATTAATGGGTAACTTGGTATTTAACCTTGTGAGAATTTTCATCTCAAATAAGATGTCACAATCTTAATTTGGCATTATGGAGAATGGATGCAGTAGCGTTAAATCTTCGACGTGCATGCGGTCTGTGACGGCTTGTTCGATAGTGACGTTTGAACAAAAGTACCACTTCCTTTGTGTCTTTGCACAGCTTGCAGTTCTTCCTTGGCAGTTTATTGGCAAACTTTAGATGGATGAGCGAAGTAACGGATCCTGGATCTACTAGGGCTGTCATCTTGGTTTCGTCTGCAATGACGTCCAATAAATATCTGGGGTTTGTTTTGTGTGAGCTTATTGGTACTGACTGTCTTACTGAATCTAATGGGGTTAGGTAGAAGCGTTGTTTCGACTGATCCATCGCTGGTTTTCGTGCGTTGTGCAGTTATTGTCAATTGTTAATATTAAGAGTACAATTTCGATACCATAGCTAGGCATCTGCCCTCGGGAGTTCAGGAAACCCCTTAAGAAAATCGGCATCTGTGATGTTATGAACGTCCATGACCTCTTTTTAAGAACGTGTACAGGTCCTTGACATTGGAATAGCAGTTTCATTTACGCATTTTCTCTATAATGCATGTTTCGTTCTGAATGACGAAAGTTTCTTTAGCGATGGACCTGGTGGTAGAGTTGTCGGCGGCGTTTACCGACGACGTCATGTTTCTCAAACGGGCTTTTATTAAGCCAGATTGCTCAAAGCGTTATAATTTTTTATTTGTTTTATAAGCTGATTTATGTAAGCCTGGGTGATCGAGAGGATATTCTTTACAATCTTCTTGATGCGTTTTTAGGTATTCGATTAATCTATCGCAACGTGTGCCGAAGTCGCCTTTTACTAAGCAGTGTACTTTGTTCAGGTGAACGTTTACTTTTTCATCGGTGACACCGTAGACCAGCTTAAGACGTGATGACATTGATTTATTTTATTAGTGGACGTGGCGGGATTAAATATTCATTTTGAGAGTCTGCGTTTGGTGGTGAGAGATGATCGAAAATTGTAATTATCCGTACATGATGTATCAAATTTAATTTGTTTAATTTACTTTGTTTTATTACTTGAAATGCTGAATAACGGAGCCATACTAGAAACGACGCAGGTATGAAACTATCAAAATTTAATAAAATTAACGTAACTATTTAGCATCGTGAAACCAAATATATAATTAAAAGATAATAGGGGAAAAATTGTATTATGAGAAAAAACGGCGCAAAACGTGATGCGTTAAATTATAATTTTCTTCTGAATTTAAAAAACTAAGAGCGATGTAATTAGAGTGGTTTGATCATAATGATAAACAGTCCATACTTTTAACTGTGTTATGGAAGAATATACAAAGCGGATCTACGCTTACGATCAAGCTAGGATTGAATAATTGAAACTAATACATAAGTTGCATAAAATGTTAGAATAAATATAAGAAGTAGGAGAAGGATAGAATAATTAGTAGAAATCCTCAGGTTTGGAGGGCGAACGGTTAGAAGATATAAGAATTTTTGAATTCAGATCGACCTGGCGTGTGAAAACTATCAATCCTGAACTATTTGCGACAAATAGTATTAAATTTCAATGTATGACGAAAACTACTATTTAAATTATAGAAACGAAAACTATCACTCTTGAGCTATTTGCGACGAAAAGAATTAAACTTTAATGTATGTTAACGGAAACTTTTGTTTTGATTTTTATGTAAACAAAGACTATCACTCCTCAACGATTTGCGACAAAAAGAATTAAATTTCAATCTATCTTAAATAAAACTTTTATTTTAATTTTTATGTAAACGAAGACTATCACTCCTGAACGATTTTACACTAAAAGAATTATACTTCAATCCATCAGATGAATTTTATTAATCTATTAAAGTTTAATTCTTTTCGTCGCAAATCGTTCCGGAGTATTAGTCTTCGTTCACCTAAAAATCAAAATAATAGTTTTCGTCAACATACATCGAAGTATAATTCTTTTCGTTTAAAATCGTTGAGAAGTGATAGTCTTTGTTTACATAAAAGTTAAATTAATAGTTTACGTCGTATATGGTTGGAATTATAGTCCTCACCGAATGTCTGATGGTGATAGTCTTCTTCAGCACCGTCGAGATGATTGGGCGGCTTAACTGAATAGGTGTAGAAACTTTTCACTTGAAGGATCACTTATTATGCTCTAACAAGGAGAGCATCCCACCTCCGGGAAATGGATTTAGCTCAAACTTCGGGATATGATTTCTTGATGAAAAAAAATGAACCCGGGGTTTTTCTTTTCGCAAAATAGGCCCCCTAGGTAATGATATAGGCATTTTTTTAAATAAGAGCTTTTATGAAAACTTGAATAACCAAAGAACTAAGACTCTTATAAAAAAAATGTATGAAAGATAAAATGAAGCACGAATTAAAAGCTTTGATTTGAGCTTCGTAACATTAAAAAAGCTTTTGTTGTTCAAGAGTTATTCTTAATTAAATATTACTAAATATTTACTTAATATTTTTAGCATATAAAATATAATCAATTTTTTATATTACTTTATTAGCATATTTCAATTGCCTGTAACTTTTGAACCACAAAAGCTTTTTTAACCCTTTAACTTCAATAAGGTTTTGGCCAATAGTACAAATAATATTTATATGATTTAAGTGGTTTCGACCATCGTTAAATTCAAACCTGCCATCAGTTTTGCAAAATTGATTTGTTTAAATAATTTGTTTAAACAAATTATTGCAAAGTAATTGTTTTTTTTTTTACGACTTCAAATTCGGATTATACTAGAAAAAATAGATCCAGTATGTATGTTTGTTTTTTTTCAATTTCGTTATTAACAAATTGAAAGTTAATTAATTTTTTAATTAATCTTTTTTAACTAACAGTCTTGCGTACAGGTATCTACGTATACCTCTGCAAGTTTAAGTTGCACGGCAGTGTTTTATGCCACTGTTTTGTAAACTGCTGGATAAATATATGAATAAATAAATAAATAAATATTCATAAACCTGTTAACTCCCATTAGGAAACGATAAAAGATCTACGTATGACATATGTCAATTAAGGGGTTTTTATAAGCGCTGAATCTAAATCTGCTATCAGTTTTATAAAATTAATTTGTTGAAAGAATTTGCTTAAACAAATTATTGCAAAATTTTTTTCTTTGCAAAACCAACTTTAAATTTTAATTCTACAGAAAAAAGTACATCCAGTGTGTATTTTTGTATATTCAAAAACCTTTGATTACTAACAAATTAATTCATAATTAATTTTTCATAAACTTCCATGCGTAATTATAGGTTGTCTCAACTTCATTGGTTTAAGTTGAATTATTATTTAATATAATTTATTTAATATAATCAATTCTCTTTGAAATAAATTACAAATATATAGATATATATTAATTCAAATGAACAATTAAATGAAATAAAAATCTTCTAGTAATCTAGTCTCTACATGTTACGGTGTAGAGAGTCAGATCAAGAATAAATATAGAATCCATGTTAGATGTTACATGATCGAACATCTAAGAGAGAATGAGAGGACTTGCAAGGATTCACGCTCTTTTATATTATTTCATAAACCTTCTATTTCTCACTAAAGAATTATACATTAGGAAATAGAATGTTCCATTAAATTCGTTTTATATATTTGCGAGAGAAACATTAAATTAAGATAAATATATTAAAAAAGAAATATTCTATTTCCTTTACATTCCAAAAGACTATTTTTAATAATTTATCTTATTATTTATTAACTAAAAAATCTTCTATATTTCAATTTCTGTCTTTAAACTTTTAATAGAATAATCATTTTTATAGATATTATAGGAATTGAATGTTCTATTTATGTATTAATTTTATACATGAATTTCTTCAGATCTCAATATTGCTTTTTTCTAAATGGTCTATTTATTAATTACTTGTAAATTAAAATTACTCAAATGTGGCCGCTCGCGACTTTGATTTATAACATCTTATTTTCTTCATTTCTTCATAAACTTTAAAATGAACTTTCGATTAAAGTGAAGGCACTTATTATTAACAAGTTATGCTCCTTTTAGTAAAAAAAATTTAGTATAACTCATTTTCAATAAGAAAAACAGCCTGCTGGTTTCTATTCACATACATTTCCAATCGTTACAGCCCAGTGAGGATTTCTTCATAAAATTTCTACAGGAATTCTACGTAGACCATAAATGATATAATACTATATGTTATTCTGAATGAATCCAAATTGGTACTACTCATTCTAATTCGAGATCATATTGAATATGCACATTTGTTAACCATTAGAACCAAATTTTATAAATTATTAAGGTTTAATTTATTGAACTTTACGTCTGTCTCTCTCTCTCTCCCTCCCTCTCTCTCTCTCTCTCTCTCTCTCTCTCTCTCTCTCTCTCTCTCTCTCACCTGAGCTTGAATATGTATACATGCACACATAACGACACTGTGCTGTTGAGCCTTCTTTCTTTCCTGCTATATATTGCTTGGTGGTGTACTAATGCATGCGTTACGAATTAATAATGAAAGTTTAATGTAATTAGTGGGTCTACCTATATTTGCGTTTTTAGTAAGGGGATTCACTGGAAGATAGAAAATAAAAATTTTTTAACAAAAACAAATAATTTAAAAAATTTTTAATAAATAAAAACCGACATTAAGAGTATCGAATAAAAACAAAATTTTTTACAAAAAATAAGATTCTAAAAACATTGCACTAAAAAATGACAAATAAAAAATTTTTAACAAAAAAAAAAAACTGACTTCAAAAAATGCACTCAAAAGTAACAAATAATTTATTATCTTTAGAAATCATACAAATAATTGGTAAAATACAAATTCAGAAGTCGGCGTCTAATTCTAAATCTGTGGTGCGTAAGCAAAATGACTTAGTCCATTTTTTCAAAAATAACGTTCACATTCATTGTTTAAAAATAACGTTTACATTTATTGTTAAAAAATAACGTTTACATTCATTCAGGAATTAGACGCCGACTTCTAAAATAGTATTTTACCAATTATTTGTATGATTTCTAAAGATAATAAATTATTTGTTACTTTTTAGTGCATTTTTTGAAGTCGGTTTTTTTTTTGTTAAAAATTTTTTATTACTGATACTAATAGAAGCTTACAAATTTAAATTTCATTCTAGTTATAAAAAGCTTACATATTTATTCTTCATTGTCGCTAAAGAAGCTTGTACAGTTGCTTGAAATTTTTACTAAAAAAAAGTTTAAATAATTCTAAATATTTATTTAATATGTCGTTAAATTTCATTGTCGCTAAAAAAAGTTTTTAAATTGATGTTTTATTACAAGCTTACATATTTATATTTTATTGTTGTTAAAAAAAACTTAGACATTAATTTTTTTTCTAGTAAATCAATATTATTTTATATTTTGTACTTTAACTATCATCAATTTGTTTTTCTGTAACATTGAAAAATAATCATTTTATATTAAGAATATTGTATTTATTAATGTAATGAAATAAAAATATTAAATTATTTAATTTACCTTATTTAAAATTATTTCATTTGCTAATATAAGTTCTTCTTACTCCATGTTTTCATCATTTGATACTTTAGTAAATTCAAATCTTTTTACTTTTAATATATATGTAATATCTATAAAATTTTTAAATATATATATATATATGTATATATATATATATATATATATATATATATATATATATATATATATATATATATATATATATATATACATATATATATAAATATACATGAATATTTTCATAAGTGTATATGCATATAATATATTATTCTAATTGTTTTTACTATGTTATTCTATTTTTCCAATAATTTCTAGTTTTGTTCCTCTTACCCAATTCACATATTCATTTTCTAATTTATTTAATAAAATGTCTCATTTATATTGTCCATCCGCTATTGTTCCGATGTATTCTGATTCATTCTTTTTATGTTTTTGTGCAAAAGAATTTTTTAAATACCCATGTATTTCAAAAATAAAAAATTATTTATATTATTATATTTTTTTTCCATAATATTTAATTACTTATTAATCCAGGTCTTGATTTTATTTCTTCGAAATTTATTTAAATTGGTTTGTTATTTTTCAATGTATTGCATTCGCCTAAATGAATAATATTCGAATAATATTTGAATGTTAAGTCATATATATTATTTCCTTTATTGTAACCTTTTGCTTTTAATACATTAAATTCTCTAATAATATTTTCTGAAATATTAAAAAATGTTTAATATTATGTTGTAATTGATAATATTGGATATTATAAAAATCTACTTCGTTTAATTTTAGATTTTTCTTGAATTTTTTAATATTTCTATTATAGATATTGCATTGAATTCTGAATCCTTCAGAATCATTTATTATGAATTTTAAAATCCTGAAATCAGTTTGTTTTTGTTTGTTAACAAAAGTTCGTTCTTCGGAAATTACTTCAATATATGCAACCAGAGATTTATTATATGTAATAAAAAATATTTATGACATATATTATATTTTTGATTTTTTCAATAAAGTTTTTAATACATACGTTGATTGATCTCCTATTACAATTTTAGTTTTTTAAAATTCCGTTGACGAAAACGGTATTTTTTTTCTTTTTCTGAAATAGATAGATATAGGTAGATAGATATTATATTATTTTGTGAAAGAGTACAAAAACGTGTAATACAATTTGTAAATATAAAAACAATAAATATTGCACAAAATGTTATAAAAAATATAAATATATATATAAATGTAAATATTACACAATTAATATCACAGTCAGTCACTAAATCTAATAATATTAAATAAGTAAGTCATAAACAAAAATAAATAAAAGTGATATCACAGAGTAATCATACAATACACGCAATAAAAATAAAAATAATCATATAAATAAAAATCAGTCATACAATATCTATCAGTCAAAATATTAAAATTTAAGAGAATTAAATTTAATACATAATAAAATAAAATAACAAGTGTACGCAATAACATGAAATGCAGTCAAAAATAAAATCAAATAAAAACTCTCACTCACAAACCATTCAGCCAACACTCATAAAATAAATACACTCACACCTTAAGCCTATATACAGGACGTTACAAAAATAAATTGAATAAATTAACATAAATCAATAGTAAAAAATATTGATCCCGATCGAGCGAGTACCCTCTCATCGCTGGTTTGAACCTGCTGAGAGATGGAAGATGTTTAATCTCAGCAGGCAGGGAGTTCCTAAAATGCGCACCTTGAACTTGGAAGGAATTCCTGCCAACCTCAGTACGCATAAAGGGCACCATAAGATCCCTGATTTCTCCCCTAGTAGCCACCCTGGGTACACATCTAGTGAAGAGACCCATTAGATGCTCCGGAGTATTCGTGCGCACGATCTTGTACATAAATACAGCCAAAAAATGCTGTCTCCTCGAATTAGTACGCAGTCAACCCAACGCGGCTCTATAAGGAGAAATATGAGCTCCCATTCTTATACCTAATATATATCTTACACACGAATTCTGCAGTCTTTGTATTCTTTTCTTCAAGCCCTGAGAAGCATCGAGCAGAACCACTGAACAGTAATCGAGGTGCGGAAACAGCAGGGCGGTTGTAAGTTGTTTACGCAGAGCCTCCGTGGTGTACCGACGTAAAAACCGCAAAACGTACAACACTCTATTGAATTTTTTTGTAACCATATTAATGTAAGGCTCCCAAGAAAGCTTAGAGTCGAGCACAGCACCAAGGCTCGTTACAATGTCAGAGAAAGGAATGCCCCAGCATAAAATGAATTGATAAAACGATTACTGCCAAAGACGATTGCCTTAGTCATGCTAGCATTTAAAGTGAGTAAGGCACCAGCCGCCCACTCCGACACCGCATTGGCCACCCTCTGTGAAATAAGAATACCTGCATCCACATTCTCACGAAGAACGTGCGTATAAATCTGCAGGTCATCTACATACAGTAGGTGCTCAACACAACCAGAGCCAAGAGCGTTACGTACGTTATTAATGTAAAGGCAAAACAACAAAGGCCTCAGTACCGATCCCTGTGGAACTCCTAGGTCGGTTGTAAAAAGATGTACTTATATTTGTGGCACCATGCTGAACTAACTGAAGCGAAAGCTCCGCTGTTAGTTTATTAAGAAACCTCGCATCACTCCTTTTTCGCAGAAGATCGGCATTCAGATCCCCCATTATAATTTCATGTGAAAAATCATGAGATAAATCTCTCAAAGAATTTAACAAATCAGAATTTTTTGTAAATGAAATAACAGGAGGGTGGTAAATGACAGAAACCAGCACAGGTTCAGAGTCGCCATCCTTAATCGAACAAAAAATATATTCTGGCACTTCAGGTTTACCACTGCTAGTTATGGTTGTGGTGCTAGAAATAGCTAGTACTTCAGATTTTAAATTATTTTTAACGTAGAGGGCAACCCCTCCTCCATGAAGGTTTGTCCTGCCTGAACAACTTATAATCCTTAATCCGAATAACGTCATCCGAGACAGTCGATCCCAGCCAGGTTTCAGCAACTCCAAACAGATCATAAGAGGGACCATCGCATAAGAGCTCGCGCACCTGTCCAATGTGAGCTCTTAATGAGGTCACATTCAAAAAGGAAATTATATATTTGAAAAAAGTATATGTTTTTTACAATGTGATTTTAATGTAAATATTCTTACCAACTGTATCAAAGACTGACTTAAGATCTAAGAAAATTATATATTTGAAAAAAGTACATGTTTTTTACAATTCTTTTCAAAAACTTCAAAAAACAACAAAATGAATCGATTAAAACAAACATTTAGCTATATATTCATTTTTCTATTCTATCGCCTATTCTACTGTTTTTTCTCTCCATGTGACCATAGGGGGAAAAAAATCCGTGGAATGGAAAGAAGATGCTTGCGTATTAGGTCGCGTAAACATAAAAATAACCTTTTTAAAATTGTAGCTCAAACAGAGCGATTTTCTACAATTTTTTTTTAAATGAATGAAGTAGATTTATATTTATAATTTGATTATTTTTGTTTATTTACTTCGTGTCGCGACTCGCTTTTCCATTCTACAGTGGGATAGAGAATAGAATTCTATTCTTCGCATGAAATTTGCCGAATAGCGCTGATTAGTTGTTTCTATTACGCATCCTCGATTCGGCAGTCTCTTTTCTACCTATCTGACTGCACCCTTACATATTTCTTTTCTTTAGGGTAAATCGTATAAATGACATGTATTGAATTTTATGTTTAAATACAACAATAAGCATCCATCTTTCGCAAATTTCATACTTTACCTAAATTATATTACATATATATTTTATACATTTTAAGATTTACTTACAGAATTTTATAATTTTAAAATTGTAAATCATTATTGTAATTAGGAAACAGATAAAAGATTTAGCAATTTTAATATATCTTTTAGTAAAGTTTTTGAGAATTACTAGTCAATGTAAATACCGAACCAAGTAATGTAATTTATGCAAAAAAATTATTCAATATTAGAAGATGATTTAAGAAGTTCAAGGTAAGTTTATTAATTTCTTTTATAAAATAGTAGGAGTATTTGAAGACTGCACAAAAATTAAAATAATGATATTGTGTTTAAATACTAAAAAAAGTAGAATTAAATAAGTTTCTTGTATCTAATTCTCTTAAAACATTGTCAGTTCACGAAAAATGGATTGCATAAAATTGATGGTAATAATGTAAATTTGAAAGTTGATTTCTATAAAAATACTTTTTTCTTTACTTAGTCTTTCATATTTCTTTTCTATTTGTAAAAGTTAAGATGATTGATCAAAATGTCTTCCTGGAATATAACCTGTAACAATTTGTATTGATCAAATTTTAACAGGAATAGGAATTTTAAATATATAAGTTTTAATTAATTTCATCGATAAAAATACTTCAAAAACGTAATTGGATAGGAGGTTTTCTGTTTTCATAAAAATATATGACAACAGGCAATATGACATGATATAAAAGTTTTATAATTAATTACTAATAATTGAATAATAGTATTTTTTTTAGAATTAAAAATCAAGTACAAAGTATTGATATTGTTAGATGAGATTAAAGAAAATATATATTTCAAAAGAATTATTAATATTTTAAAAAGATGTAAAGTAGAATTATCAAGAGATGGGAATCAAATTACAGATGTAAGATGCATAAAAATATATTTTAAATTTTTAAGAAATATAATTATTTGAAAATAAAATTCATATGTTTTCCTTAGATCTTAAGACAGCCTTTGATGCATTGGGTAAGAATAGTTACATTTAAATCACATTAAAAAAATAAAAACAATTAAAATATTAAACAATGTAAACTAATTAACTGCTTATATTTAAAAAAAATGAAAATATATAAGATGTGACGTAGTTTTTAATGTAATAAAGCATATAATATAGATTTTTACGCTTTAGCGACAATAATAAATGAATTTGTAAGCTTTTTTAGCAACAATGAACAATAAATTTGTACGCTTCTTTCAGCGACAATAAGATATAAATTGTGTTATAAATAAATGTGAGTTTCTTTTAGCGACTATGAAGAATAAATTTGTAAGCTTTTTTCAACGACAACAAACAATATATTTGTATGCTTATATAAAGTTTTTTTAGCGACAACAAACAATGAATCTGTATTCTTTTTATAAGCTTTTTTAGCGACAGCAAATAATAAATCTGTACGCATTTATAAGCTTTTTTTCAGCGATAACAAATAATAGATATGTACGCTTCAGCGACAATAAGAAATGAATTTGTAAGCTTTTAAAGCCTTTAATGCAACCATATATTTTTATGCTGGTCTCAAGCCCAGAAATCTTTTTAAAAGATAAATATGTAAATATCTTATTTCTAGTTTAAAAAAAAACATGTTTCATTTAAATACAAGTGTTAATAAAGTACCTATTCATATTAAGCTAAATTCATTTCGTAATTTATAATTTACTTTTGTAATTAGTTAATTTTTTTAATAATAAAAATAAAAATACAATATATAGATATAAAAATATTATATATTTATCTGAATAAAGGAAATGCAGAAAGCAAGCTTTGTATTATCAATTAGTTATGTTTGCAATTATATTAATGAAATATTAATAATAATAATTTTTTTTTCATTATTAAAATTCAATATTAGAATATAAATAAAATGCAGTAAAAAAAATTTATATTATGAATTAGTCACAGTTACAATCATAATAATAAAATATTACTAATTATAATAATATTCAATTACTTATAATTGTTATTATAATAATAGAATATTATTAATAATAAAAATATTTTTTTGTTACTAATTACTAAAACATAATATCATAGTGAGGGAAAGGGCATAATGAGGGAGGGGGGCTATAAAGAGTGAAGGGGCATATTAAAGGGGGGCTGAGAAGGGCTATAAGAATTGAGGGGAGGGCTGAGGGGGCCTCAGTTACGTTAATTTTGAAATAACTATTTATAAGAGGAATTACAACGTAATTTGAGGGGGGCTGTACCGACAGATATTTGAGGGGGCTGAGGAGGAGGCGTCAGTTGAATCTTGTCTGACGACTATATATAAATATTTTTATATATATATATATATATATATATATATATATATATATATATATATATATATATATATATATATACATATATACACAGGGTGTCCCATTTTGCAGAAACCACCGAGATATTTTCGACAGTTGACGTTGTATAAAAAAATTGTTTAAACGAAAGTTATTCGGAAAAATGGAGGCTATCTTTTCATGGAATCAGTTTTGGCCTTAAGATTTATTTTTAGGGTCATTTAAAGGTCAAAGTGATTTTCTGAATCGAAACTCCCATTTTTGATCCTGGATTCGGAAAAAGCAAGAAATTCTACGTTTAGACAAGGTATTATGTGTAAGGTGCGGTTGACCCCTCCCTTGTAGGAGCCAAATTTATTTTTTTCTTCATCTATGCACACGGATGATCAGGCAAAGATGAGGTTAATAATAATAATAATAATAATAATAATAATAATAATAATAATAATAATAATAATAATAATAATAATAATAATAATAATAATAATAATAATAATAATAATAATAATAATAATAATAATAATAATAATAATAATAATAATAATGATAATAATAATAATAATAATAATAATAATAATAATAATAATAATAATAATAATAATAATAATAATAATAATAATAATAACATACTTTATTTTTTAATATAAATTAATAAATACTTTAATAACATAAGCCAACCGCATATTGACCTAGAAGCTACGCATGCATGGTTAACAAAAAGCGACATATTTTCAGAAACCGAAGGATTTATGTTTGCGATACAAGATCAGGTCATACCAACTCGGAATTATAGAAAATACATCATCATCATCATCATCATACATGATGATGATGATGATGATGATGATGATGATGATGATGATGATGATGATGATGATGATGATGATGATGATGATGATGATGATGATGATGATGATGATGATGATGATGATGATGATGATGATGATGATGATGATGATGATGATGATGATGATGATGATGATGATGATGATGATGATGATGATGATGATGATGATGATGATGATGATGATGATGATGATGATGATGATGATGATGATGATGATGATGATGATGATGATGATGATGATGATGATGATGATGATGATGATGATGATGATGATGATGATGATGATGATGATGATGATGATGATGATGATGATGATGATGATGATGATGATGATGATGATGATGATGATGATGATGATGATGATGATGATGATGATGATGATGATGATGATGATGATGATGATGATGATGATGATGATGATGATGATGATGATGATGATGATGATGATGATGATGATGATGATGATGATGATGATGATGATGATGATGATGATGATGATGATGATGATGATGATGATGATGATGATGATGATGATGATGATGATGATGATGATGATGATGATGATGATGATGATGATGATGATGATGATGATGATGATGATGATGATGATGATGATGATGATGATGATGATGATGATGATGATGATGATGATGATGATGATGATGATGATGATGATGATGATGATGATGATGATGATGATGATGATGATGATGATGATGATGATGATGATGATGATGATGATGATGATGATGATGATGATGATGATGATGATGATGATGATGATGATGATGATGATGATGATGATGATGATGATGATGATGATGATGATGATGATGATGATGATGATGATGATGATGATGATGATGATGATGATGATGATGATGATGATGATGATGATGATGATGATGATGATGATGATGATGATGATGATGATGATGATGATGATGATGATGATGATGATGATGATGATGATGATGATGATGATGATGATGATGATGATGATGATGATGATGATGATGATGATGATGATGATGATGATGATGATGATGATGATGATGATGATGATGATGATGATGATGATGATGATGATGATGATGATGATGATGATGATGATGATGATGATGATGATGATGATGATGATGATGATGATGATGATGATGATGATGATGATGATGATGATGATGATGATGATGATGATGATGATGATGATGATGATGATGATGATGATGATGATGATGATGATGATGATGATGATGATGATGATGATGATGATGATGATGATGATGATGATGATGATGATGATGATGATGATGATGATGATGATGATGATGATGATGATGATGATGATGATGATGATGATGATGATGATGATGATGATGATGATGATGATGATGATGATGATGATGATGATGATGATGATGATGATGATGATGATGATGATGATGATGATGATGATGATGATGATGATGATGATGATGATGATGATGATGATGATGATGATGATGATGATGATGATGATGATGATGATGATGATGATGATGATGATGATGATGAGATGATGATGATGATGATGATGATGAGATGATGATGATGATGAGATGATGATGATGATGATGATGATGATGATGATGATGACGATGACGATGACGATGATGATGACGATGACGATGA
Organism: Anastatus disparis; assembly: GCA_017163975.1. Taxonomy (NCBI): domain Eukaryota; kingdom Metazoa; phylum Arthropoda; class Insecta; order Hymenoptera; family Eupelmidae; genus Anastatus; species Anastatus disparis. The sequence goes on along the minus strand of JAFFSR010000315.1, from coordinate 1,467,522 downwards.
CGATGACGATGACGATGACGATGACGATGACGATGACGATGACGATGACGATGACGATGACGATGACGATGACGATGACGATGACGATGACGATGACGATGACGATGACGATGACGATGACGATGACGATGACGATGACGATGACGATGACGATGACGATGATGATGATGACGATGATGATGACGATGATGATGATGATGACGATGATGATGATGATGATGATGATGATGATGATGATGATGATGATGATGATGATGATGATGATGATGATGATGATGATGATGATGATGATGATGATGATGATGATGATGATGATGATGATGATGATGATGATGATGATGATGATGATGATGATGATGATGATGATGATGATGATGATGATGATGATGATGATGATGATGATGATGATGATGATGATGATGATGATGATGATGATGATGATGATGATGATGATGATGATGATGATGATGATGATGATGATGATGATGATGATGATGATGATGATGATGATGATGATGATGATGATGATGATGATGATGATGATGATGATGATGATGATGATGATGATGATGATGATGATGATGATGATGATGATGATGATGATGATGATGATGATGATGATGATGATGATGATGATGATGATGATGATGATGATGATGATGATGATGATGATGATGATGATGATGATGATGATGATGATGATGATGATGATGATGATGATGATGATGATGATGATGATGATGATGATGATGATGATGATGATGATGATGATGATGATGATGATGATGATGATGATGATGATGATGATGATGATGATGATGATGATGATGATGATGATGATGATGATGATGATGATGATGATGATGATGATGATGATGATGATGATGATGATGATGATGATGATGATGATGATGATGATGATGATGATGATGATGATGATGATGATGATGATGATGATGATGATGATGATGATGATGATGATGATGATGATGATGATGATGATGATGATGATGATGATGATGATGATGATGATGATGATGATGATGATGATGATGATGATGATGATGATGATGATGATGATGATGATGATGATGATGATGATGATGATGATGATGATGATGATGATGATGATGATGATGATGATGATGATGATGATGATGATGATGATGATGATGATGATGATGATGATGATGATGATGATGATGATGATGATGATGATGATGATGATGATGATGATGATGATGATGATGATGATGATGATGATGATGATGATGATGATGATGATGATGATGATGATGATGATGATGATGATGATGATGATGATGATGATGATGATGATGATGATGATGATGATGATGATGATGATGATGATGATGATGATGATGATGATGATGATGATGATGATGATGATGATGATGATGATGATGATGATGATGATGATGATGATGATGATGATGATGATGATGATGATGATGATGATGATGATGATGATGATGATGATGATGATGATGATGATGATGATGATGATGATGATGATGATGATGATGATGATGATGATGATGATGATGATGATGATGATGATGATGATGATGATGATGATGATGATGATGATGATGATGATGATGATGATGATGATGATGATGATGATGATGATGATGATGATGATGATGATGATGATGATGATGATGATGATGATGATGATGATGATGATGATGATGATGATGATGATGATGATGATGATGATGATGATGATGATGATGATGATGATGATGATGATGATGATGATGATGATGATGATGATGATGATGATGATGATGATGATGATGATGATGATGATGATGATGATGATGATGATGATGATGATGATGATGATGATGATGATGATGATGATGATGATGATGATGATGATGATGATGATGATGTGATGATGATGATGATGATGATGAGGATGACGATACGATGACGATGACGATGACGATGACGATGACGATGACGATGACGATGACGATGACGATGACGATGACGATGACGATGACGATGACGATGACGATGACGATGACGATGACGATGACGATGACGATGACGATGACGATGACGATGACGATGACGATGACGATGACGATGACGATGACGATGACGATGACGATGACGATGACGATGACGATGACGATGACGATGACGATGACGATGACGATGACGATGACGATGACGATGACGATGGCGATGACGATGACGATGACGATGACGATGACGATGACGATGACGATGACGATGACGATGACGATGACGATGACGATGACGATGACGATGACGATGACGATGACGATGACGATGACGATGACGATGACGATGACGATGACGATGACGATGACGATGACGATGACGATGACGATGACGATGACGATGACGACGATGACGATGACGATGACGATGACGATGACGATGACGATGACGATGACGATGACGATGACGATGACGATGACGATGACGATGACGATGACGATGACGATGACGATGACGATGACGATGACGATGACGATGATGATGATAATAATAATAATTTGATGCTGCTGTTAAAATAGCTATTAATGGGGCCTGTATACGTAACTCTGATTCACAATTGATTAATTATAACAATAATTTTATGATTTATTAATTTATGTCAAATTTTATCAAAAATAATTGAATAAAATTATGTAAATGTTAAAAGCAATTGTTTTTATATTATATTCAGGAGGCACTCATTATGTCATACTAACTTTATTAAAATTAGTATTATCATTTATAATAGAAAAATTAGAAGTTTATTAAAGCATGAAATTGGTAGATCATGTTTCTTTCAGATATATGCATATTTATATATTTAATAAATAAAAAGTTGTATTAAAACATAGTTTATGTATTACAATTATAAATTTTAATTTCATTAAAATTAATGTAGTTAATTATTTTAATAAAAAATCATACATTCTATCAAAAGTTTTAATAATCAAAAATTATAAAAGTTTGATGTTATATTATTTGAAGTTCTAAATAAAGAACAAATTTTGCTTCATTTTTTAATTTTATAATTATTTATAATTATTAAAATTTAGTTTCAATTCATTTTTTTATACAATAATATATTTTACAGCATAATTAAAATTAAAATTTAGATTTAATTCATATTTCTTATATAAGTATAAATTTGACAGGATAATAAAAATTTTGATGCGGTTTTGCCAACAGAGTGCAATTGACGAAGTTGCAAAGATTGATGATTTGAAACCCGATGTATAATTCATAGTTCGCTTACGCCATAGACTAAATATCCCTGGTAACACAATCTGTTGCAAGCATGATTGCGCAGAACTTGCGTGGTCTGTTTCCACATTTTAATGCATATCTGTTGAAATTTAATTGCGACTGAAACGTGCGTCAGATTTATAACAGATTGCCAATCGAGACTTGCGATTCTAAAATAAGAATAAACCCGCAAACTTGCAGCAGGATCGAAGCAGTCTTTCGTAAGAATCTTGCAGCAGCACTTCACCCCAGAATTACATAAGAATGACATAAGTTGAGCGCAATTATATGACGAGAATAAACGCGCAAACTTGCAGCAGAATCGAAGCAGTCTTCCGTAAGAATCTTGCAGCAGCACTGTACTCCAGAATTACATAAGAATGACATAAGTTGAGCGCAATTATATGACGAGGATAAACACGTAAACTTTTAGCAGAATCGAAACAGTCTTCAGTAAGAATCTTGCAGCAGCACAGTTTATAGAATTTCAAAGTTAATTAATAGTTCAGAAATTGAAGTCACTTTATAGAATAAATATAATACATTGTATTTTAATACAAAATTTTCATTGTGAATATTATTAACATTTAACTAACGAGAACATGTTCATAAGAGTTGTTGACAGATTTTAAGAAAGCAAATGTTGAATTTAAAAATTATCATTTATAATTTAATGAAAATATAATAATTTATAATTGCGATACATTTAATGCATTGCTTTAAACTTTACGTATTCTCACTACCAATTCCTACACCTATAGGCACATATTGGCTAAAAGAAAAAAGAAGAAACGCAAAAAACAATCAATATATATACACAAAGGGGTGGGCGCTGATGTTATAGTATAAAATTATATACATGTAGACATTGGGGAGAAGAGAGGAGACCATTGCATCCAACTGTCAAATATAAAAAACGAAGGTAAAAAATTTTTATAATACCTAAGAAAAGTTTTAAATAAATTTCTATCAGTAAAAGATGATAAATATTTTGGTTCTACGTTCATACGTAATTCTATAGTAAAGTTTTGTCGCAAGATTCTTATGCGAGCTAGCATCAAGTATGCTGCATGCTCGCGTGATTATTCTTATGATAAAATTGCATTTAACTTTTGTCCTTCTGATGTAATTTTAGAGCAAATCTGCTGCATGATTCTCACATAAAACGACTTCAATTCTGCTGTACATTCACGTGTTTATTCTCATCATTAAATTACACTTAACTTTTGTCATATTTATGTAATTCGGGGGTAAAGTGCTGCTGCAAGTCTCTGATGCAAGACTGTTTCGATTCTGTTATATGCTTGTGTACTTATTACGATTCGCAGAACAGCACTTGACAATTTGCAATTCTTATGTGATTGTGCTGCAGAACTTTGTCGGGAATTATTTACTCAATTTTGTTGCTAGTGTCTGTAATAAGTTTTTTCCGCAAGTTTACTGCAAAATATTTTCAAGATTCTGCGCATTCTTTCCGTTCCGTAGATTGCACTTTCTCTCTGCCAGAAACGTGCAATTCTGTTGCACTTATCTGCTGTAATTTCTTTTCATAAAAAACCCTATGAAATGCGGAAACAGACAGCACATGTTCTGCTGCAGGTTTTTGATTTTTAAGAAAGTTGCAGCAAAATTGCAGCAAAATTGCGTTGACCATGTTACCAGGGATGCGACGTTGTCATTTTAGGTACACCTTCGAAAAAAATTTTTTAACGGTAAGTGTACATGCGTTTCAAAAAATTATTTAAGACAACGAAAGTAAATAACTATAAATAATTGTAAATCATCGTCAATAATTATAAATAACAATAAACTATTTACTTACCTAAAAATTTTGAAAATCGTAAATAATAGTAAATAATAGTAATTAAGAGTAAGTAACTGTAAGTGTTTGTAAATAATAGTAAATGACTTTTAAAATCAGTTACCAATCGTAAATAACTAAATAACTATAAATAATTGTAAATAATAATAAATAAGTGTAAATAACTTTTATTAATGTTTCAGTCTTAATACTTTTTATTAATTATTTACAGTTATTTAGAGATATTTACAGATATTTACAGATATTTACGAAAATTATTTCTATATGGGTATTTACTAATTTCATAACTCTGACTGTGCGAAAGACACCTGTACGCCACTTTTTTGTTGAAATTAAGACCTTCATTTTGCTTTACTTAGACTGTTTCCATGTGTTTTAAAACTAAATTTGTGATCAGAGGAAGTTAATTGTCAATTGCATGCTCACGATGTTTACAGATTTTATTCTACGAATTTCCTATCAAATTCAAATGGCCATATCTCAGTATCAGAAGCACCTAGAAACTTTTATAAAAAAGGAAATTGAAGATCTTCAAGCCAGCTTTAGAGTTATGTTGGTTGTTCAAATGAAAAAAAAATTATAAAGTACTTTCAACCTTAAAATACACGAGAATAAACCTGATTGAATAAAATTTTTTAATATTTCAAGAGCAAGCATTCCGAGAAAAAATTTTTCTTGGCTCTAAAATCATCCTATAAGATATTATTTTAACTTACGGCAATAGCAAAAGTGTGAAAGAGGGTCTCAAAAAAAATTTTTCAGTCATAGCTGTATGTAGAAAAAAGAAAAATAAGAAAAAACAATAAAAAATACGGTTTTTTGCGATTCGGCAAGGTTAAATCTCTATTCCAACAAGGTATTCCAGCTGCTTTTCCAATTTTTGGTATAAACACATCGATCTAAGGTTCGGGAACGATGCTCAGTAAGTTTCGGGAGATAACGACCTGTCTAATATATATCATCCTATATTATATAGTTATATTAAAAATTCAGTTTCAGCCCCCCACTCCCCCCCCTGCCCCCCACAGCTCCCAATAATGTTTTGTAAGGAATTCCTACAAAATAACGTAAAATTGTTTGTAATTCTACGATATTTTGTAACCATTTACTTCCTGTATAGGTCCCCCCCCGTGCCCCCCACGTCCCCCCGTGCCCCCCGTAGCCCCCCCCCCATCACCCCCCACTGCCCCCCACTCGTGTAATGACTCGTATAACAGTTTATAACTTGTATGCATTATTATGTTAATTAATATAATGTGGTATATCTAATAAAAAACGAAATTATATTTTTAATAATAAAATTTTATTATATAATACTTTGATATTTATACATTAATAAAATTATTAATAGATAAAAAAATTTGTTCTTCATATTATTAATTAATGAATTAAGACTTCTTGTTAAAACATTTACATGAAGAATAAGTAATTATATTTATAAAACACATGATATATCAGAAAAAACAAATAATAATTTAATTATGATTGTTTATTTATATAAATAAACAATCGAGTTTCCACACCACCTTACACTTTAAACCTTTGTTATATGTTTAGAATAAATTATTTTTAAAATTAACATTCAAATTTTATTATTTTAAAAATTAATATTTAAATTAACAATCAATCTATAAATATATTAAATGAATATATAGAAAATAGGTTTATAATGTAGCGGTATCGCTAACGGCGCGTTGTGATTTTTTTTATAGTGGAAACCTTCGCCAGTAGCCCTAAAAACCACTTTTTATATAATATATATTATTTTATCTTATAGTTTTTGTATATGTTTCACTGTATTTTGTAATATATTAAAAAGTTGAAAAAATGTTTTAAATAACTAGTGTTTGAAAAAATTTTATGATTTTAATATAATAATTGATATATCATAAAATTCATTATTTTTTCAATAAAATTTATAAATATTTTTATTAAAATGTTTAACATTTTATATAATTATTAAATAAATCTTAAATCACAATGTATAATTTAAATTGAAAAAAATTTAAATATAATAATTGATATATCATAATGTTTGTGAAGTCTTTTAAGATTTGAAGGATTATTTTGTTATAATTCCTATGTAATATCTTTTTACTTGCTTTTACATTTTAAAAGATATATCATAATTTTTTCAATATTTTTAATGAAATGATAAACATTTTAAAAAATATATACAATATTTATATATGTTTTAACTAAAATTTTAAAAAATATTATTAATGGATAAGATTAAACATTATGTATTTATGAAAATATAAATAATATTACTGTTAATAATTTTTTTTATGTATTTTTTTCACTTACAGTATCATGAATCTTTTATGTTTCTTTAAAGAATCTAATCTATGGAAACCTTTCCCACAATATTCACATATATGTGAATATATATCTTGGTGTATCTTCAAATGTCGTATTAAATGATCTAATCTTGAATAACTTTTTGTACAATATTTGCAAATAAATTCCTTATTATTATTTTTATCATGATTATCATTTTTTTTTTTCGTTATTTCTTTTTCTAGACATTTTTACTAAAATAATTAGATATTAATATGGTATAATATACATTTAATTATTAAAATTCATAATATATAAATATTAAAATTAAATTAGAAAACATTAAGGTATAAAATATTACAAAAAAGCTCTCAACAACATATAATTATATTATATGAAATATTATAAAATTATTTTTTAGAATAAATCATGCAATGGATGTTATCTATGGATAAATCTTGAATTAAATCTTTTATTAAATTAATGTAATTCAATTAATTTTTTTTTTATTTATTTAAAAAGATGTAAATATTCATGGTTCATACTACAAGCGATACTACATGCATAGCTATTTGAAAAAATTGCATTGAAATTATTTATAGAAGCAGTAACCAAGTTTAGGGAAATTCATAAAGAATATTTTCATTATATTAAGATAGTACTTACATAGAAATTCTCAGAAAGTTATGATTAGATTAAATAAAAATTAATTACATAACATTATAAAAATAATTAGAAAAAAAATATAGATAAAAGCTATCTTAAAAAATGTAAAAATAAGTCAAAAAGATATCAAAAAGGAATTATATCAAAATAATCCTATAAATCTTAAGACATAAATAAACATTATGATATATCAAATATAATACTAATAAAATTTTTATACCAAATAATTATTTAAAAATTTTTATATAGTTTTAAATTTATTATAATTTTGATCATAAATATCATTTAATTAATAATAAGTTATTTTTTCACTTATATATTGTACGATATCACTATTTTTTTATTCATATTCAATACATAAAATAAATTATATTATAAATGTATAACTAATCTATGTAATATTATCTATAAAATAAAGTGGTTTTTAGGGCTCCTGGCGAGGGTTTCCACTAATCAAAAAATCTAACGCGCCGTAACGTTACCTCTATATTTCACACAGTTAAAATATATTAGTTAAATTAAAATCTATATTTAAATATTGAAAAATTTATACAATTAAATTAAATATATGAATGCAATTCATCATAATAACTAGTTTGAAATGTAAGGTGGTGTGGAAACTCGTTTAGTTTATAAGATATAAACAATCATAATTAAATTATTATTTGTTTTTCAGATATATCATGTGATTTATAAATGATTAATTTTTATTTTATTGGTAAAATATATGTAGGATATGAATAATCACCAATGGGGGTTGGCGAGCAGAGCGAGCAGGGGGGTACCCCCCCTAGTATATATATATATTGTAACGTTTTCCCTTTCGGGAGGGGGAAATACGTGTAACTCCTGTTGCCAGACGCTTCAGTGAGTTACCAGGGTAAGATCGGCAGGAGTTGGAGGGATCGGACGGTGGAAAGTAAAGGAAAGTAACCAGATTTAACACGTTCGGTTATGCTAGGGAGTACCTTGGCTTTATTGTACTCGTAAAACTCTTACAACGACGATTATAAAATATAGAATGATAATAATGTATTAATCCAAAGCTAAACCTAATAATCTTATATAATGCAAATAACTAACCTAACCTTAACGGAACGAAATGTACAAAAATAATTAGTTCTTTAATTGAATCGGCCACTTGACGGCTATTTAATAAATAACTCAAATTAATCAATAGTCTTTAAGAGTCAGCTTTATACCGACACAATTACCTGTTTTACTGAATCTATTTAAAATTTATTTTCTATAAAAACTAATAGCTTCAGGCAGAAATAAAGAGATGGTTTCGATTCGTGTAATAGAAAGCAATATTTTCTCTGATAAGAATAATTTAATTCCACCGCTTTATTTTCAAGAAAAGTTGGAATAACTTGAAAATCTTATTATTCGACACTAATTTCTAATTTTTTAAGTTATTCCAACTTTTCTTAAAAACGAAGCAATAAAATTAATTTATACTAATCAAAGAAAATATTACATTTTATTAAACACATCGAAACCATCTCTTTATTTTTGCCTCTTGTTGCTAATTTTGGGAAAAAAGTCAATTTTTTAATTAGAAAAGGACAGAGATACAGCGGACTCTTAAAGAATCTAAATTATAGTTTATTTTAAAGTGATTCTACGGCCTGGACGGTTTAGTTTATACCGGCGGCTTTTACCTGCAACAATATGCAAAACAAAAGAAGCAAGTGATGTGGTTATAATATAACTAGGCGGTGGCCTTTAATAACGCTATGCTTAATACTACGGTAATAATAATGACGGTGGGTAGCCGGCTCCCTTAATTATCCGAATTACGAATCTCTATAGGCATGCGGGACCTTTAAGTGACGTAAAGACAATGGGTGGCCGACACCCTTAACTTATGCTAATATCTTAACAATTACGCGGCAGACGGACAGAGTCCTCTAATTAATATAAAAATGTATTGGGTGGATGACACCCTGAACTTATTCTAAAGTCTAGAATTTACACGCGGTCGGACGGAGTCCTTTAAACTAATAAAAATATATTGGGTGGACGACTCCCTCAACTTATTCTAATATCTAATATTTAGCGCGGTCGGACGGAGTCCTTTAAACTAATACGAATTAAATAATTAGGTGGACGACACCCTTAATATATTCCATAATCACGTGGCGGCGGACGCGACGGCTACGGGTTAACCAGACCCTTAATTAAGCCAGCGGCGAAATGTGAAATAGAATATAATATTATGGGTGGATGTCACCCTTAAATTCGACGGCGCAAGTTCGGCATTGCGGCAGCGGCAAAAATAGCTAGTGTGCTCTAGGCAGGTAGATTTACGCCAGCGTGCTCACTCGACGTATCTCTAACACTGCCAGCATATGCACTAGAGTTTAGACCAGCGTGCTCACTCGGTCTATCCCCATGTGCAAGAGAGAGAAGCTTTGCCTAAGCTGTGGTGCTCCACAAGCCAAGGCAACCAGCTACTACTGGCCCCACTCTCTCTTAGCCTAGCGTGCTCACTAAGGTAAAGAGAAAGAGAGGACCGTAGTCTACACTGCTCTGGTTAGCTGTGCTTCTCGGCCTCTTATATACTCTGACCTCATTTTTCCCGTTGAGTGCAACGACGTTTGAGGTTGCCGCCTAGCGACTGAGCTCAGAACTACTGTTCTATCGTAGCTGGCCGTTAGGCGGGAAATTTTAATGCGCGGGTATGTATACTCGTGGCAATATATATGCGACATTTCACGCCAACTGATAGAGCAAAAAAATAAAAATCGTTGAAACTCTAAGAATTTATTCTTTTTGCTATCCAAAATATGTAAAAAAATTTTCAAGGATCTAGATTGAAAGGATCAAGAGTTACAGGACCTTGAAATTTGAAAATTTTTCAAAATTTTCGGAAAAGTCCCAACTTTATCATTTTTTTTCTGAAAATCCTAATGTTTTAGAGAAAAATGCATAATAACACTTCTTGTTGTAAATGAAGAAGAGAGTTAGCAAGATTTTTTATAGACCTAAATCTTGCAGTTTTCTGATTGGCTCTTATATGTATAATATGGTTATTGAAATTATTCAATGTTTGCCGCTGCCAAAATTGGCTTTCGAAGGCTTATTATTTTCTATTTTTCATTACTTTAAAATAAATTTTGGTTCATGTAAGCAAAAGTCACCAATAAGAAGTCATCACAGTTTTAAATATACATTTGTCTCCCTGGGTATAAATTTGAGCCTTAGGCTCTATGGACTTGGGGCAACTGTCACGAGAGGTACTATGAAATTTTCTTATTAACCATATTGATGTTATTTATATGCATTTCTTAGGTGTAAGAAAAATGTTTATTTGTTAATGACGCCGCTTGACACTTGAAAAAGAGCCTTCGAAGACATTTGCACTCAAGAGATCCTCCTCTAAGTGGCGTGTAGTGTCAGTAGCAAATGAACTTCATATTTTTCGTGCTTGTGGAACGTAGATGACTTTATGGCAACGTAGATTATCCAAGCAGCTATATAGAAATGAGAATAGTTGAAAAGCGCGTGCAGTTATATGCGATGTCAGTATCATATGAGTGTGCTATGTACGTAGTGGCTGCGCAGACAGGCGACTATGCCAATTATGATTCAATTACTTATCGACTAAAATATCTACAAATCCTATTATCTACCTTTGCATTAGATCCTAATTCTCTCATACCATCTATCAATTACCATTTGTTGAATAATTTTTTTCCTAATATATAAAAATGTTATCTGATGCATGATTTGTAAAATTTTTATTTAGGTGCCATAAGAGCAAGTCTCTAAACGTCAGCAGATAGACATATCGATGTGCCGTACGAAAACTATCGCTCCTCAACGATTTTAAACGAAAAAAATTATATTTTGATGTATGTTAACAAAAACTATTATTTTAATTTTTGTGTAACCGAAGACTATCACTCCTCAACGATTTTAAACGAAAAAAATTATACTTTGATGTATGTTGACGAGAACTATTATTTTAATTTTTATGTAAACGAAGATTATCACTCCTTAACTATTTTAAACGAGAAGAATTTAATTTCGATGTATGTTGACGAAAACTACTATTTTAATTTTTATGTAAATGAAGACTATCACTCCTCAACTATTTTGAACGAAAAGAATTAAATTTCGATGTATGTTGATAAAAACTATTATTTTAATTTTTATGTAGACGAAGACTATCGCTTCAAACTAACTAGGAGAGTATCACATCTCCGGATCACGGATTTTGCTCTAACTTTGAGATAGGTTTTCAGATGTCAAAATATGGAAAAAGCCAGAGTTATAGACCCCAACGCTCAATATTTCTCTAGTTGCAGGCAATTAAAGAAAATCACTAAAAAAGTTACTAGATTTTTAAACGCTTATAATTCTTTGGCATTAATAGCTAGACGCTTGTAACTGTTTTTAAATGAAAGCTACGTTCAGATCCTTTCGAAAAAGCACCTATAGCATATCAAAATATTATATTTTCTTAAAGTTACAGCGTTATGAAAATTGTGCTACATTTTAACATTTATCATTAATTAACATTCTTCAAAGGAAATTCAGCTCAAATTCTTATAACGCTGTAACGCTGAGAAAAAATAATATTTTGATATGCTATAGGTGCTTTTTCGAAAGGATTTGAACGTAGCTTTCATTTAAAAACAGTTACAAGCGTTTAGCTATTAATGCCAAAGAATTATAAATGTTTGAAAATCTAGTAACTTTTTTAGTGATTTTCTTTAATCGCCTGCAACTAGAGAAATATTGAGCGTTGGGGTCTATAACTCTGGCTTTTATCATATTTTGACATCTGAAAACCTATCTCAAAGTTAGAGCAAAATCCGTGATCCGGAGATGTGATACTCTCCTAGTAAGTGAGAAAAAAATTTACTTTTCATCAAGGGCGTCAAAAATTATCTTTTTTTTTTGTAGCAGCAAAGACTATCTTTTCTGAACTATGTACGATAAATAAAAATACTTTTTATTTCCGAAAATAATTTTAACTAGCTGAATCAACCTCGCTCCTAACGTCATTTGGTTGAATTTTCATATATTATATTATTATGTGACTCACTAATACAGTATTATATATTAGTTTTAATATTTAACTGTAATATCTTATCTTATTATGCGCAATACCTTATACAGAATTATTGAATACTGTTTAATGTATTACACGCCTTTTTGTACTCTTTTTACAAAATCAATCAATGTCTATCTATCTATGTATAAATTAGCCAATTTTAAAATGAAAAAGAATTGAACTTATGAATTTTGATATTGAAGCTTCGTACTAAATTGAAATGTTATATTTTTATAAAAAAGGATTGATTAAAGTTACAATTATTTTACTCAATTGTATTTAAATCAATAAAATAACATGATAGGAGTTCATTCTTTTTAATCACGTGTTTTAACCACAACCATGAAACAATCGAAAACAGTATTTGACGTTTCCTAGAACTAACAACTGCATGGAGAAAGCAAAGTACTGTTAAAAAGGTCATAAATCTAGTATATCTAATTTATGTCCTGAGGCATTTGAAAAAAAAGTGACGATATAATTTCAATTAGTACATAGCTTAAGGATACCGTCTACCTTGAAAACTATTTCTTTCATTATGAAATTTAATTAGTCTCCTTCTTTTTTATATTGAAATATACATTAAAATCATCAAGAAATTGCTCTACATAGTTTCAAATAGTAAATTTTATTCTAATAATTAAGAAATATGTGTGAAAATTCAATGAAAATTAGACTTTCTTTAAATGACTTCTGGCGATGAACTTTTCAATTTTCAGACATGCGGATGGAGATATATATATTCAAATATACAAAATGAAGATAATTGTGGTGCAAAATTGTTCCAAGTCAAAAATAAGAAAATTTATAATCCATTATAACAATTATAACAAATAGTTATTTAATAAAATTATATTATCACATGTTTTATCTAGCAAAGTTTCAAAAAAGTATGTTCGACCTTATCGGATTATAAATCTGCACCACAATTTTGTTGCTAATATACGATTTAAAAAAAATATAAAATTTCAACTTGATTGGAACAATATTTCATCGCCAGAACTATTTTGAATTTAAGAAAATAAATTAAATAATTAATTTTGAGAAAAACAACATTTTATGCAACAATTTTCAGAACACAATCGTACATTTTCTAATCTTCTTTACTTTTTCAACTCTTTCAGATTGGTCCTGAGGTCTAAAAAAAATTATAATAATCAAAAGTTGTAATATTAAATGATTAGTTTTAATCTTACTGTAAAATTTTTTCATCTTACTGTATTTTCACAACCCATATTTAATTCACTAACAGCCATAATTACAGCAATTTCTAATTTATTCTTTGATTAAAAAGTATCCTTGCTGCACTTTGACCAAATTATGTGATGAAGACTCATTAGCATTCTACGTGCCACCTCTTATACATCTTCGAAGTAACTCTACATTGCTGAATTTTTCATATACAGATCTGATGTATTCGATAACAAGATAATTTATTTTTGTTCTTGTACTAGTGTGACTGGGTGGCTCTTGTCCTTGTGAGACAGCTCTAGGAACCAGATGAACCATCAATGTTTTGTTGACACGTACCACTGCTTATATGTGTTTTTAACCACTCTTTGAATTCTTCGCTTTCAGGTTGCAATATCCTTTTTTTACTTTCACAAATTATGTATAAATAATGTCTTTTGACAGAATCTCATAATCTATTACTAAACCGGTGTATTATTCAATGACAAAGCCTATACCATATAATGAGGTGAATCCTCGTTTCTGCCTAGTACCATCATACGTACATGTATAGTCAATAATGCTATCATCATCAAGACTTTTATCTAAAGCTAAATAATGTTCACGTATCTTCTTTCTTGATTCTAATAGCATTTCTTGCTTGAGTCTGTTATAGTCATTTATCAAACTTTGCAATATTTTATAAAAAGTTTTTTTAGACATAACGCCCATACCCATACAAAATTTTTGTAAACCAGCATAACCTAATCCCATCATGATCACACTTTCAATAATTTTTTTGCTCACATGAAATGTTTTTTTTCATCAACACGTGGGCATGAATGAAATTCTTTTATAGTTTCTTCACATTCACCGTTTATAATATTTAGTTTTGTTGCAAGTTCATTAGACTCTAAGACTATAATACTAAGAGAATTTTTTTCACACATTGTACACAACACTTCAGAAACAAAATTATTCAATTGTTTTTTTGTGCACTAACACATATTCAAAACTTTCATCGTCATTTTGATTTTTGGTTCAGCTTTTAATAAAATTTTGAAGTTTTTTCTCACTTTTAGTTTTTTTCTTTTTTGGCATTTAAATTTTTATGTTTTTTTTTCATTTTCCTCGATTTTGCTTTCCTCCTCTTTTTGTATTTTAAATTTTCGATTCATTGTTAGATGAGCGATTTACTATTTAAAAACATAAAATGGACATGAAAACAAATTTGTAGCTAAATATTCTGTTACAGTGTTATGTCAACGAATATAAACATATGCATAGAAGCGCAGAGCGAATCCACAGACTGTATACCTATACAGTACCAATATATAGATATACTAACAATGTGAAAGCTGGGGGGATAACTTGCCTCAAAATATTGTACGCGTCTGCTCTTCTATAAACGTCTATATTCTTTGGTTATGTTTACATCTGTTCATATGCACTATAATATTTATTTCGATCAAGCCTCATTGCGTGGCGTTACAGACGTTCTACTAAGCTGATTACATAAAATGTTCTGCTCTTTTGTATTGTGTTATGATTGATTGCACTAAATTAGCCAAATAAATTAGTCAACAGTATGCAGGTGTATGAAAATTGATTGCATAAATTATAAACAATTAGCGCAATCAATGTATATATGTATATATATATATATATATTTTTTTTTTTCAAATACTTTCTACGTGTATGAAGTTGAATATTACATATTACATAAAAGTAAAAATTATTTAAAATTATTTTCGTTTGCAACAATATTGTCGTGAAATAACAACATCAAAAAAATATTGTTTTTTTGTTTTTATAGAATAGTGACTGAAAAAATAATTCTTAGGACATATAATATGATTTTTCTTGTAGGTATTAACCTACAGAATGAAAATTCTTAATAATCTCAAAACTGGAAATTTCAAAATTTTTGATCGATTTTTTGGGTAGACGGTATCCTTAAATCTTAGGGACTAATGTTAATACTATTATATTATAAAGCGAGAGCATAAATTTTAGATTCTTAGTGCCTTTTTTTGGTAGTAAAACTGACATTTTACCTACTTGATTCAAGGGCAATATTTCGCAGAAAATATGATTGTTATTCTCTTTTAGTGCAACTTTTTCTGTTACTAAAATAAAAAATTGATAAATATAGAATTATTCATATAATATATAACATTTTTAAATTTCTAATAATTAATTTTCTAATTCGTGATATTTAAGGAATAAAACGATACATATTTATCTGCCATACTTCGTTTTAAGATAGTTAGCATTTGAGTTTAAAATTAATCATTAGTAATTCAAAATTGTTATATATTATATGATTTACATTCTATTTATCAACTGTTAAAAATTCTTTTACAATTTAATAGTTTTTACGCTATTAAGTTTTAAATATATTGAAGTTTCATACTTGACAGTGCCGCAGTGCGCATTATATAGGTAATATGTTAGTATAAGATAATTTAGTTCCGTTGTACGGAAAAATTCAGTACTATACCTAATAATTTTCGGGATAAGACGCGTTGAAAGATATACTAATATAGATCGTCTCAATTTATGTACTGAGTATCAATTAAAAAACGACTGGTAATGTTTTTTTGACTACTGACTCAAGTTAGTACATTTTTTTAGGTATTTACCTTTCTCTGTGCAAATTCAAGATTTAGGTTGGAACTTGATAATCTTCAGTATTCACAAGATTGAGATTCGTCTATAAGGTTTGAATTCATGAACGTGATTTCAGTATTGAGTATAACTTGGAACTCAAGTATCTTTACTTGGGTATCAGCAGTTATCTTTGTTGGGTAGGATGTAGAGTTGAGAAAAGGTAGAAAATGGGTGTAAAATGAGTAGAAAATAGATGTCATTAAATAATAGGATGGAAAATAAGAGTTCTATAGGTAAGATATGGAAGGTCAACGACTAAATTTTTTCAAAACTATATTATATAGAAAGATCTATATCTTTTTATATTATAAAAAGTTTTCGCCACGGTTATCAACGCTGTCACCGTGTATAACAATTAATCGTGGCTCCAGTTAGTTATAATATAGCTGAAATTCAGCTGGAATTTAGTTAGAATAGTAGCTACAAGTTAGCTAAAATTTGGCTAAAAGATAGCTAAAAATTGTATAAAAGTTAGAAAAAGTTAGTTGAAACTAAGCAGAAGTAGGATAAATTTACCTAAAAATTAGTTAAATTTATTTATAAAGTTAGCCCACTTATACAAAATTTAGATGAAAATTGACAAAACGTCAGTAAAAAATTAGCTGATTAAGTTGAATTCAGCTGCACTTACCTGCGCTGTCAACAAAAAATGTTCTTTTTTGTCTAGTGTAGACTCTAATATTATATCATAATTGGAGTCTATACTTCAGGAAGGAAAGAGAAAATTGAGAAGGGTAGCTGAAGATGGAGGAGGTGAAAGAAAAATGAAGGAAGAAAGAATAGAGAGTCAAAATAAAGATAATAAAACAAAATATAGTGAAACATAGATGAAGAGAGAAATACATATACTAAAGCTCAAATAAGACCCATAAATGAGGCCCGAGAAAAGTGCTTGTATATGATAACTACGCATTATATAGGACTCAATAAGAATTGCTATTCTTATTACGAAAAAATGCGCAGATCCGTAGGAGCAAAGAACTATAGAAAAAGGTAGTTTCACTTTAAAATATAGTAACTACTAATTATATAGGAACCAATAAAATAAGTAAATCTTATTACAAGAAAAATTACACATACCCTTAGAGCATATATGAGGATATCTCTACAATTTTTAATCTTTTTATGATGTTTTTGAAAATTTATTTTACAGCCGTTACTGGGTTACCCAATGATGCACACTATTTAAACCATACCTTTTGTACAATCTGGAAACTTTATTTTTTCTGTATCCAGTGAATGTGCCACCAATGGTATAGTAAATATTTTTATAAAACGTAAATTTTTATATGGATAAAATTCCGGAAATTTTATCCATGTAAAAATTTACGTTTTATAGAAATATCTACTATACCATTGGTGGCACATTCACTAAATACATGAAAAATAGAGTTTCTGGATTGTACAAAAGGTATGAACCTAGTTTAAACAGTGTGCATCATTGGGTAACCTAGTAATTAGCTGTAAAATGACATATCACGGAAAGATTAAAAATTGTAGAGATATCCTCATATACTATGAAGAAGCATGCCGTGTTAAAAAGTGTTGTCAACTTTAGGTAGAAAGAATGAAAATATTACCTTACATCCTATCTCTTTCTCGCGTAACGCTTGCGTAAGCGTTGCGCCAGAGAGACAGTATAAAAGTAGTTATTTTCTTTCTCTTTCACATTATCGTTGAAAAAGCCACCAAATTTTCATATAACATGCTGCCTCCACATATATAAACTCGAAACACATACCTAAAAAATGCACGAATACGAAGAATCGGAGATTCAAAGAAAAACGTGGTGAATATTTTAATTACGATGATAATTAAAATTCACTAAAGAGTAAATTAACTTTAGAATATTGAATTGAAATATACGTTATTGTATAAGTAAGCAAATATTATAGAAAAGCTTAAGTTTATTACACATACAATATAAGGCTAAGTTTAAATGTGTCATATATGGAATGTTATGTAGTGTAACAGTTATTTTGCCCGTCACAAAAAAGAATTAGCTTTTAATTAAATATGAATTAGAGCTAAGTCTATAAACTTTAATACATGCTAAGTTGCTGGAAATTGTAAGAATTTTACTAAATATTACGCAGCGAACTCCGATTGTGCTAGCTAATCAATCCTATTGATAAACGACAGAATCTTATGAGATATACTTGTCGCTTGCTGCACACACTGCGTCTCTCTTTCTCTCTTACCTGATTGAGAGATGCGTTGCCGAAAGCGCAGTTTTCCTTCGTGAAGCAGGTTCCAAAGTACGTTATATTCAATCATATGATATTACGTAATTAATTAATTTTTAACTGCTCACAAGGACCGCGGAGGCGTCGGAGTAAGCAACGGGAAATATATTTTATGTTAAATATAGTCAGGCAATATAAATTAATTGAAAGCACGTTTTAATAAAAAACAAAATTAATTTATTACAAGAAAAATATAAATATAATCAAAATAGAGTATGAATTGAACGAGAATGAAATAATATAATATATGAAAAATAATGTACGCGCCTAATGAGAGAGTGAACAAAGGGAGGGCGCGTCGCGAACTAAATCGAACTTGCTTATGGCGCTGATCGGTTATATAACTGATGATATAATTTACCCGAACAAGTATCTCCCGAGAAAGAGGCACTTGGATATCGCACAGTATAATTATACTTACAGTTACGCACTGGCCAGCTTACACTAATTACCTACGTGCACGTACACGCCGCTCGCCCGTTACCGTAGCTTCTCCCCTGTACGTAACCAATACGTAGATGCTCTAGAGTAGGTCGGTAAAATACGTCTCTTCCCGATCCTTAAATTTCGCTAAACTATGCCAACGTGGTTGCCTTGGCGTAGATCGGTGGAATCCTATACACGCCGATCAACGTATTTGCTAGCACCTAATGGCTGACCGCTAAGACGCGCGAAAAGCGGTCGAGCAAAACTCTACAGAAAGAATTTCTGAGAGTTGTAACTAGCCAATATAATACGATACGCTAGTCGAAATAAACTTACGACTTTTACCTAAGACAACGTTACGCGCTATCAATTGCGAACTTAGTCCAACGTATTATAAAACTAAGTG
The DNA here is from genome assembly GCA_017163975.1 of Anastatus disparis. Lineage (NCBI taxonomy): Eukaryota > Metazoa > Arthropoda > Insecta > Hymenoptera > Eupelmidae > Anastatus > Anastatus disparis. Next base: position 1,447,480 of record JAFFSR010000315.1, on the reverse strand, counting down.
GCGAAATCTCTAAATGAGCACAGCGTGGCTTAGGTTTCGTGCTAACGCAACGGTAGCTGGAAACTCTCTGAAGCGCCTCACGGCTGGCGAGCTTCTCTCTCGCGTGTCGATCGTCAAGATACGCACTTGTTTACTCGTCTTAGACGAGATATATGACTGAGCGTTCATCCTATTTTAATACCTAAGCGCGCAAGATTCAAACACGGTAGAATACCGTTACAGTAGTTCTATTTGATTACATGCATATAATTAGCTTTACCGATTTTCAATAAAGAGCAAATATATGTGGTTTCATATTCAAAATAAAAGTAGAAAAAACAACAACAACAAATAAATTTCGAACATACATTTACTTTATGCTAAAAATCAGTGAAGCTAAATAATATAAAGTAATGGAATAGAACCAGGAACATTGAAAAATAAATCAAAAATAAATCATAGATATAAATATATATTGTAAACTGTCATAACTCCTCATTGATGGCTTTGACTTACATGATTAAAAGTTTATTTTACAGTTCATGTACAATAGAAAAAAATAAGCCCGCGAAAAGCAATTTCTGAAGTAGCTAACAATGAGTAATTTCAATTACCATGTAATACATATAAGAACCAATAGGAATCTTCAAAATTCAAGTCTGCAAAAAATCATGCCAACTCTCCTCTTCATTTACAACAAGAAATATTCTTATGAATTCACCTCTAAAACATCAGGACTTTAAGAGAAAAAAAATTATGAATTTGGGACTTTTCCAAAATTTTTAAAAAATTTCAAATTAATAATTTAATAACTTTTATTTTATTAATAATAAATTTTTTATGTCTTATTAAAGAATTTAGAATATATTTAAGTATTTTACATTTAAAAATGACTATTTATGGTTAAAATTATAAGACTATCATAACTTAAAAATTATTATAATAAGAACAAAATAAAAAAATACAAATATTTCACTTGAATTTTAAACAAATTTTTTTCAATTCTATTCATGATCAATTTTGACTTCTTCTTCTTCTCCTGGACCTGTAATCGAAGGACAGTTTAGACAATTGTCACTGGAGCATGTTCCACATGTCAAGTTACAAAACAATCCTAATTTTCTGCAACTGTAATTAGCACCGCAAGTAGTCTTACAGTTGCAAAAAATCATTCTTAGAAGCTGTTCTGGTGCAGGATGGTTAAGCATTCTTGTAGGCTGTAAAAAACCATCTTTATGGATCCATCCCCAATTTGTCGGAAGAATATTTTTACTTCCCAACCATATTTGCGTTTGCAAATATACTCTTTTAAAATGTAAAAACAATCAATGTCAAAAAATTATCTGTTACATTTTGAATGCACTAACACTTTTAAAAAAATCAGAAACATTACCATATTAACTATTTTATTAATATTATCAAAACAGAATGTGTTTACACTTTCAATTTTGGAAAGATACTGACGCTCGGCAAAATAGATTTACGTTACATGTACAATACATTCAAATATAAAAACACACACACACACTCACACACACACACACACACACACACACACACACGAACACACGAACACACACACACACACACACATGCACGCACGCACGTGCACACACACACACACACACACACACATAAAGACAGGTAAGAAAAAGAAGAGAAAAGGTATAGAACTCTTATTTGTATAGACGTATATATCACACACGGCAGCTGTTTTAAATCGGCAAGCTACATAGTCTCATTTCTTTTCTTCTACCTGAGTTTATACTTATATGATATATATATATATATATATATATGTGTGTGTCCACTTACAAAATATACATATCGGAACTGAAAAGAATAGCAGCTATCTACCGTACAGACTTAAAGAAGCTGTAAAATATTTATATGTATGTATCTAAAATACTCAAAAATAAACGAATTTATGCGCTCCGAAAATTTTACCAGAAAAGTACAATTGGTTTTTTTATGATAACTAAAAAAAGGATGAATTTTTGAAAAATAAAAAAAATTTTTTTTTTATATAAACCTGATTTTTTAAAAAAATAAGCATCTTTAATTGCTGAAACTTCTAGAACACATAGTTGGTACCTCGATAAGATAAACCCTAAAAGGATTTCTTTATATTTCAAAACCTGTCTTAATGACAGTGGTTTTAATATTGAAAGTTTATTGTCAAACTATATAAAATAATTTTATTTTTCTTGTAACTCCTTTAATTTTTATACTTTTTACTTAAAACAAAATTAATTTAAAAGGTGATCTCAATACCTTAAAAAAATATTATATACGTTTTCCTCAAAAAGAATGACATTTCTCTGTTATTTAACGTTGAATATTGCTCTTAAAGTTTCAAGCGTAACAGTATTAATATTCAATAATTTATAATTCGTTATGTATTGTATATAAAATAATGATTGAAAATGAAATGGTTTTGTTTTTTTACAAGCTTTATTTTTGTTTCCTATGAGTTTTTTGATAAAATTAAAACTTTTCAAGTTATTTCATGAAAAACCGTCAAAAAACATGCTTTTTTACACTAAAAATCGATGTTTTCAATCACCTATAACTCGAAAAGTATTCATTTAACAAAAAAACTCATGGAAAACTTTTTGCTTTAAATTGATTTTTACATCGAATTATATGGTTTTTTTTTCTCACCGTCCCCGAGAAGGGGCGGCTCCCGCCCCCTGGGCAAAAGCGCACATCGGCATTGTATAACTTTTGTTTTTTCGACTATTCTTTACCTACTGACAAATTTTCATGTTAATCTATCCTAACCGACAAAATTTTAAGCTGAAATGCTTCAATGACTGGACTAATAGTCGAATTTCATCAAGCGCGACGAGTTTATCTCGTCAATTTGCAATAAATTAACAAAATCTCTAGTTGTAATTATCCAAATAACACGATTCGAAATCAGGTGTATTTGTTCTAAAAAGCCGCAGGAGAAGGTATTTAACAAGATTTTTGTATCTCTTTTTGTTTAATCGTTATAGCATTATAAATAATTAAATTGTTTATAACAATTTATTCGACATCCGGATCGAAAACCACCATCGATTTTCGTGTTCAGGAGGTCAAAATACATTAAAAAAATCTTGGTGGGTCAATCTAAATTAAAGAGGCCACTGTGACCTATCTGGCGCCTAGACTATAAATGGCTGATTCCATTTCAAATCGAACAGTCAGTATACACTCAAGTCACCAATTACTGCGCTAATGGAGTATGTTATTCTACCTTAAAAATAAGGGTATACGTATTTTTTTATTTTGCTGAAATATCAAAATTGTATCAGATATGCACTTTTGAAAATTGCATACAAAAACTAAATGTTAAAACTGAAAATGTTGAGAATAACTTTAGAGGGCTATCGTTTTACCAATTTTCAATGAATTTTAGGAAACCTTACTTTGTTTTATTATGTTTTAAGCCCCCTTTAATTCAGTGCAAGAAATTTCAAAAAAGACTAAAAAATGACTAAGATATGTGCATTTTACCAAAAAATGCACTTTTTATGCACATGCATTTTTCTCGAAAAACCCATTTTTTTTTTTGCTGAAATTTTTTGTGCTCATAGAGGACCAAATTACCTATCTAATGGTACTTGGTTGATCCCGTACTTATTTTTTTGAAGCGAGAAAAAAAATTCACAAATTTTATTGGTGAAAAATTTTTGTATATACGTTCGAAAGTCTTAAGCAATGTTCATTCCAACGCTGTCGCATGCTTCGCTCATTATTTGTTTACCTTTGTATGTATGTATATATCATCAATAGTGATATATATATATATATATATATATATATATAAATTCGTAATATAAAAATAAATATTAAAAAATGGAAAATAATAATTCTATTCGTGTATATCTATATTATGTATGTTTCGATGTACAGACAATAGGAGGCTCATTCGCGAACAAATACCTCGCGTAACCAAAACAGCATATTAGAATTGTTATATACAAGCTAGTTATTCTTACGTCTGCTTTGAAAGGTACTTTTCGGACTTGTGAAAAAGTGAACAAAACTCTGCAATTACGATGTCCGAAATTCACTCTTCTACAAGAATTCGATGTCCCGATTTTTTTCAAATGCATAAGAAGGTAGTTTATAAAAGAAGAAATTTACGTTTTAGACTGTTGGAAGATTTGGCCATTAATTTGGCACAGCTTTATCCAGATTTAAAGATACTGCCCTCTACTAATGTATGCAAAAATTGCCATGAACGCATATCAAAAATGATTTTAAGTAATCTTGAATCTACATCTGAAAATGAAATCACTCAACTTTTTAGCGGAAAACATGATGATTTTATCCCCAAGACACCCGAACGAATACAGGAATTAAACGAGAGTATTAATACAATTTTACCTCAATGCGTTTCGCCGCTAAAAAGGAAAACTGCAATACCTAAAAATTTAACAGAAAATTACGTATCTAAAAAGAAAAAATCTTTAATTTCAGCTTTTTCTGCTACTGTCGGAAGTAAATTAGAAGATGCGTATGGCATTTCAGTTGAATCAATGGAATCGGACAAAAGTTCGACTGAAAACTATTGGAACGAATTTGTAGAAAATTTTAAATCGGCTTTAGAAAAATGTTCTTCTGTTTCGGAGAAAATAAAACTTCTAACTCTACTACCTTCAAAATTAAGCAAAATAAAAATTTGCTCACTATTCCCGAATATAAGCGAGTATATGATAAATAAATCAAGAAATCTCGTGAAAAATAAAGGAGTTTATTCGGAGCCAGATTCATATACTGGTCATCCTATTGATGAAAATACAAAAAATATCGCTATGGAATATTTTTTAAATGATGATTTTAATTGTAGTAGACAAAGTCCAAATAAATCTGATGTTGTTACTGTTAAAGTTAATAATACAAAAACTAAAAAAGTTAAACGGTTTCTTACTCGAAGCTTAAAAGAAACATATAGTCAATTAAGACAAGAAAATCCAAACTTACAAATAGGAAAATCGAAATTCTATAGTCTAAGACCAAGTTTCGTCTTAACAAGCCCTGTGAAGGAAACTTGTCTTTGTGTACATTGCGAAAATTTTGAACTGTTTCTTACAAGTTTAATTCGTTTTAGAGGCGATAATAATTCTGAATTAGATTTAATTCGTTCAGAAATAACTAACACAATGTTGTGTTCTGAACCATCTGATTCGTGTTTCTTGCAAGAATGCAATTATTGCCCCGGTAGTGAGGGTATCACATTAAAATTGTTAAAACTGAAAGAAAATTGTGAAGATGAAATTACGTTTGCTTTGTGGGATAATGGTATCTTATCAAACATACAGTAAGCTGTTCACTTTTTAAAGAAAAATTTTCAATCTGCGCACTAAAAGCAAGTACTCACGTATACATAAAAAATATTCAACGTGAAGCTATAAAAAAAGAAAAAGAAGAAGGTAAAGCTGATCCTACTAAGTTAATTATCCACGTTGATTTTGCAGAAAATTGGTCTGTAATAAATAATAAAGTGGTTCAGGGAAATCATTGGGTAAATAACCAAATTTCTATTTTTACTGCAGTCTGTTACCAAGGAGAGATAACGTAAAGCTTTGCGATCGTTAGTGACAACAAAAAGCATGATACTGCATATGCGCTATTAGCAATAAATAAAATTATCGATCTTATGAAAAATGATTTAGTTACTAAAGTCACTATTATATCAGATGGAGCTGCGAGCCAATTTAAAAATCGTTTTCAGCTACATGAATTCAAACATTTTTCTTATCAAATGAAATGGTTATTTTCTGCGACTGGTCATGAGAAAGGAGCCGTTGATGGAATAGGTGGGCTTCTAAAGCATTATGCTACTTCACATAACTTAAAAAGAGTTCATGAAGAATCGATACAAAATGCTGACGATTTTATAAATTGGGTTCAAAAGTACACCAGTGCAATCAAAATCATATTATTACCAATAAATGAGATTGAAAAATTTAGAAAAGAAAAAAATATTGAATGGAGTACAGTTCCTAAATATAATGGGATTCAAAAAAGTCATATGTGGTTAAAACAACTTGGAGAATTGAAATCGCATATATTTGTTGGCAGAACAGCTATACATGCACTGACTAAAGTGAAAGACAAGAAAAAAAAAGTCAAACGTCGTAAGGCTACACTTAGAACTAAAAATAATAAGTGCAAAAATAAAAAAAAGTAATTATTTATAATTATATTTTTGACGCATCCCAACAGTAAGAGGCAAGGGGAACTCACTTTAAAAAGCACCCCGAAGGGAACAGAAACCTTCTACGTCCACGTCGTTGTTCCTGGGTAATGCTAAAAGAAGGATAGTGTTTAAATCTACATTGCTTAAGATTTCCGAACGTATATACAAAAATTTTTCACCAATAAAATTTGTGAATTTTTTTTCTCGTTTCAAACAAATAAGTACAGGATCAACCAAGTACCATTAGATAGGTAATTTGGTCCTCTATGAGCACAAAAAATTTCAGCAAAAAAAAAATGGGTTTTTCGAGAAAAATGCATGTGCATAAAAAGTGCATTTTTTGGTAAAATGCACATATCTTAGTCATTTTTTAGTCTTTTTTGAAATTTCTTGCACTGAATTAAAGAGGGCTTAAAACATAATAAAACAAAATAAGGTTTACCAAAATTCATTGAAAATTGGTAAAACGATAGCCCTCTAAAGTTATTCTCAACATTTTCAGTTTTAACATTTAGTTTTTGTATGCAATTTTCAAAAGTGCATATCTGATGCAATTTTGATATTTCAGCAAAATAAAAAAATACGTATACCCTTATTTTTAGGGTTAAATAACATACTCCATTAGCGCACTAATTGGTGACTTGAGTGTATACTGACTGTTCGATTTGAAATGGAATCAGCCAAATCGCTGTGTTCGGATTCAGCTTTCTGTGCCGTAGACTACGGAGAACCGTAGCAAGCGACAAAGCAGTTTAGTCGCTGGGCTTGGATTCAGCTTTCTGTGCCGTAGACTACAGAGAGCCGTAGCGAGTCGCAGCGCTCTGCTCCGATCAATGTAATCTTTTATACAGAAAGTTGGAATGATTGGCTGCGATATTGTTACGCACTCTTATTTTGCGATTTCCCGTTATTAATTGCTGCAAATGTTGTCCGAGACATTCAGAACAATCGACTTCGCAGCGTGTGCATTCGGCTTTTTTTTCAGTGAAGAGGCCAAACTATCTGTCTTTGTCTAATAACGTTATTCATCATTTATGTAAACATCATTGGCTATAATACGAGACAATGGTAGCCCCCGCTAGATACTAGTATAATGGTTAAATTTTATAACAAAAACAAAATTATTTAATCACGCAGTTTTTGAACACGATAAAACCTACCAAAAAAGATAGGTTATATTTTAGATTTTCAGTAGGTCTCATATTATTCAAAAACCACGTGATAAAATTATTTTGTTCTTATAAAACCTATCTATCATACTATCGGAAGCTGCCAGTTTTTTCATGTTACAGCCAATGGTGTTTATATAAATGATGAAAAACACTATTAGACTAGGACAGATAGTTCGGGCTGCTCTTAACTGTAATTTATGCAAGTGAGTAGGCAAGCGGATTTATGCGTATAATGTAGCAATGTTGGAAATAGGAAAATTAGTTGTGTATTAAAAACACCTTAATTATAAATTATATCGCAAGGGCATAAACTGTTGCATGGGTCAATTCTCAAAAAATATGTCAATAAGAATAAAAAAAACGTCAATGGCAAGTAAATATCAGTAATATAATAATTAATATAATACAAAAATAAACTTTTAGTTTTAAGTTTCTATTAACTAAATATTTTACTGGAATAATATTATATTTCATTTATCTAGAAAAATCCTATATTCTATTAAAGTGAAACCACTTTGCTTCAGTTTCTCCGGTTCTCCAGTTCTCCGGTTCTCTGCATCTTTTAAATGTGTTTTATCTTCTGGTAAGAAGAGCAGCAATTTTCTATTGGGCCCTATATAATTAGTACTCATTATTCATAAGCTTCTTTTTGGGCCATATTTTTTGAGTCTTATATTACTTTGGGCCCTATATTTTTATTCAATGCCCATTTTTTGGGACCCTTTTCACTTATTCTAATATTTTATTAGGCTCCTTATTTTTTAAGTTTTATTTTTTTGGGTCTGATATTTTTTTGGTCTTTATACTTTTTTGGGCCCAATATTTTTTCGATTCTTATATATTCTTGGGCTCAATATTATTTTAAACCCAATTTTTTTGGAATCTTATGTTTTTGGGCCCAATATTTTTTTCTAATTTATATTTTCTTGGGATCTTTAATTTTTTTGGGTCCTATATTTTATTTAACTCTATATTTTTCTGGGCCTTATATTTTTTTGGGCCTAATTTTTTTTGGGCTCAATATTTTTTTGGTCTTTATATTATTTGGGCTTTAAATTTTTTTGGGCTTTATATTTTCTTGGGCCTTATATTTTTTTGGGCTCAATATTTTTTTGGGTCCAATATTTTTTTGGGCCTAATTTTTTTTGGGTCTAATATTTTTTTGATTTCTATATTTTGTTGGGCTTTATATTTCCTGGGTTTCATAATTTTTTTGGGCCCTATATTTTATTTAGCTCTAGTTTTCTGGGCCTTCTATTTTCTTGGGCCCTATATTTATTTGGGCCCAATTTTTTTTGTCTATATATTTCGGGCTTCATATTTTTTGTGCCTCATATTTTCTTGGGCCCTATATTTTATTTGGGCCTTATATTTTTTCGGACTCAATATTTTTTTGGGTCCAATATTTTTTCGATTCATAAATATTCTTGGGCTCTATATTTTTTTGGGCCCAATATTTTTTTGAAATTTATATTTCCTGGGTATTATAATTTTTTTGGGTCCTATATTTTATTTAGCTCTATTTTTCTAGGCCTCATATTTTTCAGGCCCTACATTTTTTCAAGTCCTATTTTCTTTAGGCTTTATATTGTTTTAAGCCTCTTATTTTTTAGGCCACTTATTTTTCTGGGCCTTATTTATTCCAACTCTTTTTCTTTTTGGGTCATATTTTTTTAGGCTCTATATTTTTTTAAATCTTATATTTTTTTGGCGCAATATTTTTTTTACTATTATATTTTGTTGGACTCTGTTTGGGCCTAATATTTGTCTGATTCTTTTAATTTTTTTGGTCTAATATGTTTTTGATTCTTATTTTTTCTTGGGCTTCATATTTTATCGAGCCCAATATTTTTTTGATTCTTATATTTTCTTGGGCTCTATATTTTTTTTGACGCAAAATTTTTTTGATTCTTACATTTTCTTGGTCTCTATATTTTTTTGGGCCCAATATTCTTTTAAATCTTATATTTTTTTTATTTTCATGTATATTTGGCTTTTTATTTTTTCGAGCACAACATGTTTTTGAAACATTTTTTTTTTGAGCCTAATATTTTTTTTTATTATTATATTTTCTTGGTCTCTATATTCTTTTAATCTGATATTTTTTTTATTCTTATATTGACTTGCGCGTCCTCTTATGCAGCTGATTCAACATCATATGAAACTAATTTGAAAGCATCAGTTGATATATATTTCAGTAAATATTATATTTTTTATTATATATTCGAGTTCAACTATTACACAATCTAAAACATAAATATATACAACATCTCTTGACATATTCTTTATAATATCTCTTTATGAACAAAGTTTTTTGCATAAATTGTGTTCTGATCATTTTTTTTTCTCCGTGGACAATAGCGTTGTCACCTAAAAATAATTTTAAATTATTTTTATATTTCGTCCTCGAAAGAGCAACATATAATTGCCCATGACTGAAAACTGGTGACGGCAAATAAACACCAACTTTTTCATAAGATTGTCCTTCTGATTTATTAATAGTCATTGCGAAACTTAATCTAATAGGAAACTGTTTTCGTTGCATATTAAATGGAATTTCTTCCGTAGACGGAGATAAACTTATTCTGGGAATGGAAACTAATTTACCTTCGTTTTTTCCAGTTGTTGATCCTGTTTAAATGTTATTAAATATGAATATTTTCGAGCAATTTTTTTACTAATAACCTTGTTCTATTACGAAGTCCCTCATTGACATTTAAATTTCTCAAAAATATTATGATAGCCTCTACTTTTAAATGTAATTTATGTAGTGGAAGTCCATTAGTAGTTAACTTATTTAAAAATTCTATAAGAAACATAACATCTAAATTTTCTTTGTTATCATCTTCAGCTGTATCAATACTTAAATATTCAACATGGTTTTCTTCCATTGAATTCAAAACATTATTATTGATTTCAGTAAAACCATTATTTTTAGGAGCCAAAATAACTTTTTCAGTTAGATTTGTATTGTTTATTTTTATTGCTTTTCCGAATATTTCTTCGACAAGATTTTCTTTAATGATAAAATTGTCTGGTATAGCACTTAGTTCATTATCATCTTCAAAAACATTGCGGCATTTTCCTTCTCCGATATCTAATAACCATTGTTTAAAATTATAATCATTATCCAAAACTCGCAGATTTTCATTTAACTTCATTCGCTCAAAATTCTACTATAATAAACTAAATTTAACTGAATTTTCAATAATGTTCATACGGTTTCCGTGTCGTACAATTAGTAATGTTTGCCCGAAATCTCCTGATACAATTACAGTTTTACCACCGAAGGGTTGGTTTACATCGCATGAATCTTGAAAAAGATGATCAAATGCTTCAAAAAATAGTATTGAAGTTATGGATATTTCATCCCAAATAATTATTTGTGTTCCCTTTAATTTTTTGCCTTCTGCAGAATTAGGCTTAACTTTACAAGTTGTATAATCTGTTATATTTAACGGTAGTTGAAATCTTGTATACACTGTTTTTTCATCGACTAATGAATTCGCTACTATACTTGTCCAAGCCACACATAAATAATGTATAGTATAATATTTGTAATAAGCTATTAAAACGTTAAGTAAATAACTTTTATAGCACTGCAGGACCTAAATCCGCACTTAGGTAACGCTTTTCTGTTACCTAAGTGGCACTTTTTCACATGGTATAATAATGAATTTACTTAGGTAACGTACGTATATAATAAGAAATAATTTTATATGTAAATTATTTTTCAAAGTATTTTCATAAATAACAATAAGCTGTAGTATATTAGAACTCTTTTACATTAACATTCTTCAAATTAAATAACAATTATAAGCAAGTAAGATACGAGTAAAACTAAAATTGATAATAGCGTAATATGTAAAGCGAAGAGGTATAGTCATTTCGGCGTTGTATTATAAAATGCTACGGGGAACCCCCTATTACTACGCACGATTGCTATTGGTATACTAAACATGTTACCTCCTTACCGCTCCTACGACGCTAATTCATACGTGAAACAAAATTTAAATTTATGACTTTATAGAAGATGATTTCAACGAACAATTTCACATAAAATCAATTATATTGATAAAAATTAATTATTATTACACATTTTGAGTATATTTTTGAAATTATATTTTTTTTTCTTTTCCGATCTATTATTCATGAAGTGTTTAGTTTTACTTTATTCATAATTTTTTCTTTTTTTCGATTTATCATTCACAGGACGCATAGTATTTGGTTTTTTATAGTTTTCGCTTTTATTTTTTGAATTATAATTCGTGGAGTGCATAGTTTTTGTTTATTACTGATTTTAAAGAGTACCGATTTAATTTGGCGGATTTATGTCCCACGTACTACAAAATAATATACGATACTCGTGACCTTAGTGGAACTTTATTACACAGCCGGAGTTATCGCCTGAGCGCAGCGACGGCCATAACTCCGGCCGTGTAATAAAGTGCCACTTAGGTCACTTGTATCGTAATGTACTATTTCCACTTCCACCTGGTCCATATATAAAAATATATTTTTCTTTACTTTGGTTGATTAAACTTTTTATAGTAGACTTAAATATTTGCCTTTGTTTATCATTTAAAGAATTTATTTTTATTTCTAATTCATTAAGAATATTATTATTATGATTTAAAATTGTTCCATCATTATCTTCTTCTATAAATGTGCTTATGTTAGGTAAATTAAGATTGTTTAAAGAAAATTCATTGACTTGTGAATTATTTTTAATAACATTTAATGCAAGATTTTTACCTATATTTTTCCGTATTTAGGATGGTAAAACTTATCTTTATATTTTTAATATTAATCTCGTGCATTTGTATGATTATGAAAAACGCAAATAAAAGGATATAATTCACACAGAGCATAAGGGATAATTCTGCTAAAGATGCTTCTTTCAAACATCTATCCTATTCTTCATCTTCATTAATTAATTGTTTTGCCTTAGCTGCCTCATGAAACGAATTGTACATCACATTATCAACAGTAACAAAACGCAAAGCTTCAAAAGATGTGGCTCCTTTAACATGTAATGGTAATAACCTAATTAAATAACGTTCTCTATCTTTCGGACTTACTAAGTACATTCTACTAAGTATTGGTTTTTTTTTATTCCACTTTTTCAGTTTTTCATCAAATGTATAAAAATTTGGTATTTCTGAATACAAGTAATTTCGTGCTTCAAAATCTTCTCTATTTGATTCAAAATATGCTGTTAATGTTGTTTCCACATTTTTTTGCATGATCATTTCTTCTTTTCCTTCTTTAAAAAATTAGTTTTGTTGATTTTCTTCATGAACGCTTAGACGTTTTATAGTATGTAAAATAACATGTAAAGGATATTCTAATAATCTGTGCATTGCTTCAGGTAGACATAAATATCGTGTATTAATGTATTGTTGGATTTCGTCATATTCATATTCAACATTTTCATCATCATCAACAATGAACTGTTGAGATAATTTTCGCAGATTAAGAAATGGATTAAATTCATTTCTTACACTAAATCTATAATTATAAAATTGCAAATTTGAAATATTAGATTTTCCAAATTTACTTTTCATATTTGTCATCCATCGAAAACCACCATTAGGATGAATAAGCGGATTTGTCATAGGATCTGTATGTTTGCTTACTGTCGGTATACTAATTGGTTCATCATACTTAGAGTAAATGACAATATCATGTTCAATAAGAGGAAGATCGTCTCCTCCAACGTATACTATTGCAATATTATTACAGGTAGGTAGATTATATCTATTTTTATCCAAATTATATATCCCATTTAGTATTGTTACAAATAAAGCTTTTTTTTCATCTATTTCTTTTGATTCTTTTTTTTCTTTATTTAATTTAATCTCAACAGTCCTAATTTTATTATCATTATAATTTAAGTGGACATCATCGATTTTCATTATATCATTATCTGGTTTTAAAAAATTTGTATCTGAAATATCATTGTCAATTTCCATCAAAATTGTTTCATGATTCGATTCTTTTGTTTACGATACATTTCTATACTATTGAATTCTAAATATTATTAAATTCTAATATATGAATATTAGTTAACATGGAAGCAATTCCACTATACAATCCATGTCCTTTAACAATCAATTTATCTTTCTCAGTCATAACCATTATTAAAAATTGAAATTCTTTTAAGAATTTTAATTAATTTTTAATAAACTTTTTTTAAAGATATTCACAAAAAAATTGCTTTTATTTTAACTGATTTGATTAACTGCCTTTTTACTTTAAAAGCTAAAAATAAGAGAATTTATGAATAATGCTATTAATTAATTGTTATATGATAAAAAAATAATAATAAAATTTGTAAAAATAATATAACGATAAAAAATGGTTATTTTCGGCAATTATATATTTATATTTATATATCTAATATATTTTAGTTCTTTTTACAACAAACTTTTTATAATGATTAAATATATATATATTTAATCATTACAAAAAGTTTGTTGTAAAAAGAAGTAAAATAAAAATTATTTTGAGTTATTTCTAATAATTGTATTCTTCAATTTATTTACAGTTGTTTATGGATATTTGCCGTATCTACATTTAAAAAATGTATAAATGATAATAAACAATCATTATTTATCTCCAATCTAACGCTTTTTTATTGTTATTTACAGTTTTCAATATTGGCTTATAATCATTTATTTATTTACAGTATAATTCTATTTTTACAAAATAATTTTCATAAAAGATGACAAAATATTTTACTATAAGATAATATATATATATATATGTTTCATATCACAAAAAATCTCAACATCAAAACTAATTCTTTAATGTAAAGAATAAAAAATTTAATCATTAGAATTTTGAAATTTTGATATTGGAATACTTTTTATAAATAACTTTTTTATAACTTTGAATAATGGTAAATTTTTCAAATAACTTGTGGAATCGAATGCTAATTGAATTTAGTTTTAACATGAAGTTAATTATTTAGGTTGAAAATGTATTTAATAAAATAATATAAGTATATATAAGTAATCACTTAATAATAATTTTTTAAACTTTTTATTCATAGTTTAAAATAATATTGAATATATGATTATCATTTTAATAGTTTTTATAAAATATTATGTAAATTTTATAAGTATAAATTATTTAAGGAGATGTAAAATGGACTTTACACTTGCACCCATAAATATTGACTATATTTCCATTGTATTTCAAAATTTTGAATAAAGAGATGCATAAACGTATAGTATGTATCACGACGATTATTCAGTTGAATTTTTAAATGAATCTATTCATAAGTTATTGAGAAGTTTGGGTTCCAATATTATTTATTGAAATTTTTCTATTTGGGATCAGAAATCTAAATATCTTGAAAACTAATGATTAGAATAATTTGAAAATTTAAATAAATAATCATCATGGTACATACTACAAGTTAATACATTCCTTTCATGGAAATTCAGTAATAGAATGGAAAGACAGTTAAGAGCAGGTCGTATATCTCTGTCCTTTTCTAATCAAAGAATTAATTTTTTTGCAAAAACTAATAATCGTAGCAAAAAATAAGGAGATAGCCCCATCTCGTAAAATAAAAAGCAAGATTTTCTTTGATAAGGAAAAATTATTTTTATCGATTCGTTTTGAAGAAAACCTTAAAAAACTTAAAAAATAGAGGTTAGGATGGACAATTCAGTTTTTCAAGGTTTTCTTAAAAACGAAGCGATAAAAATAATTTTTCCTCATAAAAGAGAATCTTGATTCTTAGTATACGAGATGGGGCTTTCTTCTTATTTTTTGCTATAATTATTAATTTTTGTGAAAAAATCAATTCTTTGATTAGAAAAGGACAGATATACTCGACCTCCTCTTAAGGATTTTTAATGGTTACGTAAAAGTTAACAGAATGCTTTGAAATTTTAAAATATGATTTATTATATTAAATTAAAGTACTTAAATTTTTTTCCATATTTTGTTCCGCATGTTTTTTCGAGAAATTTAATGTTAAAAATACTAAAAATAACATGGGCTCTTATGGGTGATCTGAGAATCGATTACGTTTTACATAAATTTCTGTCACAAAAGTTAACAGATCAAATTAAAATTTAGATATTATGAAAGTATATTATCTAAGGATTTATTTCATATAGTTTTTTATATACCTTTCAGGAAAATTAACAGAGATTTCCAAAGTTTAAGTTAAAGTAAGAGTTAATTTTTGAAAACCCGCTACTGCTACGTAAAAGATTTGGCAACGTTGCGTATATATAACATAAGTTTTGAATTGAAAGATATTTTTTTGCTAAACTTAACCTGCAAATAGAAGTACTGCGTGGCCAAATTTCATTCAACACATTACCGAACTTAAATTAATTTATAATAAATCAAATAACATTTTAAAATGTTTTATTTATTAAATAAAAACGTTTAAATGTAATTTGAATAATATATTTTATCTCTAAATGCTATTCAAAAAACTTTTTGTTGAAAAATATTTCATTATTTTAAGTTGGCAGCGATCCTTCTTTCCTATGTTAAGGCATAGGATACCCCTCTGACTCTTCACCTCCCCGCATGACACCATCGAACATCCTTAAATATGACAGTTAATTTTTATATCTTCTTATAGTGAAACATAATCAAACTTTGACTACAAATTTAACATCATAAAATAATTCTACTTTCAATGATCAGATTTAATACAAATTTTAGAGTGATATAACAGAATATTATTTTTATCCGCATTTATAATAAGTGCTTTGCAAATAATAAGTGAATTTTAATTTGAAATGTTTACTTTTTAAGGACAAATTTTACTTCTGTCTAGACAGTTCATAAATATGAATTCATAATTATAGACATAATCAGAAAAATTTATTCATATTTCATATATTATTCTATCTTTATAATTGACTATTAAAAAAAATATTTTTATATCATGTAATAATAATTTTTCAAATGAGGTAATTTAATATATTTTAAAAATGAATATGTTTCTCTTAATAAAAATATTATTGCTCTAATGAAATGAATTTTAATATATTTAATTGTAAACAATTTTTATATAAATGACAATTCATTTAGATACAAACACGTGTACAAATGAAAATGTAATTTAGGTTAAATATATGTTATTTATAAAAAATTGTTAACGAGTAACTTTTTAAATAATATATTTCCATGAAAACTAAATTAAATACTTTATTCTCTGAATGATAACTGGATAAAATTTTAATTTAATAAATCGAGTTATACAATTATAAATATATAACATTTATATTACTGTTCATCAAATAAAACTATTATTATTTGAATGTATATATATATATATATATATATATATATATATATATATTAAAAAACTAATTATTACAATAGATCGTAGTTAAATAAAAATGTTTATTTCAATAATTATAGCGTCGAAATTTATTTTGGTGAAAATGTAATTTGATTGACATTTACAGTATTATTTTAACTATATTTGAAAAGTTACTTGTCATCAATGAAAAAATATTTAAATTTTTTAATTAATCATCTATTAATATCAAAAATTTTCTAAAAATTATATTTATGATATGCAAACCTTACTTGTAACACATACACTTTGTAATACTTGTATTTCATTAAAATTTTATATTAGATGCAGAAAGGATTGTTAAGTAACTGCAAATAGTTATCTTATTATTCTGGAATATTCAAATTTAAAATTAATCATAAATGTGTATTTTAATCTTATAGTTTTTTTTATTAAAATTTTGTATTTTATATATATAAAATACATATGTGAAGATATTTTTAGCAGAAATAAACACAATTTTTTTTAAAGCATGTTACACGGAAAAATTAATTTCATAATTCAAATTCATGGTCATATATTACGGTCTGGAAATTATAGTTGTTACTCAGTTCCCAGTTTATTTATATCAAATATCGTAGGGTCTTTGTTTTGCTTATGGAAGTAGAGTAAGAAATAGTCATTCGATAGAATAAATTATATATTTTTTTACTTTCAGCACATGTGTCCATATATTTTTATATTATGTTTAATCAAATTATTTTCAATTTTATTCAGTACTCAAAATTTAATTAATTAATTCTTATTTACTTAAAATTATTCAATTATACATAATTATACAGCGTGTCCAAAAAGTAATGATACACCTAAGAAATTTCCAAAGTTGATAATTTTTTCAATCAGGTGAAGGTTATTCTTGGAAACACTTTTTACAAGGAATCCGATGGTGACCTTGGATTTGACCTCGAACCTTATTTTTAAGGTTATTTTGAGGTCCACCTCATTTTTCTGAATGGGAACCCCTACTTTTTATAGCAGGATCGAAAAATTTTACGTCCGGATATGTATTAATGTAAAATTTTCCGCTCTTTTCGATTCCGCTATAAAAAGTAGGGATTTCCAATTAATAAAAATTAAGTTGATCTCAAACTATCCTTGAAAATGAAGTTCAAGGTCAAATCGAAAGTCACCATCGGATACCTCGTAAAAAGTTATTCCAAAAACGACCTTCACCTGATTGAAAAAATTATCAACTTTGGAAATATCTTAGGTGTATCGTTACTTTTTGGACACGCTGTATAATAAAAGAATATTCAACCGAGCAACGTTAGGAGCGAGAAACTTTGATATTATTAATACCTATTAACGTAAAACCCATTAAATCGTATAACAATTTTTAACAGTTGATAAATATAATGTAAATCATATAATATATATATATATATATATATATATATATATATATATATATATATATATATATATATATATATATATATATATCAATTTTAAATTACTAATAATTTATTTAAAACTTAAAAGTATCTATTTTAAAACGGAATATAGAAGATAAATATGTATTGTTTTATTCCTTAAATATCACGAATTAAAATATCAATTATTAGTAATTAAAAAGTGTTATATATTATATAAATAATTCTATATTTAATAATATTTAATTTTAGTAACAGGAAAAGTCGCACGAAAAGAGATATATTAATCACATTTTCTGCAAAATATTGCCCTTGAATTGAGTAGGTGAAATATCAGTCTTAGTACAAAAAAAAGACACTAAGCATCGCAAATTCATGCTCTTACTTCATAATATAATGGTACCAACATTGGTCTCTAAAATTCAAGCTATAGTACTAATTGAAATTATATCGTCACTTTTTTTCAAATACCTTAGTACATAAATTAGATATACTAGATCCCTGGTAACACAGTCTGTCAAGCAAGCGATTACATGACTTCTAAAATGCAGGAATTGCAGCAACAATTGCACCAGACACGTCCAAGCATGAGAAAGTGCAGCAGAATTGCGACAAAATTGCAATAGAATCTGCCAACCTCAAAAGCTGTAAGCAAGAGTGCACAAGAATTGCGCAAGACTTGCGTAATCGTCTGCCCGCCAGACAAGTGCAGAAGACGCGCGCAAGTTTTCAACGAAAAAATTACGTCAAAAGTGCGCAAGCAGATTGCATTAACTTTGAATTTTTCAGCCGTCAGACGAGTACACAAGAATTGCATAAGGTTTATGTAATCGTCCAGCCGCCAGATAAGTGCAGCAGACATGCACAAGTTTTCAATGAAAAAATTACAGCAGATGTGCGCGAGCAGATTGCATGAACTTTGAATTTTTCAGCCGTCAAACGAGTGTGTGAAAATTGCGCTGGACGTGCGTAATCGTCTGCCTGCTAGACGAGTGCAGCAAACACGCGCAATTTCTCAACGAAATAGTTGCGTAAGTAGTGCACACGCAAATTGCACTTCGAATTTTTCAGCCACCAGACGAGTGCACAAGAATTTCATAAGACTTGCGTAATCGTGCGCCTGCCAGACGATTTCAGCAGACATACGCCAGTTTTCAACGAAGAAATTGCGTCTGAAGTGCGCAAGCAGATTGCATGAAGTTTATATTTTCCAGATGTGAGACAAGTGCAGAAGAATTCCTTAAGACTTGCGTACTCGTCTGCTCGCCAAACGAGTGATGCAGCCAAGCGCAAGTTCTTAACCGAATAATTGCGCCAGATGTGCGTACGCAGATTGTATGAAGTTTGAATTTGTTAGCCGCCAGACGAGTGCACAAGAATTGCACCAGACCTGCGTAATCGCCTGCCCGCTAGACAAGTGCAGCAGGCATTCACCTTTTTTGTACGGAAAAATAGCGTCAGAAGTACGCACGAAGATTTCATGAAGTTTAAATTATTTAGCGGTTAGACTAGTGCACGAGATATGCGAAAGACTTGTGATACGTTCGCCCGCCAGACAAGTGCAGCAGATATGCGCCAGTTTCCAACGAAGAAATTGCGTCAGATGTGCACAAGCAAATTGCATGAAGTTTGAATTTTTCAACCATCAGGTGAGTGCACCAGAATTGCGCAAGTCTTGCGTAATCGTCGGCTCGCTAGACGAGTGTAGCAGATGCGTGCAATTTCTCAACGAAATAATAGCGTAAGAAATCCGCACGCAAATGGCATGAACTTCGCATTTCTCAGCCGTTAGACAAGTGCACAAGGATTCCATAAGACTTGCGTAATCGTCCGCCTGCCAGATGATTTCAGCAGACATGCGCCAGTTTTCAACAAAGAAATTGCGACTGAAGTGCGCAAGCAGATTGCATAAAGTTTAAATTTTACAGATGTGAGACAAGTGCAGAAGAATTCCTTAAGACTTGCGGACTTGCCTGCTCGCCAAACGAGTGCCGCAGACAAGCGCAAGTTCTTAACCGAATAATTACGCCAGATGTGCGCACGCAGATTTTATGAAGTTTGAATTTGTTAGCCGCCAGACGAGTGCACGAGAATTGCAACAGACCTGCGTAATCGCCTGCCCGCTAGACGAGTGCAGCAGATGCGTGCAATTTCTCAACGAAATAACAGCGTAAGAAATCCGCACGCAAATAGCATGAACTTCGAATTTTTCAGCTGTCAGATGAGTGCACAAGAATTCCATAAGACTTGCGTAATCGTCCGACTGCCAGTCGATTTCAGCAGACATACGCTAGTTACAACGAAGAAATTGCGTTAGAAGTGCGCAAGCAGATTGCATGGAGTATGAATTTTCCAGGTATGAGACAAGTACGCCAGACTCGCTCAAGTCTTGCGCAATCGTCGGCCCGCTAGACGAGTGCAGCAGGTGCGTACAATTTTTCAACGACATAATTGCGTAAGAAATCCGCACGCAAATGGCATGAACTTCGACTTTCTCAGCCAGATTGCATAAAGTTTAAATGTTCCAGATGTGGGACAAGTGCACAAGAATTCCATAAGACTTGCGTAATTATCTGCCCGCCAGACAAGTGCAGCAGACGAGTGCAAGTTTTCAACTGAATAATAGCGCTAGAAGTACGCCCGTAGATTGCATGAAGTTTCAATTTTTAGCCGTCAGACGAATGCATAAGAATTGCACGAAACCTGCGTAATCGTCTGCCCGCTGGACGAGTGCAGCAGACATACGCCAGTTTTTAACGTAAAAATTGCACAAGCAGATTGCACAAACTTTGAATTTTTCAGCCGTCAGAGGCGTGCACAAGAATTGCACAAGACTTAGGCAATCTTCTGCCAGCAAGACAAGTGCAGCAGATGCGCGCAATTTTTCAACGCAATAATTGCATTATAAGTTTAATTTTCAATCGCTAGGGGTCGTTTCACTAATTTTGAAATTCCAGATTCAATATTTAAAGACAGGTATCTATAAAGTAAGAATATTTCATGTCGCAACATAGATATTCTTCGTTCTTAAGGGAGCCAACTCCAAAGCAATGCGGGCAGGCTCATTTCTGCTGCCTGCCTGCATGCATTGACCGCTGATATTTATTGTAAGTCACACGTGCAAGTCTAAGACAATCCTGGTGCACGTGGCTGTTGCAATCATCTCAAGCAATATTGCTTTAATTCTTATGCACTCTTCATGCAAAATCGACGTCCAATGCAAATGCATCATTTAGGGAAACAGATTGAGCAATTTCTGCTTGCAATTTCCATGCACTCGAATCGCAGCAGAATTGCGTCAGAATTGCAACCATATGTTACCAGGGATTTAGAACCAATTTCAACAATATTTTCTTTTCTTCGTGCAGTTATTAGTTCTAGTAAACGTCAAATACTGTTTTCGATTATTTCATGGTTCGTGATTGAAACACGTGATTAAAAAGAATGAATTTCTATTATATTTTGCTTTCTCATACAGAAAGCATTGTTTCAATAAAAAAAAATTTTTTCTATTTTTTCATTAATTTGTACATATTTAAACTCAGGGAGTCGAAAAAGGTGGTTTCCAGAAAATGTCTATATGTATGTGTGTGTGTGTATGTGTGTGTGTGTATGATTTCAGTACGCCAATAATATCTCGAGAACTACTCGATGGATTTGCTTCAAATTTTGCATGCAATTTAGTTTTTTGTCTAACTGGGGGGGAAGCTATTGAAAATTGATTTTCTCAGCTTAGTTTTTTTTAGAGCCATTTTAAGAATTTTAAAAAAATTTTGATTTTTCATTTTTTTGGTATTTTACCTAAACTACTCGAAGAATTTGCTTGAAAATTTCTATGGACATTATTTGCGAATGTTAAAACAAGAAAAACTTTTACTGACTGATTTTCTTAGCGCACTTTTAATATTAGAGCATTTTGAAAATTTAAAAAAAAAATTTTTTTTTTCATTTTTTTTTTATTTCACGACAACCATTCAATAGATTTGCTCCAAGATTTGTATGCAAGTTATTCGCTATTGTCTAAAGGAAACAAGCTTTGGAACACATTTTTTTAGCGTAGTTTTGATTTTAGAGCATTTTGAAAATTTTGGAAAAAATCTCTATTTTTCATTTTTTTTCTATTACACAAAAACCATTTGATAGATTTGCTCGAAAATTTTTATGGAAATCATTTGTAATGACCTAAATAAAACAAGCTTTGAAAAACTTATTTTCTCAGTGCAGTTTTAATTTTAGAACATTTTGAAAATTTTGAATAAAATTTTTCTGATTTTTTTGATATTTTACGTAAACTACTCGATGAAGAAGCTTAAAATTATGTATGGGAATTATTTATGATTGTCAAAATAAAATGAACTTTTGAAAACTAATTTTCTTTAATTTCCTTAGCACATATTTATTTTTAGAGCATTTTGAAATTTAAAAAAAAATTTTTATTTTTAATTTCTTTTCTATTACACAAAAATCATTCGATAAACTTGTTTGAAAATTTTCATGCAAATTATTCATTATTATCTGAATAAAACAAGCTTTAGAGAACTTATTTTCTTAGCGCAGTTTTAATTTTAGAGCACTTTGAAAATTTTAGAAAAAATGTTTATATTCCATTTTTTTTCTATTACACAAAAGCCATTTGATAGATTTGCTCAAAAATTTTCATACAAATTATTTGTTATTGCTTAATTAAAGCAAGCTTGGAAAAACTTATTTTCTTAGCGGTGTTTTAATTTTAGAGCATTTTCTAAATTTTTAATAGAATTTTACTTATTTTTTGGTATTTTACCATAGTTTGGTAAACTACTCGATGAAGTAGCTTAAAATTATGTATAGAAATTATTTACGATTGCCTAAATAAAATGAACTTTTTAAAACTGGGTTTCTTAGCGTAGTTGTAACGTTTAAGCGTTTTGAAAATTTTAAAACAATTTTTATTTTTCAATTATTTGGTATTTTTTGTAAACTATTCGATGAAAATGTTTCAAAATTTGTATGCAAGTTACTGGCTATAGTGTGAAGAAGACAAGCATGAGAAAATTAATTTTATAAATGCAGTTTTAATTTTAGAGCGTCATAAAATCACATGATGCAAATGGCAAAAGTAAGAAAGAATAAAATTCATATAGTTTTCGTAGATATTAAGACAGCCTTCAATACAGAGGATAGGGACATTTATATTAAAATCGTATTTAAAAAAATGAAATCAAATTACTCTAACTCAATGTACTCTATGAGAAAGCATTGCGCCAAAGCACTTGGCAGCGTTTTTTCATTGATTTAAATGCAATTTAATAGAACAAATTCTTAATTTATCATCATATAATTTGTATTTAAACAATTTTTATGCACATTGTAACTTCAATTAATCTTTTTCATAAAAATATAGAAATTCAATTTAGTACAAAATTACAATATTAAAATTCATAAGTTGCGGCAATTCTTTTTTATTTTAAAATTGGCTAATTTATACATAATAATATAATATATGAAAAATTCAACCGAGCAACGTTAGGAGCGAGGTTTTTTTTTCTAGTATTATATTAATTCAATGAAATGTTTAATAAAAAAATCTAACGAAGAACTTACAACAAATATAATTTTGTTCATCTGATGAATATTTAGTTGATCTAATTGAATAATTAAACTATAGTCTGAACATCTAATAAAATATTTCATTAAAATAAATAAATCTTCAATTAAGTCAGATGCTTATTTAATTAATAGCATCTAACATTCTGTTCATCTAACGAAATATTTTATTAATTTGATTAATTATTTTATCAATACTATTTTATCCCTTCAATAATTAGGAAAATATTTTATTAAAATAATCTAAGGTCATTAATTATGAAAATACGAAATATTATATTAATTTAATTACTTATTTTATTAATTCTATCTGATTATTTTGAAATTCAATCAAACATTCCATTGCATTCATAAAATTTTTAATATTAACAATGGAATATTTTTTTTACTGTGAACAAATTATTATATTAATTCGATAAAAAATTCCTTTGATCCAATATTTTGATTTCAGGAGCGCAGTGGCGTAACGGATAGAGCTCTTGCCTTCAACGCGGTGGGCACGGGTTCGAATGCTGTCCAGGTACCTCTGACTTTTTTCCGGAAGAAAATTAGTGTATTGTTACATCCGCATAATCACGGATGTACCAGAAATCATTTTTCATTTTAATATTTTTTTTTAACCTTTTGTTATACATATAAATGTGCGTACGTATATATAATTATATATACGCATATACATTATGCATGCATATAAACATGCAATATTTGCAGTTCATTCTCCCGATAACATATATTTTTTTTAACATGTATTAATAAAAATAAAATAAAATAAATTTTATATTAGATAGTTAGTATTAAGGAATAATTTTAAGTCTTTTTATATTCGAAAAACCAAGTCAGTTAGCGAGGCGCGAATGCTATTCAGCATTTTTAGGCGCGATAAGAAGATATCCTCTGTCAAAAAATCTGAGACTTTGGAGAGCTTCTCACGGCCGAATTGGCCAATGGGACTCTTTTAAAGTTTTAGCAAGTTATATTTTTTGTCTTTTTTCTTCTTCAAAATTCGCATCTACCTTGCAACAAAAAAAGATTTATTGTCAGTCAGTCCGCAGTTAGACCTCGCAAGGGTAACACCTTTTTCGACTTGCACATAAATCAAGTGTAAAATCGTAACAATAAAAACTTGTAACTCGCGCTTTATTTCCTTCTTAAATTTAATTACAAGCGAAATAACTTAATTTAGTCGCGCGCTCATTTTAACAAGTCAGTCCAATAAAAACGCGATTTTTATACAATTTACTGCTAGGGGAAAAAGTGTGTTAATACAAAGAATATTTCCTATTTTATTTTCAAATAAAAATAAATAAAAATACTAACGAGGTTTCTTCCGATTTATTATTGTAAATCTGCGCGATTCACTTATCAATAGCTTGTATAACATTTGTAATAAAATTAAATAAATATCATTTACAAAAATATACAAAAATAATCTCTGCGAACATAAGTGCCATTAATCAAATTCCTAAATAATTAACAAGCGGGCAACCAGACAGGAGCACTGCGCTCTTCAGTGTAAAGTTTATTAAGTAGATAAACTCCTTTACTTTCAACCACGCAGCCAGCAGTTAAGACAAGGTAAGCGATTAAGCTCCTCTATCCCGCAGTCTTTTCAAAATAAAAAAATATTTACCAATACCAACAAGGAATATCCCAAACAAACACATGTCCGAGTAAACCTATTTGAGAACAGGCCGGATTCGCTGTCCTTGTCTAATTGGCATTTTTGTTATTTACTCAAGTTTTAATCGGTGTATCTTCAAATTAAAGGTCGAGCGCAATAGATATTATTATTATGAACATTTATGCACAAGAAAAAAAATATCTACTGGTTTGTTTTTGAGAAAAGTAAGTAACGCCAAAGTAAAAGTTTATGTTTATAATATTTTCGCGTTACTTACTTTTCTCAAAAACAAACCAGTAGATATTTTTTTTTGTGCATAGATGTTCATAATAATAATATCTATTGCGCTCGACCTTTAGTTTGAAGATACACCGATTAAAACTTGAGTAAATAACAAACAACTCAATTGTTACTCGGTCGGTATCAGGTTCTACTCCGGCCTACCGTTAAGGTGACCGGACATTACAAATGGTGACAGCGGTGGGATATTTCTTGTCAAATAACTAATAAGCACTAACAAATTCTTTTTTTTTATTACTAACAACCTGCTTTTTTATACTAATTAATTACACTCGAAATGCTCTCTATCACAGGGAAACGCTAAATAATATTAGACAAAATACTTGTTTTAGATGAGCATAGAGTAAAGATTTTTTCGATCTGTTAACTTATTTATAAGTTGATAAATCAAAAATAAAATCTAATAAGGCCTTCCTTATTTGAAATACATTGTTCAAAACGTTCTCTATCGCAGGGAAACGCTAGGTAACTAGACAAAATACTTGCTTTAGATGAGCATAGAACATTTATTTCAATTCTTATTTATTTATACATAAATTAACAAACAAATCAATAAATCTAACATTAAGTAAAAGTAAATACTTTACTTCTTTCTGTTTCTATAACTAAAATTTTTCTGAAATAACAATCTTTACCTTACAAATAGCTGAAATAAAAACCTAGTCAATTAGCTTATCTAACGCAAGGCGTAAGATTAAACTAACGCTTATACATTTGCTTTTAATTTTTCCTTTGCTACTTTTTCTTATGTTATTATAAAGTGAACCATTTTTTTTTCTTCCTTTGCAAATGTGAATCTGCACTAACTGAGTTAAAAATTAATGTTTTTTTTTTTGTTGTTTTTTCTTTCTTTCTTCTTTCTTTTTTTCATTTTTCTTTGTTTTTTCTTTCTCTTCTTCTTTCTTTTTTTTCCCTCTCTCTGACAGGGTTTACAGTTTTTGAGCCTCACGGCATAAAACTCGTAAATTATTTTTTCATGCTTAACAGCATTTAAAAATTTCTGGTGGAGAGTAAAGAAAAAATTTTTTTTTTCAATCATAACGTTTTATTTCTTGAGGGTCTTGTAGGTCTTGAGCCTCACGGCATAAGACTTGCAATTCGCCGTTTGTGCTTAACAGCACGAAGGGCTCAACCTGAAGAAAATAAAAAAGGGAAGAAACAAGTTGACCTTATATCTGAAAGTTCATTTTCAATTTTGGGCTTGTATCTATTGAGCCTCACGGCATATAGTGCTAGTTCCCTTTTATCGCTTAACAGCGGCAAAAGGCTTGGAAAGAGAAAAGAAACAATTAGGTGTTGGAGCAACTTTTATCTAATAAATATCTTTTTTTTCCTCCTTAGCTCCTTTTTTTTTCTTTTCTTCCTCTCTTCAAATAATCATTTTTTTTTTCTTTTTAGTTTTGTTTTTTTTTTTCTTTCTTTTTCTGCATTTCTCCTTATTTCTCCAGTAAATGACAGATAATAAAAGGAGAGGCCTTGGCCCTAAGATAAGGCAAACAGCAGATAAACTAAGTCTGCAAGGAGAGGCCAGAGCGCGGTTTATAGGGTGGGTCAAAGAAAACGACATTGATCTAGAGCCACAATTTCTACTACCGAGAAAGAAAATCGGTCCAAAAAGAGGTTTAGTCGTTAACCCATACGTAATCGACACGCCAGCTAAATATTTAATAACTCCCCCCCGGATACGACAACCGCAACAGCAGCGCGTTGTAATCGATTTGAGTCTCGAAGAAGTACAACCCGCACCAGCTCCGCTATCGCCCTTGCAAGTTGACCAAGCCGGTCAACATATGCAGTCGGAAAATAATCTAATTACTATCGATTAAAAAAATTTTCTTATATCGCGTTTCCTTTCTTCTATAAGTAAGGAGCATTTTATTTAAAATTTCTTTTTCTTCTCCTTTTTTTCAAAATTAACCTAAGAAATCAATCTTTATATATAAAAATAACAATTTATAATAATAATTGCACAAGCGATAATCTATTTTTTTTTTTAAATAGCCTAGATTTTAAATATCTTATAAAATGGCTAGCGGAGGAATTAACGACAAAGATTTGCCGCTCACCGAAGAGGAGTTGAGACTATACGCTAACAACTTAAAAGAACGCGAACAAAGAATTAAGGATTTAGAACAAGCGCTAGGGAATCGTGAGAAGAAAGTCCTAAGTGAGGCAGAACGGTTAAAGCAGGACGCAATGGACTCGTTAAATGTAGAAAAAGAACGCGTTCAAATGCTTGAAAAGGAATTCGAAAAAGAAAGAAAACGCCGCAAAAATCTTGAAATTACCATATCGGACACTGCCTCTAGTGTATCAAATTTTCCCTTAGCACAAGCTAATAAAATAGATTTGGGATCTCAAAATAAAACGAATTTGAGGTTAAAGCCAATAGACGAAACCGAGGAAAATCTAAACGATTTAGACGAATTATTTCTGGAATTTACAGAGACTTTAAGGAAATCTAACCTATAGTTAAATCCCTTAAAATGCCAATTTTACGAAACATCAGTGACATTTCTTGGTCACGAGATTAGTCATAAAGGCATGAGACCAGACCCAAGTAAGACCCTAGCTGTCGAAAAATTCCCTCGTCCACGAAATGTCAAGGGAATACGCCAATTTCTTGGTCTGTGCGGATATTATCGACGTTTCATCCCAAATTTTGCAATGATCGCAAAGCCATTGACAAACCTTTTGAAGAAAGCAGTAGCTTTTAATTGGGCGGATGAACAGGAAATAGCTTTTGAGTCGCTCAAGAACTGCCTAATTAATGAACCAATTTTGCAACATCCAAACTTCGAAGAGGAATTCTTTGTAACAACAGACGCCTCAGACTACGCAGTCGGTGGTGTCCTTTTGCAAAGGAAGGAAAATTCAGATTTACCTGTAGCTTACGCAAGCCGATTGCTTACAAAAACCGAGATGAATTATAGCACTATCAAAAAGGAACTACACGCAATGCGATTTTGCGGTGACCAATTCGACTATTGCCTGATTGGCCGACATTTCACCTTTATAACTGACCACCAACCTCTCGTTTGGCTGCACAAAATAAAGGACTGTACATCTAAATTAAAAAAATGGTATTTTGAATTAAGAGACAAATTTGACTTTACTATCAGATATCTTCCAGGAAAAATTAATTTCGTGGCCGACGCGCTATCACGTAACCCTCCGGATAACGAAGTGCAAAATATACGCGAATCGGAAACTAAAGAAATCGTTAAGATAACGTCCGAGCAAAATACATGTAAATCTGTCTATGAAATAAACGCTATGGAGGCAATCGCAACTGAGACACTGTTTAAAAAGAATGACTTCCTGGCAGTGAGAAACAGTAAGGACAGTTTTTATTTGTGCCAAAGCAAACAGTACATTAAATCAAATAATAAAGTAATATCTATACGATGGTTAACGCGCCAAGACGGAGACGAACATATATATTCTTTTGACTATGACGACAAGATACCTTTCGACAGCATACTAACAAGCGTAAAATTGACTAAAATCGAGCAAGACAGATATCAACTGCCAGCCGACGAACTGTCACGGACGCTAGACATCCTTAAGGAATCTTTAAAAGCCACAGTAAATAAACCACCCGAAGACGCTCACGTGACTGACGATGCTATGAATGAAAATACAAATATTTCTGAGGATTATCAATCGCTCAGGGACGAATTACATTCAAATCCGTCCAGGGCGAATGAAGCTCCTCTATCTGTTGAGTATGAGATAGGTCGAGACGAATCAAATCGACCTCGACCATCACGAAATATAATCGAAACGAGAGATAACTTTCTCATGGCAAAAGACAATCTGACCTATTTCATAACACAAAAAAATCAACCTCTCGACTCAGGAGCACTTTTTCTGCAACAAGAACAAAGACTTCCGCCCCTGCAAGATATTGTCCTTGCAAGAGCAAAAGTCATTGAAAATGACAAAAAGATTCTGATAGCTTTGCCAATTAAAGAAAATCTGCATATACAAACAGATAGAGAAATTTTTAAGGATGCTATTTTTTCACTGCTAGACGTATGCCAAACAACATCTCTGGTATCCTTGAGAATTTCAAAAACAGAACAAATAGACGATATCACGTGAAGTGAAATTGTCGATCTGTTGAAAGATATATTTTCAGATTCTCAAACTAAGATAATAATCTGTAAAAACTTGATACAAATACCAGAAGTAGATTCGCGTGAACAAATTATACGCGAAATTCACGAGTCACCAATAAACGGCCATAAAGGTATAACAAAGACATATAACCGAGTTAGACAACACTATTTTTGGCCAAATATGAAAGCGGGAATCCAAAATTTTGTCAACGCTTATCGCACTTGTCAACTAAATAAACTAGTTAGAAATAAGGTTAGGCAACCTATGGTGTTAACAGACACACCGGGTTCTAGCTTCGAAAAGATTTCGTTAGATATCGTAGGTCCATTGGATAGAACCAGAAATGGGAACATGTACATTTTGACGATGCAAGATTTGCTAACAAAATTTTGTATAGCTGTCCCTTTAGATTCAACTACGTCAACGGCAATTGCCGATGCTTTTCTGAAACGATTTGTTTTTATTCATGGGTCACCAAGGATAGTCCTAACGGATCAAGGTGCAAATTTTATCAGTTCATTAATGAAAAACGCCGCGAAAATGTGTAAAATTAAAACATGTACTACCACCGCATTTCACCCTCAATCCAATGGATCTATTGAGCGAATGCATCACTCGTTAAAGAAATGGTTAATGAACTATGTATCAAATATACGACAGTGGGATGAATGGTGTGAATGTGCGACATTTTCCTACAATACCAGCGTTCATGAAGGGACGAAGCTCACCCCATACGAATGCGTATATGGGAAGATAGCTTGCGTTCCATCAGCGAGAACGGTATTGGGGGAAAATACTACCGATACTTATTATGACTATTTGACTAGATTAAGATCAAAATTGTTAGAAATACACGAATTAGCTAAAGAAAATCTAAATAACGCAAAAAGACGTTCTAAGGAATATTACGATAGGAAGTTAAACCCGTGTAATTTTAAGGTTAATGACCACGTAATGCTATTAATAGAACCTAGAAAAGGAAAATTTCAACCGCAGTATACCGGGCCACATAGAATTCTCGAAATATTAGAAAATGGTAGAAATATTAAAATTTCTTTAAAAAACACTACAAAAATTGTACACCCAAATAAATTGCGCTCAATGAAACTAAGATCCGAAAGCTCGATCGATAATGATCAAAACTCTACATTTGACTAAAGATTTCTTAAAGTGAATACACATAGCGATAATTAACGTAAATCTGCGTATTATTTATTTTTTTTTATCATCCAATTTCTTTGTTTTGTGATACGTATGCATATCCAAATTTTTCTCTTCTTTGGATGTAATAACGAATAAAGAAGCTTAAGCAAGTTGGTAAATTCACTTTACCTAATCACGCATCCTCAAAAGCTATCTTAGTAATTGGGTACAAATGCTTATAACCTCAATCAACTGTAACTACGCAACATAATAACCATACCTGTATCAGCATAAATTAAGGAATCTGCGAATAATCTTAAGTTATTTTTCTTTGTTATAGGAGGATGAACTGCAAATTAATGTTCTTTTTGTACACTTATATTCGAGTCGCCGTCACTTTTACGACATATGAATGCGGATCTGCCACCCCCAACATAACAACTATAGCACTTACGGAAGTCGGAGACTGCGTGCTATCCGACGTAGAACTTGCTGAAGAAGAAATATACCTCCAGCTGCTACAACATACTCAATATTTTAAGGTCCGAGCTTACCAATGTAGAATAAAGGTAGAGCAGGAAATTACGTATTGCGGTATGCATTCGCACAACTCAAAAGTAAAAGGAGGCTCTACCACATTTATGGAGTTGGCAACGAGAGAAGCATGCGAAGATCTCGTTAGGTATGGCCAATATAAATATGGACGCTCCATAATAAATAATCTATTGGTGAACGCGACCAATAGAAGGACTGTCACAGTCGCCGGAAGATTGGATGCAAACGGATATTGTGAGGGTACAACTTACAATGATAATGGATATGAATACGAAAAAGTAGTCGTAACTGCGAAACTGGAGATCAAAGCAACAGACTATGAGGTCATCGTAGATAAAAAAAAGAATATGGTGATCCTAAGCACCGGAACTCGATGGAGCTACACCAGCGGTAGATGCATTGATGAGGAAGAAAGCTGCATTTTCTGGACCCCAGTAATGGGATCCACATGTAAGTTCGATGAATTCACCATCCTATATGAAGGTATAGGGACACGTATGGTTGATAACAATTTGAACGCTCCTGTTATCTACTTTGGTGATTCAACTGGGAAGATAAATTTTGGTCTAACCAAAACTGGAGAAGAGATGCTATGCGGATATAAATTAATTAAAACGGACCAAACGGAGCTATTCATTTTAGAAACCACAAGAGGCAAATCATTCACCACCTGGAAAAGCTTAGAGGTACCAGATATCATCCTTACTACATATTTCAACGCAAAAATAATGAATCTCGGAAGACATCTCGATAAACAACTAGGATCACTATATCGTGACATAGTCCTGCACCGATGTATATTGGAGAAGCAGATCATAGAAAATGCTGTACCTCTGGCGTTCTCAAACCCAGACCTTTTTGCCATGAAAGTCATGAAGAAGCAAGGTTATTTAGCCATAGCAGCAGGAGAAGTCGTCCACATCATTCAATGTGTACTACGATCCTGCAAAATAAGAAAAACGGAACAATGCTACTACGAAGTACCACTGACTTGCGATGACGAAGCTTACTTCGCCAAACCAATCAGCAAGGTGCTAGCATAAATAGGAACGGTTAGAGATTGTAACACACTTATACTAAGTATCTTCAAAATCAGCGAGAAATGGTTTAAGATTCATCTTACAGCAACGGAGGTAAACCTACCGCAAACCCTAAAACCATTTGTCCTACCGACCTGGAAACACGCCAGCATCTCAGAAGTCTTGGAAAATGGAATATACACACCGGAAGACCTGCAAAATCTACGCGAACATTCGATCTTTCCAGCCGAAAAGCCTGCAATGCTAGAAGCAATAGCGAGATGGCTTAACGACAGAGAAGCAAGAACGCGTTCTGTAAAGTTTAACAACCTGTTGACGCCAGAAGAAATAAAAACAATGATGGAATCCACACTTAACAAAATGTGGAACGGGTTTCAAAAATTTGGCCAAATCTCGGCAGGAATATTAATGATTATCCTGATATGCCAAGTAATCAAACTAATCTTCGACACCATAATCCGCGGATACACTCTATACACGGTATATGGATGGAGTACAAGACTCCTGGGAGCCATTTTCGGCTTGATAACATATTTGCTTACGAGCCTGGCTAAGCCCGAACGTACAGAGAAGGATAAAACATCAGAACACGGAACAGCCACCGGGTCAACGGAATCATTGAATCCGCCAAGAAGAACTCAGCAGATCTAACTCTATGCCACCATCAAGAAAAACCATCCGAGACATCGGGCTCAAACTGTTGGGAACCCCAAAGCAAAACAATTGAAATCTTATTGCTTTGTTTTCACGGTGGGGGTGTTACATCCGCATAATCACGGCTGTACGAAAAATCATTTTTCATTTTAATATTTTTTTTTAACCTTTTGTTATACATATAAATGTGCGTACGTATATATAATTATATATACGCATATACATTATGCATGCATATAAACATGCAATATTTGCAGTTCATTCTCCCGATAACATATTTTTTTTAACATGTATTAATAAAAATAAAATAAAATAAATTTTATATTAGATAGTTAGTATTAAGGAATAATTTTAAGTCTTTTTATATTCGAAAAACCAAGTCAGTTAGCGAGGCGCGAATGCTATTCAGCATTTTTAGGCGCGATAAGAAGATATCCTCTGTCAAAAAATCTGAGACTTTGGAGAGCTTCTCACGGCCGAATTGGCCAATGGAACTCTTTTAAAGTTTTAGCAAGTTATATTTTTTGTCTTTTTTCTTCTTCAAAATTCGCATCTACCTTGCAACAAAAAAAGATTTATTGTCAGTCAGTCCGCAGTTAGACCTCGCAAGGGTAACACCTTTTTCGACTTGCACATAAATCAAGTGTAAAATCGTAACAATAAAAACTTGTAACTCGCGCTTTATTTCCTTCTTAAATTTAATTACAAGCGAAATAACTTAATTTAGTCGTGCGCTCATTTTAACAAGTCAGTCCAATAAAAACGCGATTTTTATACAATTTACTGCTAGGGGAAAAAGTGTGTTAATACAAAGAATATTTCCTATTTTATTTTCAAATAAAAATAAATAAAAATACTAACGAGGTTTCTTCCGATTTATTATTGTAAATCTGCGCGATTCACTTATCAATAGCTTGTATAACATTTGTAATAAAATTAAATAAATATCATTTACAAAAATATACAAAAATAATCTCTGCGAACATAAGTGCCATTAATCAAATTCCTAAATAATTAACAAGCGGGCAACCAGACAGGAGCACTGCGCTCTTCAGTGTAAAGTTTATTAAGTAGATAAACTCCTTTACTTTCAACCACGCAGCCAGCAGTTAAGACAAGGTAAGCGATTAAGCTCCTCTATCCCGCAGTCTTTTCAAAATAAAAAAATATTTACCAATACCAACAAGGAATATCCCAAACAAACACATGTCCGAGTAAACCTATTTAAGGTGACCGGACATAACAGTATTTGCTACACATACGCGACTCTTCAAAAATCCGACCTCATTGAGTATCGGTTGATTGTTGGTCACAAAAGTGGCTGTCCATCCATCGGTAGTCAAAGTTTTCGGTATGGTGGGTCTGACAGTCTAACCTGATGTAATATGTTAAACGGGTACCGGGCTGGACTCCCTCGACTTCACCATATAAAAAAAGTTTAATCATATAGAGGACAATATCCTTTATAGATTAATCTTTATTTTTAAAAAAAAAAAAGATATTTTGATTTCAGATTTCAATTGAATATTCAATTGATTCAATAACTTCTTTGATTATTTCAATACCAATCCCTAATTTAATCCACTCAAATATTTTATGAAGTCAATTATATTTTTGAGTTGATATTCATAAAATATTCAATTGCGATATCATAATAGTAGATAAACAAGCAAGATTCTAGCCCATGGGGATTCTAGCCCACTACATTTGTAGCCCACTGTATTTGTAGCCCACTACTTGTCGCGACAGGTTAGAATTTTAACAACTCAAGTTTGTTGCAACTTTAATAACTCAAGTTTGTAGCAACTTTAATAACCCAAGTTTATAATTTTTAAATAGTTTATTACGTTTAAATTTTTTTGTGGCTCTGAAAAGAGCCAATTTAAAGTTTTTTATATTTGATATTTGGGGGTGGTATTTGTGATTTATATTTTTCGTAAAGCTCCTTCCATGACATCTTCTCTTTTTTAGAAGAATCGATAAGAGGGGTATACTCGTTAGGTTTAGCGGTGGTGCTCGGACTTTGTCCCATGATGAAATAATACAAGTCATGACACGCTTCTACTTTTATAGTGATGAGAGCTCTCACCTATGTAATCATTTACTTACACTCTATAGCTATTTCCAATGGCAAACGACTCTCAGTAAAATATTTTTTCATGAGTCTGAAGTTGTGTAGAGCACAACAAGCTTTATACATTCCATCGTGATGGGGGCAAACAGTCACTAGCTTTATCTTATCCAGTGGTGGATAATCTATCTCTGTAACATCAGTAACGTTGAACTTGAAACGTTCTAACCATCTTTTCTTTATACTTCCCATCACTAAAATTTTGCTAGCATCTTGTAGAGCTTCTTTAAGAATGTTTCGTATTTCGGTGTAGGGAATTGTACCAGAACGCCAAGAGAAACCATGATAATATTGTTCAAACCATTTGTTTTGCGTCTTATATTTCTCTGTGAGTCTTCGCCAAGGAAACGGTTCTTCAAAAAGTAGCACGACAGGATCAGAATCATCGTTCAACGGAACTATAGCCAATTTTTTTGAAACATAGTCATCACCAGGCTGCTTGAAGCCTTGCATATCGACCAAGTACTCCATCGTGAATGACTCTTTTGACGATAAACATCCAATTTA
This sequence comes from Anastatus disparis, assembly GCA_017163975.1. Lineage (NCBI taxonomy): Eukaryota > Metazoa > Arthropoda > Insecta > Hymenoptera > Eupelmidae > Anastatus > Anastatus disparis. Next base: position 1,411,755 of record JAFFSR010000315.1, on the reverse strand, counting down.
TAACTATTCCCCCACCACTTAGACAAGTTTTCGTACATTAACATTGACAGGGTTGTACTCGAATACGTGATCGTGTATGATCAAACAGTAAGCTGATGTTCCAGCAAGAATATTATTTTTTGATTCAAATTTCAAGCGAACATCCACAGGAGCGCTTTTCAGAGACTCATTTTGTTTCGAGCAATCGATTACAATCAACGGCACATAGTCAATAAAATCTTGCTTTTTTAAGAGTGGTTCAGCATCTTTCTCATAGTACGCAGGTTGAAAATTAACATACATATCGTATAACATAGTAAATTGATTACGTTCAATATTTAAATTTAGATTTCCATATGGATAGTATTGTGAATTAAGGAAAAGCTTTACATTATTTATGTTGCAGTGATCAAAGCGACTCGCATTGGCTGTTTTTAGATTTTTTCGATTCGTTTGAAAAGCTAGAATAACAAAACGTGGCTTTTCCAATTGGTTAGAAATTTTAACAGTCCAAACGTGTTTTGATGTGGTTGGAAGTAGCGGATACTCGTACAAGTCCCAACTGCGGAAACTCATTGCAATCGGTTTATCTTTTTCAATATGATTGAGTAAGCAAAGTTTGTAGGCATTCGATAATATTACATAGGACATAAGCCATTCTATTCTTTGCGAATTGATCTGAAAATCTTCGTATCTATTTTCATGGTGCGTCTGAACTACCGCATTCAAATCATTTCTAGATCTTGTCAGTATAAGTTCATGTTTTACACTAACTACAATTTTACGATAGTCTTCAGCGAAACCGAAAATCATACTCACTAGGAGAGTATCAGACCTCCGGATCACGGATTTTGCTCAAACTTTGGGATAAGTTTCCAGATGTCAAAATATGAAAGGAAATAGAATTTTAGACCCCAACGCTCAATATTTCCCTAGTTACAGGCAATTAAAGAAAATCACTAAAAAAGTTACTAGATTTTTAAACGCTTACAGTTCCTTAGCATTGATACTTAGGAGCATGAAACTTTTTTTAAATGAAAGCTGAGCTCAAATCCTTTCGAAGCAGTAGTTACAACATATCAAAATATTATTTTTTCCTAAAGTTATAGCGTGATAAACATTGGACCTAATTTTTCTTTTTAAAACATTAATTAATAACAAAAGCTGAAATTTGGTCTAATGTTTATTACGCTATAACTTTGGGAAAAAATAATATTTTGATATGCTATAACTACTATTTCGAAAGGATTTGAGCTCAGCTTTCATTTAAAAAAAGTTTCATGCTCCTAAGTATCAATGCTAAGGAACTGTAAGCGCTTAAAAATCTAGTAACTTTTTTAGTGATTTTCTTTAATTGCCTGTAACTAGGGAAATATTGAGCGTTGGGGTCTAAAATTCTATTTCCTTTCATATTTTGACATCTGAAAACTTATCCCAAAGTTTGAGCAAAATCCGTGATCCGGAGGTCTGATACTCTCCTAGTCAGAGGAATAGATAAGTCAAAGTAACCTGCCTCGTCGTTTACTTTTAGATTCTTCTCTACATCAACCCAACCAGCGTTCTCAAGAATTGACTCTTGACTAGAACAAAAGGAAAGCCATCCTTTCATAAGTGTAGTTAAGCCAACATTTTTACATTTGTCAATCTCCACAGCATTGATTTCATGTCAGATTTCTTCAAACATGTGACAGATGGCGTTATTGACTAGGACCGTATTAGCTACCGCGGTTCCGTCAGCTTTCACGATTCTACCACTAATATGGAGTGAACTACGGGATGGTAGAAGACATAAGTCTTGATGTTGAATAATGTTCAACAGATTCATCAAACTTTACTCCCGACTGTATGCTCAGAATTCCTTCCATATTTTTGAAAACAACAGAAGAATATACAAGTTACTTTCCACCACGGATTCTTAGTCCGAGACTTCTTAGGAACTGAATATTTTGCCGTGTTAGCGATTTCTTTGTCATTCGACGACTGATGATTGGTCGACATGTTGACTTACTTATATAGCCTCTACCAACTTTAGTGTTGTAAACGATACCCATTACGTTTGTTTAAGATGTAATTTTATTGTAATAATTTCCCTTCGAAAATTAATCAAGTGTCCGTCTTGATCGACTATCCATACTTGAATGTGATCTATGCTCTTAACGCTGATCGGAAGATAAATGACTGGAGATGGAACTTCGATGATCTTATATCCTAGTGGGACTGCAGGAAAGAACTCGTGTATGGTATGCACTCCTCGATTGTTTATATAGGCGCCAAAGGTTATGTTGCACTCTACTCGAAGCGCATTAACTTTCAAAATAGCTACTGGTAAATCAGAATCGTGAGCGATTTTTTCTGTAAGAACGCGTTGAGTAAAACCTAACAATGAACCTATGGAATTTTGTGGTCAAAAATCAATAGGATGACTGCAGGTTATAACACAACGTAGTGTGCTATTATTGGGTTTTATATCGATTGAAATTCCTTTTGATGCTAGTGTCTCACGAAGATAATTATTTATATCTTTAATTTCGTAACTTCCAGTTGGTAATAAAATTTCTTTCTCACCAACGTAGAACTTATTATTTCCACTATCGATGTTAGGTATTGAGTTGAAGGTCGAAAGACCAATTAATCCAAGAACATAGTTCTTATCGGGAAACATTCGACTGGAGGAAAATACTGAGCTTCGAGCACTGATGATGTACTAGAAAAACTTAGCGTCAATGAATCTTCCATGATTGTTCAATGGATAATGAGAGATAGCTAATTTGACTTTCCGTTTTTTACTCAAAAACTTCAAACATAAATGATCACAATTAAATGTATCATAGTCTTGATACCTCTCATAGTTATATTTGACCTCATCTTCTTCCAAGTATAGCTTTAAATCCAATGATGGTTGAAGGTCTCCGAAAGAATCAAAATAAACAACGTTTTTGCCTCGTATTCGATAAGCTACCCAATGTGTACCTGGACCATCTACATCATCGAGATTAACAATCGCTGTTTTGTGATAATGAGGTCCACTCTTTGGTAAAGCATTTCGCATGAAAACTCCTCGAAAATTTGGAATTTTTAGTATTTTAGCATACTTTATGAGATCATAATCTGTCAAAGCTCTTTGCGGTAACTTTACTTTGAGGATCTTTTTTTTTTAAACCAGACTTCATATAAAGACCAAGTCCTGTCTTGTAAGGTTTTAAATAAAGACCTTTACCCAAAGCTATTTCTTCCATCTTTTGATTATGTCTTTGTTTTTCTTCTAATTGTTTTTGAGCAGCTTTTGAATCATTAACCGCTTTAGTTATACCAGCCGCACCACCTGCTACCAATTGCACCTGAACCTGCAAAAATAGGTATGAGGAATGGTAAGAATCCTCTCACTTTAGTTGGAATTGATAATCTGCGAGGTACTCTGACTTTATGTTTACTGCCTGCTTTTCTCACAGTACTTCGAGCAACCTCTAAAGCAGAGAAGATAGCTTTGCGAGCACACTTACTAGGTTTCATAGATTTAGAAGCGGCTGTAATTATTTTATTAAGAGTAACAGAAGGAGTCTTCTTCTTTTTTGCTCCCATTCCAAATTTAGATTTTACTTTCATAGCGTTTGCAATAGCAAATGCAGCTGCTTTCTCACCAATACTAACGTCTTTCGATGAAACTCTTTCCCAAGCTTTTTCTCCTAAAACCTTATCAGCACTATTTCTAACCTCAATATTTTCACGATTCTGTAAATAAGCTATATCGTGCTCCTTGCAGGCTTTGTCGAGTGGATTGATTCCTGGATCACTTTTAGCTAAACGTTTGGCTAATTTCGTCCCTGGTCCACAATATTGATATCCCGGTAGATGAAGTTCCAGTGGAAGATTATTAATGATTTTATTAAGCAAACCACGACCGCGTCGTCGTCGTCGATATATGATCATAACACTTTGAAGTTCAAAGGATAACCAACCCATTGGGTATATAAACAGCGTATTTATAATTAATCGAACAGTCGCAGTTTGTGTCTGTCGAGATGAATTTCAAAGAGCAGTCTGTAAAACTTCCGATAGCAAATTTTGATGCTATTTCGGAGCAAGAAAATAAATCAAAGAAACATGGAAATTTACTTCCAGATAGTATAAGAGGTGTATTTTGCGGACCATCCAATTGTGGTAAAACTAATAGCCTTCTAGCACTGATAACACATCCTAATGGTCTAAGATTTGAGAATGTCTACGTATATTCGAAATCTCTCAATCAAGCAAAATATAAGTTTTTGAAAGAGCTCTTAGAGCCACTGGAAGGTATGCAATACTTTCCATTTAGCGAACACGAATCAGTAATATCTCCGGATAACGCTCTTCTAAATTCTATAATGATTTTCGACGATGCAGCTTGTAAAAAACAAGAACACATCAGGGCATACTTCTGTATGGGTGGACACAAGAACGTTGATTGTTTCCACCTCTGCCAGTCTTATGCTTGAATCCCAAAACATCTCATAAGAGATAATGTTAATCTCTTAGTTATCTTTCGTCAAGATGATGTTAATCTGAGACATTTGTACGAAGATCATGTTATCTCTGACATGACTTTTTTACGTTTTAAAGAATTGTGTTCTGAATGTTGGATAGATGATAAATATGGATTTATAATGATTGACAAAGATAGTCCACTAAATACTGGTAGATATCGAAAGGGTTTTGATTGTTTTGCTATAAATATAACTCATACTTAGCAGAGATTCATCAATCTATCTTTGAAACTCAAAGAAATGACATGGCAGACCTTAAAGAAAAGAAAGCCTTACTCCAGCAACTTATTCAAGCGCGAAATGCTGTAAAACGCAAATATGACATGTTAAAATATGGAAAAGAAATTACGGAAAGAGTTGTTCCACAAACTCTTAAACCCATCATTGACCCACTTAGAGAGATATCTTTTGAAAGCAAGAGGAAAAGAAGAAGACTCATTCCTGAAGAAGAAGAAGAAATTATTCTACCTGAAGTTAAAAAATTTGAATCCGATAAAGAATTGGAGCAAACTATACAAAATGATTCCTCGCATTCTCTTAAGACCTCGTTTGAATCTGCTAGCGAAGATTTTACAGAAGATTTGCAATATAGAGAATTGGATAAAGTTTATTGTGTACGTAGGGAGGGTGATAAACTTTTTCTCGGTAATACACCAATACATATTGAAAAAACTTACGTGCAATTAGGAACTGAAAAGTTTTCAAAAACTCGAGGATTGTACGAATTGCTAGTTGAGAAGCATCCATCTCAAAAATTAGTAACTCAAAATGATTTAGATAACTATCAAAAGATCCTGGAACTGACAAATGTTCATGAAAATCGTTTCAGAAACGATGAAGGAATTCGTTCGCATATTAGTAAAAAGTTCGCCAGCATTATTGCTCCTCTATTCGGTAAAAAAGGAGGTTCGCTACCTAGATATAAAATTGCAAGAAAAAATACCAAGTTTGATTATGTCTACTGGGATGATCCAAACAAGCTAGTTGATCGATTGCGTTTATTGGTTGCTGTAAAAGCAGCTGGTAATCCTAGTCATACTAACGAGATTCATTCCATCATCGAAAAGTTACGAGAAGCTGGCTATATATATTAAGCTGCAAGTTAAAACTTGTTACATTATCAAAATTAGCGTCGATGTATTCAGACGTAACCTTAAACGAAGTGAGGGTAATCGAGGACTTCCCGGAATCGGCTATAAATTGACAAAAGATGGACATTTCGATGTAGAAAATAAGAGGTTATGCAATGTTGCCACTCCTCAGCAATCGAATGATGCCGTTAATTTTAATACACTGCAAGGTTTGATTACATCTAAAGTCCAGAGTATATACATTGTCACTGCTAGATTAAGAGATGATCTTAGCACATCAGAATTAGAACTGCAAAAGTTAAAGGATGAGTATGATGAGAAAATAAAAAAAATTAATGTAAACATTGAAAATCTATACGAGTTAATTAACAATTGGATGCAAGATGTTAAAATTGAATCAAATAGTATAAAAGCCAATTTTCTGTAATCAAGCAATCATTAACTCCGTGACCATGGAACACCAAAGAGTTGTAGAAGAGTTTCATAAACCAGCCAGACGTCGCTATCCCCGTCGAACATTTGATGTGCGAGGTTTAGATGAAACTTGGCAAGCTGATCTTGTAGAGATGCAACCTTATTCTCGAGATAATGAAGGCTACAAATACATGCTTACAGTTATAAATATTTTTTCCGAATACGCATGGGCCGTTCCTGTGAAACAAAAAACCGGAGCAGAAGTCTCTGCTGCGATGAAATCTATATAACGTCAAGGACGAGTTCCAAAAAATTTACAAACAGATAAAGGCAGAGAGTTTTATAATACTAATTTTAAAAATCTTATGCAACAATACAAGATTAACTTATACTCAACGTATAGTAATCTCAAAGCAGCCATTTACGAACGCTTCAATCGTACTCTTAAACACAAAATGTGGATGAAGTTCAGCTTACGTGGTAGCTATAAATGGATTGATATTTTACCTGATCTGATAAAATCTTACAACAATACAAAACATCGAACGATTGGTGCTAAACCAAAAGATATTGCAGTTGCAAACGCATCTCAGTTTCGCGCACGATTTGCTCAAAAAGTTGTGAGAAAAAAAGCGAAATTCAAAGTTGGTGATAAAGTACGAGTAAGCAAGTTGAAACAAGTATTTGAAAAAGAATACACACCTAATTGGTCTGCTGAAATATTCACGATTGAACAAGTTAAAGCAACGCAGCCGACAACGTACCGTCCTAAAGACTATCAAGATCAATCAATCGCTGGTGGCTTCTACGAAGAAGAACTTCAGAAAGTCAAATATCCAGACGTTTATCTTGTAGAAAAATTTCTAAAGAGACGTGGGAATCAAGTATACGTAAAATTGCTCGGCTTTGATAGTACCCATAATAGTTGGATCGACAAAACATCAGTCCAATAAGTACTCATGTATCATATGGAGCAAAGTCGTCTTGACAGTTTTAAAAACTGGCCTTTGACTTTTTCAAAACCCAAAGATCTGGCCACCGCAGGATTTTATCATACAGGTGAAATTGACAAAGTCCGTTGTTTTGAATGCTCTACAGAGATCTGTAGGTGGGAAATTGGTGAGGATCCATTATTAGAACATAAGAAATGGAATAGTCGCTGCCGTTTCCTTCGAAATATAATTCTTACAGATAATTCTTTACAAAATAAATGTAAACTTTGTTTCGATAAAGGAATAGAGATAGCATTTTTACCGTGCAGACATTGTTGCTGTTGTCACCAGTGCGCAAGTAAAGTTGAAAAATGCGTAATCTGAAGGAGAAACATTAACTTTAAAGCAAGGGTATTTATATCTTAAGCGCTTCGAACAAAAACATTTTTTGTTTAGGAAGTGATGGGAGCCCCAACCTTCGCTTCGATCTGTGAGGTACAACCAAGAATCGCCACTTGTGAACCCCTTACTCTGAGTAAATTTGAAGTAGGAGGTGCACCCGTGACTCGTATACCTCTCCGTTAACTTCCATGCGCCTAAGCAAAGGAGAACTCGAGATCACTCTTGGTCTCGCCTAAATACTTTACAAACAACTTGTAGTGTTGAATGGTATCCAATAACTTATAATAGAAGTTCTCATCCTTCTCTAAGGCCAAGGAAACTCGAGTCGGCAGAAAAATGCGGAATTTACCATCTGAATCCGCAACAAAACGGTCACCATACCGTGTTTCAACTGATTTTAGTTCAGTCACCATGTAATCTTGATTTTTCTCCAACTCAGCTACCTTCTAAGTGGGTAAAAAGCCTCCACGAGCAATCTCATTCAATTGAGCAAGATCCATCTAAAATGAATAAATTTTCTAAGTCCTTTAGAGTATGAAATTTTTTTTAAGTATAAAAATTTTAACTTACCTTAAATTTTTTTTTTCTTGATCAAATTTCAAAGTCCTGTTTTAAATGTTCAAATTTTTACTGAGTTCTCTGCCTCTTGCTTGGTGGCTCTTGAAGAAATGACTTCTTCGGGCTTGTTACCTTCTATAAGTAGTGGTCTCTCTTCTACTTGAGCCACGATCCCCTCTTCTTGACTCACCCTCCTTATCTCAATAGCAGTATTAGGTATTAGATAAACCGCATAAATTACGTAGGCAGACATTGGGAAGGTGTTCTTAATAAGGCGTTTGCTATAAATATAGCTGTTTTACTGTTCAGTAATCATTCCACAACTGAATATTGAAGAAGCAATATGGTGGATTTTGAGCGAGAGAAAAATATATTACGACAACTTATTATAGTTCGTAAAGCCGTCAAGCGAAAATATGATGCATTAAAGTTCGAAAAAGAAAATTTTCAAAAAGCAATTAGTGAAACATTCAAACCCATTGTTGATCCTCTTCATGAACTCCTTGAAGTTTCTAAAAAGAAAAAGATAAGTCACGAAAAACAAAAATCATCGGAAATGGTCAAAGAAGTCATAGACGATAATCTGAATGAGCTCTGATGATGATGATGATGATTTATCAATAAACAATACTATTCGACATGTTACAGATTCTGAGTTTTAAACAGCAGATAGTGGAGAGGAATTTGATGATTTCGACAAATATATATTTATGCTCAATGATGATCAATCCAATATTGATAAGATTTATGGTGTACGTAAGGAAGGTATAGATTATATAATCGGTGATTCATTCATATACTTTAAAAGTCAATTTATCAAAGTGAAAGATGTAAGATATCCGAAAACTCAGGGATTAATGGAACTTCTAATTACAAAACATCCTGATCGAACTCGAGTAACTTCAAGCGATATGAAGAATTATCGTTATATTCTCGAAGCTACGAATGCTCACAAGAAACAATATAGAAATGATGGAACCATTCGATCACATATAAGTAAAAAATATACAGAAATTATCGCTCCTCTATTTTCTGACAAAGAAGGAGGATCGGTGCCTCGATACGAAGTTTCACAGGGAAATGCGAAATTTGATATTTACTGGGATAATCCAAATAAGCTTGTTGATCGGCTTCGTTTACACGTTGCTGAGAGAGAAGCTGGTAATTCTAGTCATATTAACAAAATTCATTCTATCGTTAAAGAGCTACGAGAAGCTGGTTATATATACTGAGATGTAAACCAACTCCTCGTGATATTGCGAATAAAGGTGTATAAAAATTCCTCCTTATCACTTGGAATATCACTAAGAACATCACTATTCTTGCATATATTGGAATAGATCTATATGAATAAAACTGCATTACATATGGTGATATATTTCACAATATGGATTTTACATTAGCTTTATCAAATTTTATCCAATTTCGTCGAATGTTCATCGAATTCTCATCGAATTTTTGTCAAATTTTTGTCGAATCTTGCCGAATCTTGTCGAATTTTGTCGAATCTTGTCGAATTTTCGTCGAATCTTGTCGAATTTTGATGTAATATTTAAAATTTAAAATTCTTTGATTGAAGTTGCTAAATTTATATCTAATAACATTTTTAAATCATGCTATCTAAAAATCATCTTGTTATCTTATAAACCATCTTATTAAAGTCTTACTCAACTCGTTATTTTACCATAAATACAGATGATATTTATATTTCAGGAACAGTATGCATCGTAAGCATAAACAAACAACATGTCAAACTTCCTTGAAATTGAGAGATTAAGGGAGGCGATTAAATCTAAACTTCCAAATCAATTAAATTCCAATATTGGTCAAGTGTTAGATAAAGAAAAAAAAACATCATTCATGAATGATTCGGAGATTGATGTTACTTTGAATTATACTGATGAGTCTTCGCTTAATACATCTTTGCAACTTATGAAAAGTCCTTGAGGAAAAGATATACTTCTTTTGAATGATATTCCTTTTTATAAAGAGAAAGCTATGAGTAGTTGTAATATATACTGGAAATGTCAACTTTACCATTTAAAACAATGTTCAAGTCGTGAAATAACCAAGGATATGAAACTTGTAAGTTGTACACTGCATAATCATACTTTAACACTAACCGAGAAAAAGAATCAAACAAGGAGTATGATTTTAAAGAAAAAATATCAACCTAATGTTTTCAAGATGAGTCATACAAATAATAAACTCGTGAAGAGTGATAATGTTGAAAATGCTGATTTCATTGATGGCAGAAAGTATTCTGAATCAAAATTATTTGAAGATGATTATTCCAGCTCTAATAATGAAATGATAAACTATCAAAAGAGTGGAGAATGTAACACATTCGAAAGCTGTAAAAGAAAATCTTATAGTAAGATTTTACCAATATCAAGACGCAAAAAAGCAAAAATGAGTTCTAACGATGTTGATAGTGATACATTATCAGGTTATTCTAATAGTGATGAATCATTCTCTACAGAGAAGTATAATGATGCATTTGAAGAAATGAGTGAAGGTGATAACTTCAGCTCTCATCATGAGTTAGAAAATATTGAAGAGAATAAAAAAATTTTTGGAAGCCGTAAAAGAAAACCTTATAAAACTTTACCAGTATCCAGATCCAAAAAAGCAGTAATGAATTCCATGGATATCAAAAGTGATACTTCATCAGATTATTCTAATAGTAATGCATCTTCCACTAAATATATTAGTAAATACATGTTTGAAGATTATGGATTTGGAGAATGGAATGATCCTAATGTTTAAGTTAATCGTCTTCGTATTATTATATCTTCAACTAATACAGATCTATATACTTACAAAGAGATGAGCTTCATAATTAACGAGCTACGAGAAGCTGGTTATATTGAGTGAATTTTTAGGAAATTCAAATTGATCCTTGATTGGAGAGGTATCGTAAAGTGATTGACTTTATCTTATATTTGAGTGTGATAATTAGGACGTTCATTATTCTCTTTGAAAATTAAACTCAATAAAAATATACACTTGACGAAAAATATTTCCAAACATGCATCATAAATGATAACATTACATGTAAAAGTTAATATATCTTACAAAGATTCTGACTTGAAGACGAAAAGGTTTTGATAACTGCAGTTTTACATCATTCAATTCTTTGATAGTATCACAAGAAGAAGATGAATGTCCATGTAATAAAAATTATTGTATGATAAATAAAGATTTAATACATTTTGTGTACGCTTAAAAAATGATTGTAAGTTTATGATGAAGAATTACTGCAATAACTTATCATAAACGGGAGAATCTCACAGGTAACGAGCCAAGGAGAGGCTCTTACCATATTAAAACAATATTTTAAATTAAATATATTATTTAGAAAAAAAATCTTATTTAAAAAAATTGTAGTCCAAAGCACTTTAAAATTATTTCAAAGAACGAAACTACATTGATCGCAATTCAATTTATTTTCAACTAAATTTGAAAATATTTCAAGTTTTAGACAAAACATAAAAATATGAACTCATTTATGGTTTTATTCACAAATCTTTTTAATTTAACATTTATTCAACTTTTCAGTTATAAATGAAATTAAATTTATTACTAATTAATTTTATTACCAATTCATAAAATTGATTAACTTATGCTAGAAATGAAATTTTATGTGCACACGAACAAGTTTCACTTTTCATATCAACTTTTTTACATTGGATAAACAAAGAATAATCTTACACACTTGAAATTTTATATTCTTATTTTCATCATCACAACAAAGCTACACACCAATTTTCAAGTGTTATCTCTTTTAATTGCTGAGATATGAAAATGAGCTAAACATCAATACCTAAGATCTATCAAATTTGTAATATCAACTAAAAAGCATAAATATCACTTCCACTTTATAAAACAAATTTAATTTTATTACCAAAAACCTAAAATAATTTCATATTTAAATTTAATTATAAAATCAAGATAAAAGTAAAGTGTAAGAAATTTTAATTTAACACAAACATATTTCACTTTTCACATCAACAATGAGCTAAAACATTGATAATTAAGATTTATTAAATTTGAGTAATAACAACAAAAAGCATAAGTATCACTTCCACTTTATGAAACAAATTTAATCTTATTACTATAAACCTAAAATAGTTTCATATTCAAAATTCAATAATAAAATCAAGTTAAAAATGAAGTTTAAGAAATTTTAGGTTCCATGCTGATGTCTCATTTTTACATCAACTTTTTATTATTGGATGATGAAAGAATAATCTTATAGGATTAAAATTTTATATTCTCAGTTCTATCATCACAACAAAGTTGCACACTCATTTTCAAGTGTCTAGCTCTTTTAGTTGTTGAGATATGAAATTGAGGTGAAAAGGCAGAATAGCTAACATTAATCAGAATCGAGAAATATCAACAAAAAAGCATATATGACATAAAAAAACCACTTTATAAAAAAATCTTATTTTCACGGAGCTGGAATAGTTAAAAATTAAATAATAAAATGAAACTACAGATTAATTTCACACAGGACATACTTTATAAACACTTTTCACTTTTTACAAGTAATTTTTGTAAATAATTCACTTTTTCGCAATACACTTTTATTAGAATTCAGAAGACCATAATAAATGCTCTCCTCTGAGAGGTTTACTACAAAAGCAAAGTAGGGGTTCTTACTATATTACAAAAGTTTTTAGTTAAATCGAATAAAATAATTAATTTACAAGTAAGTTCAAAAGAACTTAGGTTTGCTCTACGTTAAAAAAATTTATGGCTCTGAAAAGGGCCGATTTAAAAAGAAATAATGAATTTTGCGAGTCACTGATGTCACGAATGCTCTTTGGTGCGCTGCTTCTTGAATTCATATAAGAGCTGTTTCACGCACACATATAAGATTCCTAAGTGCAATGCTCTCTTATGAGAGGTTCAATTAAGAATGCCCTCATAACTATCGTTAATATCCCCCCCTCATTTCTCATATAAGAGAAATATTGTACAACAATGTGCGCGCACGACGCTCATTCATGAGAGGTCGGAGCAAGGATGCATCAAACATTGAGTTTAATACCCCCTCTTCTTCTCTCATATAAGAGAAATATCGCGTACAACAATGTGCGCGCACGATGCTCATTCATGAGAGGTCGGAGCAAGAATGCATCAAACATTGACTTTAATACCCCCTCTTCTTTCCTCATATAAGAGAAATTTTGCGTACAATAATGTGTGCGCGTGATGCTCTCTCATGAGAAGTCGAATTACGAGTGCGTTAATCCTTGCGTTTAATATCCCCTCTCCTTTTCTCATATAAGAGAGATATTGCGTACAGCAATGTGCGCGCGCGATGTTCTCTCATGAGAGGTCGGAGCAAGAATACATCAAATATTGACTTTAATATCCCCTCTCCTTTTCTCATATAAGAGAAATATTGCGTACAACAATGTGCGCGTGCGATGTTCTCTCATGAGAGGTCGGAGTAAGAATACATCAAACATTAACTTTAATATCCCCTCTCCTTTTCTCATATAAGAGAAATATTGCGTACAACAATGTGCGCGCAGTGTGCTCTCGTGAGAGGATGGAATAAAAATGAGTTAATCTACGCGTTTAATATCCCCATACAGCATGAAAGGACTTTGAAAGGATTCTGAAAGGATTCATGAAAGGACTACAATCTTTCAGAAATATTTCACTGAAAGGATTCTGAAATAATTCTATGTCCGAGGGATTATTCTTTTAGAAATAATACAAGAAAATATTTAATAAAGAATTCATAAGACATTTCAAAATCCTTTCAATGAAGGAATTCTGTAAGGATCCATGAATTCTTTTGGTAATAATTCGTAAATCTTTTCATTTATCTTCCATTGAAAGGATTCTGTAAGAATGATAAGAAATATTTTTAAAATATTTTATTGTATTATTTCTAAAAGGAATATACCCCGGACATAGAATTATTACAGAATCCATTCAATGAAAGGATTCTGCAAGGATCCATGAATTCTTTTGGTAATAATTCGTAAATCTTTTCATTCATCTTCCATTAAAAGGATTCTGTATGATATGAAATATTTTTAAAATATTTCATTGTATTATTTCTAAAAGGAATATACCCCGGACATAGAATCAGTACAAAATCCTTTCAATGAAAGAATTCTGTAAGGATCCATGAATTCTTTTAGTAATAATGCATTAATCTTTTCATATATCTTTAGTTGAGAGACGTGTAAAGTTGTAGAAACTTTATTCTTTCCTGTATTATTTAAGAATCAATTTAGAATTATTACATACACACACACACACACACACACACATATATATATATATATATACATATATATGAGGCGGGTCAGCCAACTTCGGCCAAACCGTGCGCAGTCATGACGGGGATTTTACCGTCGCTTTGATATGTTATAACATATCTAGAAACAAGATACTTTGCAAAATTTCAGCCCGAAATATGCACTGGAACAAGCGTGAGGTTAGGCCAAAGTCTGAAAAAAGAGCTATTTTTTACGATTTTCAAAACGTTCTCAGAAGATCAAAACTTCATCAATCTTAACTCAACTATCATCATTTTTTTAGCAATTTCCTATATTTTCAACAAAAATTTTTTGTTCTATTCTGTCAATTAAAGGGGAAAATCTACAGTTAAAAAAATATTAGACATTTTTTTATGAAAAAAGGCTGTTTTTGATGCTTTATGACTTTAAAACTGTAACTTCAAATCGATTTTATTATTTAAAACTTTTTTTTTCTCTCAAAGAGAGCTATAATTTTCGAGGTTGAAAAACTTTCTACAACTTGTAGAGGCTGAGATACAACTATTTGAATAAAAGCATTTTTTCAATATTTACTCAATTTGCAGCACTATAACTCTTTTCTGACAAGTTCAAATTAAACGAAATTTTCAGGAAATATTCCTTAAACCTAGTATAAAAAAAGGAAAAAAAAACCTTTGTGCATTTCAAGCTTCTATAAGAAGAGAAACTCATTTATTAAATGTATTTTTACCTTTTTTTTAATTTTTACAAAAAGTGACTAGCTCATTGTTTTAACACGGGAAGTACAACAGCGATTATTCTTTAAATATTTGTGTGCTTCGTTCAGAGAAAACTTGCATTAAGACCTTTAATTTGCGCTATTGAACAACTTTCTATGATGTCTAGAAACGAAGTTCCATAATAAATTAAAAAATAAAATAAAAAAAATAAAAATATATTTATAATAGGTTTTAAAAATCAGAGACAATTAACATTAAAAACTTTTATTTGCGTTGTTGGACAACTTTTGCGATATCTGGAATCAATTTTATAATAGTTTAAAGATCTTATTCATGTACCTAAATGAGAAACAGCTTAATTAAAACATTATAATTTTATATAACATTTTATTAAATCTAAAATGTTCATTAGTTATAATTAAGTGATATGTTTGAATATTATTTTTAATTTTATAATACGCTATTGACACCATAATGATTTGTCAAATAGTTTTCGTTTAATTAGCAAAAAACCAAAAAAACGCGGTTTTTTGCACTAATTTGTTAATAACTAATTAATTAATCATAGCTAGTCCAAAAGATATAAGTAAACATCTACGGACTATCTTTTAAATGATCGCATAGACCATTGCCGGTTACTAATTTTGGCAAAATAAAACTTTTTTTTCGGTCTATTGACTGGCCTATAATAAAAAGCCTAATATAGAGATTTTTTGGAAAATGCAGCGTCGGTAACTATGTATAAATCATATACCCTATTACATCACCTTAAAAGTAGAAATTAAAATATAAAAAAACAATTATTTTTTAATTAATCAAATTACATTAAAAAAACAAAGTATGAGTATAAAAAATAATTTTTTCGTGTGTAAAAGAAATAGAATGTTTCTTTTACAAATATATTTATTTTAATTTATTGTTTCTTTTGCAAATACATACAATGAACGTTATGAAACATTCTCTTTCCAAAGGTATTATGCTTTAGTGAGAAATCCCGAGTAACCTTTTCACTTCGGCGTGCAGGGGGCCCGAAGTCGGTGCCGAATCACCCTCAGTGGCACCGAAACTCTTGCCAAATTGTCGCCACAGTGGCTCCGAATCGGCGTGAGGCGTGGCAGTGAAAGGGGGCCCTCAGAGGGCAGCCGAATCTAGCTTATGAAATCGTAAAATTTGTGTACAATTATTTGTATAAACAAACAGCTGATTTCCAATGGTGACCAATCGATTGATTGTTCAAGCAACTGTCTACTTTTTAAAATACTTTTCATTAATGGAAAAATTCAAATATCTCAAGTTATTCGAGTAATTATTCAAGTAACACTGGTTATTCGAGTTCATATTTTTGTCGAGTACTTGATGGTTTCGAGTACTCAACTTGAACTCTAAGAAAAAACTTGACTCGATAATTGAGTACTTGCACTTGAGGGTCACTCGAATTTTCGTTCCAAGTACTCGAAGAAAATATGAATCACTCGAATCACTCGAGTACTCGAAAAAAGTATGAATTACTCAATTTACTCGAGTACCAGGAAAAATATGAATTAATCGAATAAATTGAGTATTCGAAAAAATATAAATTAATCGAGAAAATATAAGTTACTCGACAGAATATGAATAGCTCGAGTTACTTAAATAACTAGATTATATTATCTATGGTAATTAGTTCTCATTTACACGAGAAAAATTAGTTTTTTACCATGTTTTTATTAACTGGTTTTAGGTTGTATTTTTTCGTGTATTTGGGCGGAATCTCAGAATTAATTTTAAATGAGTTCACGTCAAGTCGAAAGCAAATTATTTTTATTAATTAAATCACTTATTATTAATTGTCAATTAAAAAAAGTTTTTACATAACATGATAATACAATAAAGAATATTTTGTGGTTATGTAAGATACACATCGATGTTATGACAAATTCTATACGATTTTCGGCTGTCCGTCGTAGGCCCACGCTCGCCACCACGTCTCACCCATGTGGCGGCCCGACTTCGACAGCCGAAGGTGGCCCAACTGAGAGAAGTTGGTTGCCGTAACGAAAAGATTACTCGGGATAGAACGCCATAGAAGGTTTATGAAATAATATGAAAAGACGGGTGTCTAGCTAAACAAGATCTGTTCTGTCTTAGACCGTCGAACGTATAAGATCTTTATGTCCTCGTAGGCCGTATTCGTTTTAGTATGTAAAGAGAATGCTAAATCTGTATTGGCATCGCATATGTCTCAAACGCGCTCCTCGACTCTTAACAAGATTTATATGTCCTCCTAAGACACATTGAGACTCAATATTTCGCAGGAGAAATATTGAACGTAGGTTAGTGAAAAAAAATGACTCGCGCTTCGACAGCAGCTATACTCATTACAAAATGTCAATCTAAGGAACAAAAGAAAAATTAATAGAACTAAAATTTAATATTATAAGTATTGAAAAAAAGATTAATATTTTTAACTAATAAGTTATAGTTCCTCATACGGCCCACTTCGGACATGTATAACTAATGAATTCTATCTTAGATTGCTTATGTAGAATCTAAGATCCTGTTATATGCATATTTCATTTTTCAAATAAGAAGATTAATTAATTAAAACAAATATCACGTTTTGATTTTAAACTTATTTATTACAACAACTTATCTCATCTCTTTATATAATTACGCCTAAAAATAGTGAAGAATTCATTATTGCACATTGAGAATATTGCACTCGGGTATGTCGTCGATCATAACTCACTTACCCATATTGCATTTGATAAAAGTGTTATTTATTGCACATCTGAAAGTATTGCATTCAAAGATGTCGATTTAAACACTTTTCTGCATTTTTCATCATCATTATAAAAAAATCATTATCGCACTCTTTATAGCGTTGCATTTAATAAAATCGTCAATAATAACTTTTTTATTTTACTTTCTTTTTCACACGTAGAAATATACTTTATCGCATCTCCAAAAGTATTGCACTAGAGGAAATTGTCAATAGATGTTTTTTTAAATAATATATTGCTGTATATATCTTGTATTGTATATGTGAGCCAAGAATTGGAATACAGTAGTAAATTTAAAAATCAGTATTTATAAAATTACCTGGTGACCGTGGTGGACAAAGGCCAGCCCGCTAAAATCTGTACATCTTGGTGGAGGTTATGTATGATATCGGCTACATACAAGATGTATAGTAAAGGGTTTAGGATTCCGCCTTGAGGTACACCTTTGTAGAACAGTTTAGGGTCATATAGGTTATATTTTGTGTAAATTTCTCTATGGTGAGTAAGAAATTGAAGGAATGTTATATTTTTGTTGAAAAGCCTATTCTAGCTAGTTTAGAAAGTAATATATCACAATGTATATCGTTAAATGCATTTTTGGCATCTAAGTATACCGTTAATATATGTGAATTATTATTTAACGCATCTTTAATGTCGAACTTGAACATAATCAAGTTGTCAGCGTAAGAGAGCCATTAGCGGGAGCCAGACTGCCATTTGGGCAGTACTTTGTTGTTCTCCATTCACAACCGTGATCTGTACGACATTATGAATTCGAATATTTTACTGGTACATGATGTTAATGCTAGAAGTTTAAGGTCCTTTCCTTTTGATTTATTAACGAAATGAAAGTTGTTTTTTTCTAGCAATCAGGATATGTATTATGACTATTGATTTCATTTAGGATATCTTCCCACATAGCATGAAATATTTCAGTGGAATATTTTGAAGTGTTTCATCGAAAAATTTCAGTACAAGCTTTCATAAATATTTCAAAGCAAGATTTACAACGAACTTTTTATTTTTTTCAATGAAAATTTTCATAAATATTTCATAAACATTTCATGGAATATTTGTAAAAATATTGTTGAAGATTCCACTGAAATCTTTCATGAAAGATTTTGTAAAGCTTTATTATATATTTCACATCGGCCATAAGTAGATCTAAATCTGAAATATTTATGAAATATTTTATCAAACTTTTTAGAAATGTTTTAATGAAATATTGTTGAAAACTTTCAAATGAGGCTTCCTAAAATATTTTATAAATATTTTAGCATTATTACTCAGCAAGATTTTTGATATCCCAAAGCCGACTTGCAATATTGTTGAAATATTTTACTGAAATCTTTCATGTAAGATTTTGTAACGTTTTATGTAATATTTCACATCAACCATAAGAAAATCATAATCCGAAATATTTATAAAACATTTTATTAAACCTTTCAGAAATGTTTCAATGAAATATTTTTGGAAACTTTCAAATAAGGCTTCCTAAAATATTTCATAAATGTTTTAGCAATATTACTCAGCAAGATTTTCGATTTCCCAAAGCCGACTTGAAATATTGTTTAAATATTTCACTAAAATTTTTCATGTGAGATTTTGTAAAGTTCTATGGAATATTTCATATCGGTCATAAGTGTATCAATATCTGGAATATTTATGAAATATTTTATTAAACCTTTCAGAAATGTTTCAATAAAATATTGTCAGGGACTTTCAAATAAGGCTTCCTGAAAAATTTCGTAGATATTTCAAGAATATTGCTTTGCGAAATTTTTTATTTCTCAAAGCCGACTCGAAATATTGTTGAAACATTTCACTGGATTCTTTTATGAAAGATTTTGTAAAGCTTTATGTAATATTTCATATCGACCATAAGTGAATCAGCATCTGAAATATTTATGAAACTTTTTATTAAACTTTTCAGAAATATTTCAATGAAATACCGTCAAGAATTTTAAAATAAGGCTTACTGAAATATTTGATGAATTTTTTAAGAATATTTTATTATATTTATCTCCTAAAGCCCACTAAAAATTTTGTTAAAACTTTTCACTAAAATCTTTTATGAAAGATTCTGTAAAGCTTTGCGGAATATTTCACATTCCACATAGCAAGAAAATTTCAGAGAAATATTTCAAAACATTTCGGTGAAAATGTTTTGAAAAATAGTTCTATGAATATTTCTCAAATATTTCAAAGCAAGATATTTAGTGCAATTTTTTAATCTTTTGATAAAATCTTTTAGAAACATTTTATGAGAGATTTATCGAAATTCGTTAAAACATTTCATAGAAATCTTTCATGAAATGTTTCTAAAAATTTACTAAAGATTTCACATCAGTTACTTTTAAATCGAATACTAAAATATTTATAAAATATTTTATCAAGCTTTCAAGGAACTTTTTACTGAAATATTGCATCAAAGTTTCAGATAAAAAATCCCGAAACATTCCATAAATTTTTAACAATATTAACGTGCCAGATTCTCCATTAAAAAAAACTACGAAAAAATATTGTTAAAACATTTCATCGAAATATTTTACGAAATGTTTTTGAAAGCTTTACTAAAGATTTGACATCGGCGATTTCTAAATCTAAAAGAGAAATATTTATGAAATATTTGATCAAACTTTCAAGAAATCTTTCAACGAAATATTGTTGCAGGTTTTCAAATAAAACTTTACAAAATATTTCATGAATCTTTTCACAATATTACTTTGCAAGATTCTCGACTTCGAAAAAAATACAAAAAAATTTTGTTAAAACATTTTACTAACATCTTTTACGAAATATTTTTGAAAGCTTTAGCAAAGATTTCACACCAGCAATTTCCGAATAAAATAGCGGAATATTCGTACAACTTTCTATCAAACTTTTAAGAAATATTTCTGTGAAATAATAGATCAATTATAAGTAGAATTATAATATAATCTTGATTTTCTGAAATAAAATTGAAATTTCACTTAAATCTTTCATGAAATATTTTTATCGATGTTTGAATGATAATGTAATATTTAATTAACGTTTCGTAAAGGTTTCCTTGAAATATTTGTGCATATATTACTGAAATATTTCAATAATCTTTCATGATAGATTTGTTTGGTGGCGATAATGTTGCAATGAAAGATTGTAGAAATCTTTAATTGCAACTTTTAGAAATATTTTCTTGAAATATTTCAACAATATTCATTTGCAAGATTTTTTATTTCCAGTTCCGCCGATAGGAGAACGCGCGTTGAATGCGCGTTTTGTCCCCAAGCGGTTGTAGGAGACCTTAGTTAGTATATGAGGCAAAAGCCAGCTGCTTCGTGCAAAGACACGCAGCGTTTATCTTGTAAAAAAGTAAATGCGACTAATAAATAAATGGAAAACATGTGTGCGGATGTATATGTATAATGAGTTATAATATAATATAGTATCACGCAGTAAAAATATGTTTCATAATTACAATTTATGTAAATAAGACTTTATAAGTAATGTGGATATGCAATTAATGTAAAAATGTAATGCGTTATAATATTAAATAATGTTTCCTGAAATAAAATTTAAATTTTTTATAAACATTTCATGAAAGATTTATGTTGTTTCCCAAACGTTGCAATGCAATATTATATAAATATTTCTTTAATATTCATTAAAAATATTTACCAAAATTCTTGATGAAATTTTTCATAAATCTTTCAGAGAAATATTTATTTGCCATTGCACAGGGGGACATAGCGAACTTTCGACGTTTCAATGAAAAATTTGTGAAATATTTCAAATTTTGCTTAAAAATATTTTACAAATATTTCATAAATATTTCATGAAAGATTTATATGTTTGTTTAATTGTTGCTTTGAAATGTATAATAAATAATTAAGAAATATTTTTTTGAAATATTTTCAAGTATATAGTTGAAATCTTTCATAAACATTTCATGAAAGATTTGTGTTGTTTTCTAAATATTGCAATGAATTATTATATCAATATTTCTTAAATATTTCTTAGAAATATTTACGAAAATCTTGTTAAAATCATTCATGAATCTTACAGAGAAATATTTATTGGTCATTGCATACGTGGACATAGCGAACTTTCAATAACATTTCAATGAAACATTTATGAAATATTTCAAATCTTGCTTGCAAATATTTCATAAATATTTCATAAATATTTTATGCTGTGTGGGTTACTAGATAGTAATATTAGATGGTATTTAATTCGTAAAAACCATATGACTTCATAATTGAGGGCGTGGAAACGAAAAGGGCTTATAGCCAATGTTATTTAAATGGGCTATAAGCCCTTTTCGTTTCCAGACCCTCAATTGATGTCATCAAATCCAGGTACTGATTTGTTTCCTCGTGGCTTTAAAGTCATATTGAATTTAATGTAGGAAAAGGGTTGATAAAAAAACTGGTTATCAGCCGACTTAGGGAGCCATTAACGGCATGTCGGAGCTGCAGCAATCGAGTTTTGCTTTTTTATTTTATCAATATCTTTTTAAATTCTTAAATTAAACAAATATAATGACTTATCCGCACTAAAGCTATATTTATACAATAATTTTTGTTAAAATAAAAAATCATTTGGACTTGTTATTTTTTTATGAGCTTGGATTGGAAATTAGATATCAAACTCGACAAACCTAACCTTAAAATACGACATATTGAAAGTTTTTATTATAACTTTGTATATATAATATTTTGGTGGATTTCTTGAGTTGTCCGCACTAGAGTTTAATCTTACAAATTTTTTCTTTGTAGCAAAGAAATTCGATTAAACCCATCGTTTATTCATAAGTTAAGATTGGAAATATTATTAGAAGGCGGACAGCTTCGTCAAGCTCTTAAAGATCACTAGCAACTCATAAATGACACATTTTACTTAGGACCTCTCCAGTCTTATGAGCGTTTTTGACGAATTGATCACAGCCGTTTTCTTCAATCCTCGTCCGCTTCTTTTTCAAAATTTCAGCTTTATTTCATGTTTATATTGTGTCCGTATTTAAATTGATTGTTTCAGCGAATTCGCGAAAGCACATCTTTTTCTTTTTCTTAAATTTTCTAGTAGCTAATGCTCTCAGTTTTTTATATTGTATAAGGTCTGTGATGTTCTTGGTGCAGTCCCTTTTTTTTAAGACAGCTCGTCTTTATCTTTTAATATTGTTGCATTCATTGTCCTATCGTGGAACAGAGTCCTTGTGTTTATACGTTAGAGGATTTTTCTTCCTATTATTTTTCTTCCTCCTGTGCTATTGATCACTGCTTCTTTAATAATAGAATTATAGAAATCGTACTTTTCTGTTGATGACAGTTCGTTATAATTATGTTTATAAAATAATGTGTATTTTTAATTTAGAATATCTTGCACTGTAGTCCATTTTATTCTTTTATTTTGTATTTTGAAAGATTTGCGAATGTATACGTATTTTTTTATGTTAAAAGTCACATATATCGGATAATAATCCGATCCAATAGTATCTTCCTTTACTTTGTAATTCATAGATGCAGCGACATCCATGGCTGTAAAGAAAAGATCTATATTGGTTTTTTTTGTTAAAATGAACATCTATGCATGTAAATGAATTGGAGTTGTAAGGGAATAGGTTATATCTATCCGTTAAATCTTGCAGTATTTTGCCTTGTGTAGTATTACAATCTCTGCACCAATGGCATAAAGTCGGTTTTTACGAAAAGTATTAAAACTTGCATACTCAAATTTGAAATCTTCTTTTAAGAAGGGGCCGAACTATCTGTCTCTGTCTAATAGCGTTTTTCATTATTTATATAAACACTATCCTTTATAACAAGAAAAAAATAGCAGCCTCCGCTAGATATTAGTATAATTAGTAAATTTTGTAATAACAAACAAATTTTTTAACTGCGTAGTTTTTGAATAATTAGAGACCTACCAAAAAAAGATAGGTTATATTCTAGATTGCTAGTAGGTCTCTAATTAGTCAAAAACTATGCGGTGAAAAATTTTATTTTTATTACAAAAACTTACTTATTATACTAATATCTAGCGGGGGCTGCTATTTTTTTCTTGTTATACCGGATAGTGTTTATATAAATGATGAAAAACGATATTAGACAAAGACAGTTAGTTCGGCCCCTTCTTAACTATGATTTAACATATACACAAACGTCAAGATTTTGAATAACTTCATGACTTTTGCTATTTTTTCTTTTTTATTAACAACGCTGCGTGTATTCTAAAACAGCATACATAGTTCGGTCGTCATCAGAGTAGTGTTATAATTTTTATTTACATTACAAGTCATTAGTATTAAGACAGTTTAAAAGGTAATAAGCATCATTCAGTATCGCTTTCGTCCGTAGTTTCATAAACAGCATGTGTGCCACTTTCTCCACTTAAAATGTTCGCAATTCTTGTCATCCTCTTTTTGACTTCAGTAATATTAATGTGGTTATTTACTTCGCGTGGCATTATAGCAATAAAATGCTTGTTTTATGCGTATTTAGTAACTATACTTGGTACATCTAAATATTCAATATTATACGTACTACATGAAAATTCCTGTAACAGTTCAAATAAAATTAGGAAAGTCGCAGATACTGAGTCGGGTATTTCAATTTTTGCTGTTTCTATCTGTACGAGTATATCGGCTGGCGCTTGTAACTCGATATTTTTTCAGGCGTGGTTTCTCGATACGAACACTTAACTCTTTATTAATCACAGTTAAGTCGAAAAAGCTGTTATTTTTAGTAGTTGTAGGTAACGGTTTTTTGATCTATAAGAACGGCTTATTGAACAATTGAGTCCCTTGAAATGTAAAAGGATTATTATGTTCTTGTATTATACCGTTAACTGTCTTTGTAATTTATTTTCTTGTTGCTTTCTGAATTTATTGACACATTGTTTCCACCGTTTGATATCTGTTTGTTGATAGTAGGTCTGCTATTATCCATAACTATATTCGTATTAATATTTAATTCGTTTTGTTGGGTACTACTTTCAAGCTCTGTTTAAGAGTTTTCTTGATTTTCACAATTTTTAGAGCAGTATTTAGAGATATGACCCTTTTGTTGGTACAAAAACAAGTATCTTGTCGATTAATATATATATATATATATATATATATATATATATATATATGGGTTTATCTCTACAAATTTCAATTTTTATCAATAATAAAAAAAAGATGAAAATTTTGAGGCATGCATTTAAACCTATTTTATCTTGATTTTATAGCATTTAAATACATAGATGGGGTTACTCATTTTACAAAATTATTAAGTTTTTTCACATATATTTACATGTAAATCTATATAAGCTAATTAGATAAATAAATTGAAAATTTTCGAAAAATTTTAAAATTACTTTATCCAATTCAATCCTCCAAAACAAATCTTTCAAAATAACGAATTTGTGGTACATAGTTTATGTTAAGTACATTCAGTTTTTATACGTAAGAATGCAGTATTGGTCAAATTCGTAGTGTGCCATTCAAATCAATAATATTTACTCACGAGCTTTAGAAAACATATTTTCTAAGAGCAGTTTTAATTTTAGAGCATTTTGAAAATTAAAAAAAAAATTTTATTTTTCATTTATCTTCTACTTTGTGTAAACCATACTATGAATTTTCTCCAAAATTTTTGTACAATCAATTCGATATTGTCTGAAAAAAATAAGCTTTCAAAAACGAATTTTCTTAGAGTGGTTACAATTTTAGAGAATTTTAAAGATTTAAAAAAAAGATTTCGATTTTTTATTTCTTATTTTTTTTATTTTACGTAAAGTACTCGATAGATTCGTTCTAAAATTTGCAGGGAAATCATTTACAACTGCCGAAAGAAGAGAAATTTTCAAAAATTGATTTCCATGGGATAGTTTTAATTTTAGAGCATTTTTAAAATTTTGAAAAAGAAATTTTGAAAAGAAAATGTTATTTATTCAGCCAATTAGATCTCGAAAATTACTCGATGGATTTGCTTCAAATTTCGCATACTATCTATGTTTTTGTATAAGTAGACGGGAAGCTATTGAAAATTGGTATTTATAGAGTAGTTTTTTTTATAGAGCCATAAACATGAACTGTATTTATATATAAATATGATTGCATTTTATAAAGATTAGAAATTTTGTTGTCATCATTCTTTTTATTACTACATTATATCATTTTTTCAATAGAACCAATTTTTTTGTATTACTTGATGATTTAAAATAAATTGTAAATGTTGAAAAAGCAAACAACTAGCATATATGTTCGAAATTTATAAAGTACAATATGAGTAAATATTAATGTTAGACAATTTTTTAAAATTAAAATCACATTTACATAAATATAAAAAAATTAATGAAACTCAAAGAGCTCTATGGGAAAGCATTCCGCCAAAGCACTTGGCAGCGTTTTTTTCGTCCATTTTAAAATTCGTGTAATTTGATCAAAAATTATCGAAGATTAAAAATTCAAAAAAGAGGTAAAAGCTACAATACTCCTCTTCAAAATGAGAGGTTGAAAGCCACCGTACAGTCGACGGTAACATATTCTATGATAATTCTTTTTCTGCAATTTCAAAATAACATAATCTTACTGGATGATTCCGTTAGTTCGCTCATTTTTATAGGTTAATTTTCAAATTTTGAAAAAAGAATTATCATAGAATATATTACCGTCGACTGTACGTCTATTTTTAAAAAAGTTATGCTCAATTACGAGAAAAAAAATGCATTTTTTTTTCAACAGCAGATATCTTGAAAAGGATATCTTAGAAAAAAAACTTTAGAGAAAAAAAAAGTTGTGTTTTTTAGTAAGGAATCTAATTCTGAAGTGGAAATACAAATCAAAAATAATTTTTTTTCCTCCCATGTTTTCGTAGGGCTAAAATTTTTAAAATGAAGAAATTAAAAAAACTAGAGATATAAAAAAAAAACTTTGAATTTTCGCTGATTTTTTCTTAGGTGGCCAAATTTTCGTGAGCGGCAGTGTATGTCAATTTTATGATGTTTTAACAAAAAATAAACAATTTCTTCATAAGTATACTTTTCTTGAAAATAACTTATAATTCAATCTTCTCTTGACATTTTAGGTGATTCAAAGTATATCTGAGAGAAAATTAATATTAGTATAATATTAGTATAATTACTCAATTATTAAATACTGTATTATTTTAAATTTAAAATAACAAGCAATAATTACAAAGACATATTTACAATAAACGATAATTGGCTGTTATTGTTTATTTACATATTATATTTATTTTGGGAAACTTTTTATAAATTATTGATGTAAATAACTAATACTCAGATTAAAAAGCAGGCTGTTAATAACAGAGATTTTAAATTAACCACAATTACTAATAGAAATTTGCTGTCATAAATATTAAGAGTCAGATAAATAAATCTGTCCAAATAATTTAAATTTCCTTTAGAATTGATAAATTTAATATTTTTATAAAAAAGTAAGAGTTGAGCGCAATAGAGCAAAAAACGAGCAAACGATTTTATTTCATGAAAAAATATAAAATTTTTATTATTTTTTTAATAAAGTATGAAACGAAAAAAACAATTCAATTTAACTTGGATTTCTTCATTTTATACTTTACTTTAAAAATAATGAAAATTCTGTATTTTCACAAAGAATGGAATCGTTTCCTCGTTTTTTTGTTCTATTGCGCTTCACTCTCACTGTTGTATAAGAATACGTAATTTATTAATTATAACGAAAATTTAGATGAGACAAGGACAAATTGATATTGCCGACTCTTAGAAGTATTTTAAAAAAAATTGAAAAAGTCAATTATTGTTTTGAAAAAAGCATGAGTGAAATGTTGATGATTACGTAAACTCACATAAATTTGATTAAAATAATAATACTGTTAATACTATTATATAAAAACTGTTCACAAACATATATTTTAAATGATATTGGTGCGATCGTATGTACGGCCCGAATTCATAGTCGTGTCTTGAGTATTAAGTATGACTTAAAACTGAAGTATCGTTACTCGAGTATTAGCTGTTACTTCAATTATACAAATAAGATACTCGTTGGTAGAGATGTAACACTCAATTGAAGTAACAGCTGATACTCAAGTTACGATACTTAATTTTTAAGTCATACTTAATGCTCAAGACACGACTATAAATTCGGGCCTACAAGTTTTAAAACTTCCGTAGGCTCAAATTTGTAACGCCTTGGGTGGCGATGTATATATGAGATGTATAAGGAGCATGGGATTTGGAAAGTAAATCAGAACTATATAAGTTAAAGTGTGACTTTATTGAAGATCCTTAATAGTCGAATATTACATATCTTTCAAATACTAATATACATTCCAAAATTATACTAATTTTAATATAAAACATATCGAGCGAGGAGATGTCACTTGAGGAAACCGAAGTGGTCCATGTTGAAAAAAAAGATGTATAGCTTATGATAGATGCAGAAAGCCATTCCTTAGTGAAGAGATTTGTACAAAAAAGTCGTTTCGCAAAATATCAGAAAAAGTTTTGGAGAAATTCAATTCAAAATTTTCTTGTGAACCTCTATTAACACCTGATGATAGAATTTGTTATAAATGTAGGATAAAAATGTATACTGTCTGCGTTTCAACTGAGTCATCACCATCTAATGTTCTTTATGTCAAATATTTTCACAATTTTAATATTTTAATTTAAGTATTTCTTTATGTTTTTTAATTTTTCTATAGATAGCACCCAAAATACAGAATCACCATAAAATTAATGAAATATTCCAATGCTTGTAGAAGAACTTTTACATGACAACGAAGATGAAATAGAGGTTTCTGTAAGAGATTTTAAGATTTTTGTGGATTTATTAGATAATTTAAAGAAGAAATACCACAGTACAGATACAAATAGAATAGTAAAAGTCCAAATACTAACCCTGCTATCATTAAATTGGTTATATGATAAAATAAAAAAACATTTTGGTAATTCAAATTACATGATTGACATGTCGAAAAAATTGCAAACTGAAGCAGGTCCTCTAGCAAAACCATCTATAAAAAAGGTAATTTAAAATATTCATAAAAAATAGTAGGTGAAAATGAAGCATAATTCAAATAAATTCAATAGAACATTTCAACTTATTATATTGTAGTTCCCTGAACTACGGAGAAGCTTGATTGGATGAGGAGATGAAATAAGGTGAAAGACTGAAAGTAGAATTTACAAAGTCTTTATTGCACCAAGTCGTTGCTACAAAATACCTGGAAAGCGAAGAGAGAATACTTATCTATTCCGGAGTTGAGAACGCTCTGACTCACTTCGTAGTTCTCGTATACCACATAGGTTACGTTTCTAGTCGCTTACTTGCGCACCGCAGGTTGCGCGTGACGCTCACATGTATATCTCATTCATACATACATACTCTATGTCTGTGTGCCCACAGTACTCCCCCCTAAATAACCACCTATGGTTATTTACATAAAAAATATATGCATATTTTTACATAATCAGTGGGTACTTATTTACATATAATCTCTTTTTACATAATTGCGACTTTTGATATTTTAATAGCGTTACATGTTACATAATCACTCAAGCAATTACTCTTTACATGCATTTATTCTTATGCGATTACTCTCGCTCATGCGATTTAACATTGTATGCACTTATGCATTTATTCTCACACATGCAGTGATTCCATTCTTACATTCCTACATGTAATTATTCTCACACATGCTTATATTCAATACACACGTACTCCAAATTATTACATTTTTACACTTATAATCTAAATTATTTACATTTTTACACTTTTATTACATATTTTCTTGAGTTTTATATTACATTATTATGTATAAGCTACTTCTTTTTTTTTTTTTTACTCGCTCTCTGGTACTTTTACACACTGGCATACATTCACTTGTAATCATCTCGTTGAATCCATGCTTATTTGACAAATTGCATTTTTTTTCCTTAATAATATATACTAAATAACAATTTTTATATTTTATAAATAATAGTTCCGTGAATCAAATTTAACATTTAGCAATTCATGTGTACCATGTTACACAAACGTTAGTTACAACAATAAAAAAAATCTTATACAATGGGCCTCTGGCCACTTCTTCCAGGAAAAACATCTTGGTTAGGCTAACGGAACTCTTTAGCGATACAAATATCAGAGGAGAGCCCAATCAGCTTCACCTATATATAACAAAAGAAATACATTATTAATACAATTTCGCTACAAAAAATTTATAACTAATTACATTTTATTTTATAGTGAGAGACTGGTGTACAAAATCTAACTTTTTTTCTACAATTAATCCTTTTACTTAACGTTACATTATCTATTTTCCTGTGTCTCAAAATATTTGATATAAATCTCTCTCTTTTTACAGTTTTCATTATTTCATATAATATTCATAACAACGATAAAAGTAACAATACTAGCAAAATGTACTATTGTCATCTTACGGTTTACATTACGTATAACGAAGTCAAATCATAACAAATATAATATCGTGATTTACAACGCGCTAATTGTTTAAGTTGATCCAATAAAATCGTTATTCATTATCGAACCATACAATCATTTCAAATAATAAATTAATGCGCAAAATATGCTCTTACAAATATACAAATTGGCTCTTGGCCTTCCATTATATAATCAAGCAAGATCTAGATCTGATGGTACTGCTGCAAATGCTAAAACACACTGGCCTGTTTTTTAGTTGCTTGGTTTAGCAAATATTAAACCAGGTGATACTTTAAATATGTGACTCTCATTGAGCTATATACAAAGCGTAGACGTAAATTTATCTACTGATATTATCATCAATTAGCACAATCATCAGTTGGCATAATTATCATTTGGTCCTTATAATATGGTTCGCTACTTCTTTTACCTCCCAAGTCCACACAGCAAGTTTGGTACCACGAACCAAGAAGGTTCCTGTGGTAGAGACCACAGGAACCTTCTTTATACCTGACATATTCTTTCTACACAGCATGATAAGGTTGGATAGGCAGCTGGTTGGTCTGCTCATATCCTTATTACCATAATCATCTGTTGGCGTAATTATCTACTGGTCCTTGTAATATGGCTCGCTACTTCTTTCACCTCTAAAGTCCACACAGCAAGTTTGGTACGTAGAGGCCACAGAAACCTTCTTTATACCTGACATATTATTTCTACACAGCATGATAAGGTTGGATAGGCAGCTGGTTGGTCTGCTCATATCCTTATTATCCTAATCATCTGCACCTAAAGATGCCAATAACGGGGACAAGCGACGGTTGTCTGCTATGTGCCTATCGTTACATTTGGCTTAATACACAGGTCTACTAGCGACTTGCGCACATGTGTCCAATGTCAGGTTAAACCGCTCAAAAAATATATATTTCTTACAAATCAATTGCAGCATTTTTGCTTTAAAATACAGCACGTCTGGAGCATAGTACTCCTTTAGATGTGCCGGTAGTTATAGGTCTTTGATATTCAGCATAATAAGTTGCCTAGATACTCCTAAGTTTAACTACTTCATTATCAAACAGAATTACTAAAAATTTAATATACAATGATTGCTTTAGTTATCTCAGTCAGAAACAAGCCTGAAAAAGCGAACCTAGTTGCCGGTACAACATGCATATATATGACACACGTGTATCAAACTGAGGTTGTGCGCGATTCAGATGCAATTAGAAATTAGAATTTCTCGCTAATGATGCGCAAAATAAACTGTCAACCTCATAGTCGGACAGGACTTGTTCAAACCTTAATACGAAATTGATAAAAATACTATTAATTCTTCGACAGTTGATAAAAGAAATGCGCGTTACTCACGACTCTCAAAATTTTAACTATACTATACGCAAAACTCACACTAACAATTGGTTTGTATGGTGTTCTACAATTCTTTTTTATTCTTTCTATTTATCTTTGTAATATTCTCCTATCTATAGCGCACCGTTTGCTCCATATATATTACTATTATTCAATGTCTCTTGATGCACAAGAGCTCCATTGCTATCTATTTGATTCCTAAACGCGCCACGTTCTCTACCATTAGGTGTGCTGCTATGTATGTTAGCTAAGGCGTCGTCCATCCCGCCATTTAATACTACATTCGTCGGTGTGCTCGCGGTAGACATTTTGTGATTTGAGGCTCTATACAATACAAAGTAATCCTCGCTTCTTTGAGCCTCGCTAGCTCTTAACGCGTTGCTATAATTGCTAATTTCCTGACTAGCGAGTATTCTATTACTATCTATTTGATTTCTATACGCGTTGCGTTCACTTCTTTTTTTAGTATCTTTCGGCGTACTGCTCGGTACAGTAAATAAAATCTTTTTAATTTCGTTATCCATCATACTATTTGTGGGCATAGCGCTGGTTGCCATTTTGTGATCAGAGGTTATGTACTATTGATCAACGGTAAGTCTATGCTGTATATCTTAACCGACCCTGATGATATTAATCAGTCCTATATTGACTAGATTATATAAACAATTAAATACACGAAATAAATAAATTAATACGACACTATAATA
Source organism: Anastatus disparis (assembly GCA_017163975.1). NCBI lineage: Eukaryota > Metazoa > Arthropoda > Insecta > Hymenoptera > Eupelmidae > Anastatus > Anastatus disparis. The sequence continues at coordinate 1,379,619 of JAFFSR010000315.1, read as the reverse complement.
AATAAATTAATACGACACTATAATAAATAAATTAATAAATAATTACGTTACACTAACAATCAAATTAACAGGAGGTCACGTATCTCTGTCCTTTTCTAATCAAATAAATTATTTTTTTACAAAAACTAATAACTTTAGCAAAAAATGAAGAGAAAGCCGCATCTTGTATCAAAAAAAGCAATATTTTCTTTGATGAGAAAGAATTAATTTTATTGCTTCGTTTTCAAGAAAACCTTGAAAAACTTAAATCATAGAGGTTAGGTTGAACAATTTGGTTTTTCAAGGTTTTCTTGAGAATGAAGCAATAAAATTAATTTTTTCTTATCAAAGAAATTATTGCTTTTTTTGATACGAGATGCGGCTTTCTCTTCATTTTTTGCTAAAGTTATTAATTTTTGTAAAAAACTCAATGCTTTGATTAGAAAAGGACAGAGATACGTGACCTCCTCTTAAGCACGAAAATACGCACATAAATAAACAGTTATTGTTTAAAATTACCGTTCAGGGTCACTCGCAATAGGTGTATAGAGCCTACGCGAAACAAAAACATACACAAAATTACGCCGTTAACTATTTACAATTCATGCCCTTATATCGTCCGAACTTTAAAATATTTTTTATTGTGTGCGCAATATACGAACAAAATTAACTTTATTTTATTTCGCGATTCACTAGCATGCGTGACCTCCGCATACCCCTTCGAGAACAATCTAGGAGATACACAAAAGTAATGAGTAGATGTGTTCTCTCAGAGGTTATACCTCGGCCCAAACATGCCAGCAAAATTCATTTGTTTTTCTCTTCGACCTTACTAAAACCTTTTATCCGTTCGCGATTTATAAATTACTTACACGATTTGTTATTTTTCACGCGCACACAACACTCAACCTCTAATCACTTTGAATTTAACCGTCGCGTCGGTTTACTTTTCTAACGGTTTCGCGAATTTTCTACGCGTTTCTGTGATTTTTCTTGCGATTTCCCGCACAATCGAGTACTATTTTTCGTTTTTCTTCTTTTCTGTTTTGCCTTTTTCTATGTATATGTATGTGTTTTTCTTTTTGCGCACAGTTTTTACCTTTATTCTTTTTTAGGTTAATTTTTCAACTGTTTTGAAGAAACATTTTTTTTTTCTTTTTGAGAGAGATAATTCACCTATACTCCCCCCAGTCTACACGTGCATTTCAATACATTAAACCAAAACATTTAATGCTACAAGGCATACAACTACAGGTAATTGGCAAGGCCTCGATTTGTGCCCAAGTAGATGAACAAATTCAATGAGTTAGTTACACATTTCTAAACCTCGCCAAACCCATAATTGCCCTATCACAAAGCAACAACAAAAATATTTTATTCGCACGCGTAGCTGGAAGAAGCCAGCTTCTCACTAACTGTGCGTCTTAGATATTATTTATAATGTTTGTTAGTATTAAATATGTATATATACGCTATTTTCGGCGAATTTACTTAATATATATAATGTTAGTAACTACTCTCCCGCACAGAGTATCTCACTAGAAAGAAGAAAAGGAAATTAATTACATATATCGATTAACAATTTCTTTGTAATAAAAAATTTTTCTTTAAATATTAAGTATTCTACTCAGCGCGACGCGAGAAATCATAAGTCTAACCTTTATGATGAAAGCCTCGCGCTCACAAAATGGCCGCCTTTGCTCGCGACGCCGTGCTGGCCTTCCTTGGCTTCCTGCACCGGACCTTCGCTGCTAGCTGCGCTGCGCTGTCTTCGTCTTCCCGAACGGCTGTCGGGGTCACCACTGTAGCTCCCTGAACTACGGAGAAGCTTGATTGGATGAGGAGATGGAATAAGGTGAAAGACTGAAAGCAGAATTTACAAAGTCTTTATTGCACCAAGTCGTTGCTACAAAATACCTGGGAAGCGAAGAGAGAATATTTATCTATTCCGGAGTTGAGAACGCTCTGACTCACTTCGTATCTCTCGTGTAACACATAGGTTACGTTTCTAGTCGCTTACTTGCGCACCGCAGGTTGCGCGTGACGCTTACATGTATATCTCATTCATACATACATACTCTATGTCTGTGTGCCCACAATATAAATGGAGTATAATTAAATTTTTGCAATAATTATTTAAATGGAATATTAATGGTTGAATATTATTCTGGCAAAAATTAATATCAATTGAAAATAATTTTTGGAAATCGAATTTCTGAAACAAGTAAACAAATTGTAATTAATTTTTATACAAGTGAAGAAAATACCTATATATTACCTGGAAAAAAAGACTGTGTTAAATACAAGGATGCAGAGGGAAAGATTGTTCATGAGCAAAAACGTATTCTGCTTTTTACATTGAAAGAATTGTACAGACTATTTTGTAATCAATTTTCGTCTGATGTTCCTATAGGATTTTCTGTATTTGCCAAATTGAAGCCTAAATGTTGTGTATTAGTTGGTGGCAGTGGTACATATTCTATGCGTGCTTGTTCAATTCATAAAAATGTCAAGTTTATAATATCAGGTATTTTCAGTTTATTTTCAACATTTTTTACTCGAATAAATTTTTATAATATTAATTAAAAGAAAAAAACACTTTTGTAGGCTGTAATTTAGAAAAAATGACAGAAGGCTATTATCACCAGTTTAAGACATATAAAGATATTTTGCAATTTATCATTTGTAATAAAAATGGAATGTCAATGACATACGAATGTTATTTTGGTGACTGCGACAAATATCCTGGTGTTCAACGCTTAGAGTCTTACTTGACCATGATTTTTGATGAAAAAGAAATTGAAGAAGTTATCTATGCACAATGGATATTTACTCCTAGAGCTATTTTAAAAAATATTGTGGGAGATGTAACTGATTTTATTCCATCATTCTGTGATAAAATTAAAGCCTTACAGCCACATGTTTTTATTTCAGTAGCACAAAATGAATATTTTAAAAAATTAAAAAATGAATTAAAACAGGATGAAATTATGGTATGCTATGATTTATCTGAGAATTATTTGTTACTCAAAACGCTCCAACTGCGTTTCACTGGAATAACGATCAGGCTACAGTATTTGTTACGTATATTTATTATGTGAAACATACTAAATTATCAGGCAAAGCATTTGTAGTAATTTTAAATAATTTAACTCATGATACTGTAGCAGTTTATACTTATCAGCAACTACTGATTCTATATTTAAAAGCAAATTAGAAAGGATTGAAAAATATTCACTATTTTAATGAAGGAGACCCTTAGCAGTTCAAGAATTTTAAAAACATTTTAAATCTTTATCATCATAGTGATGATTTTGGAATATCAGTAGAGTGGAATTTTTTTCTAACTGCGCATGATAAAGGTGCATGTGACGGAGTAGGTGGTTCTATTAAAAAAGCTGCAGCTAAAGCAAGCCTCACTCTTCTAGCAACGCAACAAATTTTGGATGCAGTCACACTGTACGAGTGGTTGAAAAATAAAGAAAATTATACAAATGTTGATTTTTCTTACTCGCCAGAATCAGATTACAATAAAAATTTAAAGAAACTGCAGAATCGTTTTAAAAACAGAAACAGGGTAAAAACTTACAAATGCAACATCCTAGTAATCCAATGGAAGATGGCAATGTGAAATACAAATTATTTTCTAGTTCTGTTGACTTCATTGAAGTAAACATAAACAATTAACTTTCTGACAGCCGGGATTACGCCATATGGCGTCAACCCATGATCGGCTCACATATACTATTACTTAAGAAAAATTTATATGGAAAATTTCGAGAAAGTTACACTTTTTTAGTGGGAAAAATGCCGGCTGTCAGAAGGTTTATCATTAAAACTATGTTTTTACAGTTTTTTATATTGATATTAAATTTTTAGATATACTGTAAATAAGGAATTCGATAATCCTTCATATATTTTAATTATGACATGCAAATTGTTTGTGAATTCAGTTAATTTTTTATGATGTTGTTGAGACGAAAATAAGGAGTGGGGGGACACCACCACGAGGAGTTGGATTTCTGTGGGTCGAGGCTGAGTGAGTCGATGGAGCCAGTTTAGTTGCGGCCTAGAGCCGGTGAGATGTCAGCCTTCCTGCCCTTCGCTTCCGAGATTTCATCGCGTTGCGGGACCAAGTGCTTCCTTGTCTGTTCTCAATTCAGTGCCTATTATTCAGTTTAGTGCTTCCTTTGTTCGTTAAGCGTTGTTTTCTTTTTCAATGAAGTTAATACAGTTCAACTCATTTTTTTTATTGAACCACCCCTTTGTGTCTCGCTCTGGAACCTAAGAAAAATAATGAACAGGTGTAGACAATATTTATTCAATATAATTACACTTATATTGTTTATTGAAGATTTTATTTTCATTTTCAATTGTATGATTCTTTCAAGAAGAGTACCTTACCTAAGTAGTTCCTGTATTGGATATGAGACTATGGAGACGATTAGTCAAATAAGTTTTTATTTTATTTCATGTTCGCAAATTAACAGATTTTTTTAGAATAATAAGACTGATGCTTTGTAATGACTATTTGTCAATTGAAGGTTATAGTAAGTATGAGTTCAGGTTGAACAAGCATTCTTTTTATAACAGTGCAGGTGAATAATATTATAATATGGATGTATATAACAGGTGAATGATAATATTCTTTTATAGATTTAGCGCATGATAGACACTGACTTGAATTTTCTATATTTATTAATTTTAATTTTATTATAACACACACTGACTTTGAATTCCATTGAATGAGATTTGTTAAGATCAAAGTATCCACTCATGTATATTATTAAGAGGACGCTGGATCTCTCTATCCTTTTCTAATTAAAAAATGTAAATTTTTGGGAAAACTAGTTATTATTGATAGAAATTAAGGGTTGTCCGCAACTTCTATAGCGAAAAACAATATTTTGTCTGATGAGAGTAAATTAATTTTGTTGCTTTTTTTCAAGTGAAGTTTGACATACTTAAATAACGTATTTTCTAGCCTAATTTAGGATTTTGTAAGTATGTCAAACTTTACTTGAAAAAAAAGTAACAAAATTAATTTGCTCTCATCAGACAAAATATTGTTTTTCACTATAGAAGTTGCGGACAACCCTTAATTTCTATCAATAATAACTAGTTTTCCCAAAAATTTACATTTTTCAATTAGAAAAGGATAGAGAGATTAATTAATTCTAATTCCTGTTATATTTTTTGAATGTATTTGATTATTCTTATATTAGTCACAAACATTATAATTCTATGGAAATTGGTTATCGTAATTTAAATTTTCTTAAAATTTGTCATTTATTCTAATTATGTGCCCTATTAAAAAAAAACACGTGTTTTTTGCACGTGAAAAAACACGTGTAAAATACACGTATTTTTTACATGTAAAATTTGCATGTTTTTTCTCGCATATTTTTCACGTGTTTATAGCTTTTCGAAGAGCTTCCACTATTCGGCCTCTTATATCTGCGTCTTCAAAATTTGTGCAAGGGATGACAAAACTTAGAAAAACGCCACCTAGTGACTTAAAGTCAAACCGACGTAATCGATCATTAATAGCGATTTAATTCACTAGGTGGCGTTTTTCTAAGTTTTGTCATCCCTTACACAAATTTGGAAGACGCAGATATAAGAGACCAGATGGTAAAAGATCTTCAAAAAGCTATGAAAAAATATGTGAAAAAAACACGTGTTTTTTAAAAATAGGGAGCAATAATTATATGTAATTATGTATAAAAACTTAGAATTAATGTAAACAAATAATTACAATCAATATATAATAGAGATAGATATATATATATAAATATTCAATTTACTTTCTCTTATAGTCACCCTGGTGAAAAAAATCAGGTAATTTATCACCTGATTATTTTTAACAGGGCAGTGATATATAACTAAACTTACGTCTCTTTGTATCTCAATACATCGAAGATCAGTATGAGGCCATTTGTGAACAATATCCTAGTGGATGAAATCAGTTGGACTTAAATTAAATGATAATTAACAATATTCGCATGAATTTACATTAAAAGTTCTAACATATAAGTAGAAGTGCATTTTTAGTTTTGCATCTTGTGACTGATGCATCTAAGAAAAAGGTATAGGCATATAAATTTTGTACTCAGTGTATACGAAATTGAATTTAAATATTGGTTAGTTATAAATTTGAGTTACTTTTACTGTAAAAATGCTATAACAAACGTGATGAATTATCAGTACTAAGTGGATCGTGTCTTATTATCTCTTGGACTGTTAACATTATTCAATATGTAAAATTATTTCTTGACTAAAAATTAAATTAATTATTCTTTAAAGTGTTATTGTATCTTGAGATGAATTATGTTTGAATTATGAAAGACATGGAGCAAAAATTATTTTTCAAATATTTTCAGTCAAATAAACAAAGGATATTTTAGTTACCAATCATAATTTTCAAGACATTCAATGACGTTCCATTTTTTTCTAATAAAAAAATCCATTCTAAATCTTATAAAAAAAGAATTTTACATATAGTTACCTGTCACCATGTGTTATTGGAAGTATTAGCAGTATTATATAACCTTGAACTATGAAATAAATCAAAATTTTTTATTAATTCAGTATTTAAGTATATTTTTTATGTGCTACGGTGGCACATGATTTGTTAAAAAAATCTTAAGGTTTGGTTCGCTCTTAATCTTTTAGAAGATATTTACAAATATATTTTAATATTTGTGAAGTACACAACTATTTCTATGAAAGCTTGCAAATGGACATCTGCAACAGATGAGTACAAGTTAACATTAAAATGAATAAATGTAGCTGAAAATAACAATTTTCATTATTTTCAATTACATTTAAATTTTTTAAGAGGGATCGTCGTTTGCACCACTCTGAAATTTATAGGTTATATTTATACATATATCACCTACTTCAATGATTTTTTTGGACATGGGATTATAGTTCGAAATCTTGAAAAGTGGTATTTGAATGTCTTAAAGACTTTGGCTCAGCGAATGGCTACATTAGCACTTTTAAATTAATTTTTTCTCAAAATTTAGAATATTTAGAAACAAAAATTTTATAGAAATAAACTCCTAAAACGCAACCCAACTGAGTAATTTAGGCTTAAAATTAGTCAAAAATGTCAAAAATATGGTTTTTGCCCAACTTTAAAGCTTTGTAGCTTTAAAAATATGCACTAAAGGGATTTAAAAAAATTTTAGATGTTCATGGGCGATATATATTAGTATATTATTCACCTAGAGAGTAAAAACGAAAAATCTCTTAGATCGTATGTAAATGTCATCCGAGCCAAAGACGTGGACTCCATTGAAGTAAAAATAATTCATTAATTATTATATTTATGATTTTACAGTTTTATATATTAATATTACACTTTTAAATATACGATAAATATAAAATTTTATAATCTATATTTTAATTATAACATGCAAATTATTTATATATATTTAAAACCTTTCAAGCGATCATTCTGTTTATAACAGTGCAGGTGAATAATGTGATAATATGGATGCGAATAACAGGTAAATGACAATATTCTTATATAAATTTAGCGTATAACACACACTTGAATTCGATTTATTGAGTTTTGTTAAGGATTAGATATCTACTGATGTTATTATTAAGACCAGTTTCAGAAAATGATTGATCCTAATTCGTGTTATATATTTTAAATGTATTTAATTCTTATTTTTATATTAGTAATAAACATTATAATTCTATGGAAGTTGACTATTGTAATTTAAATTTTCTGAAAATTTGTCATTGAATTGAATGATGTGACAGCAACAATTATATGTAATTATGTAAAATAAACTTGAAATCAATTTAAACAAATAATTACAATCAACACATAATATGGATTCATATATATTAATATTTAATTTATTTTTTCTTATGGTCACCCTGGGGAAAAAAATCAGGTGCTTCATCACCTGATTATTTTTAACAGGACGATGATATATAACTAAACTCATGTCTCTTTGTATCTCAGTACGTTGAAGATCACTATCAGGCAATTTATGAATCAATATCTTAGTGGATGAAATCAGTTGGACTTAAATTAGAATCATAATTAACAATATTCTCATAAATTTAAACAAAAATTTCTAACTTATAAGTTGAAGTGCATTTTTAGTTTTGTATCTTATAACTGATAAACGATTATTTTGTATTTGGCGTATGAGAAAGTGAATTTTAATATTGGTTAATTATACAGTTGAGTTACTTTTACTGTGAAAATGCAATAACAAATGTAATAAATTATCAGTACATAGCGAATCGTATTTTTCCTGTTTTGAAAATCTAATTGGAATTTTCAATTGTAATTCCAATTAGATTTTGTTGAAAATCCATTCTGGAATTCCGGTGGAATACCAATTGGAAATTAATAATGGAATTTCAATTGAAATTCATTGTAATTTTAGAAATTCAACGTAAATTTATGGATATTTTTAAGCAATTAAAATGATATTTTTTAAAAAATTAAATTCAATTATGTTTTATATTGCAACCTATAAAATATCTCAGTTCGCTGAATAGAATAGAACGTGAGAAAGCAGGCCGAATGATCGTCGTTTTAGACCAAATGTAACTGTAGGTTTATAAGCTCTAAACTCTTTTATTATTTTCGTGCGCGTTCGCTTACTATAAGAAAGTCAATAGATAAAAACCGTGGTAGCCCCCTGGTGGTTAGTCATCGAACATGAATATATATATTTTGTTATAGTACTGATAATTAACCGTTAGGGGGCTACTCCACTTTCTACCTATTGACTTTCTTAAGCCAACCGAATGCACATGAAAAGAATAAAAGAGTTTAGAGCTTATAAATTGACAGTTTTATTCGGTCTAAAACGACGATTACTCGGCCTGCTTTCTCGCGTTCAATGAATAGAGATATTTTCATAGGTCGCAATAAAAAACAGGAATAAATTTAATTTTAAAATAATATTATTTTAATCTCGTGAAAATATCCATAAATTTACGTTGGATTTCTAGAATTACAATGAATTTCTATTGAAATTACACCATAATTTTCTAATTGGAATTTTATTTTGGAATTCCAATATCGATTTAAAAAAAAATCCAATAAGAATTCTCATTAAAAATTCATATTGGAAATCCAATTGGATTTTTTTAACGGGGTTATCTCTTGGACTATTGACATTATTTAATATGTAAAATTATTTCATCACTAGAAATTAAATTGATTATTCTATAAAATGTTATTGAATCTTGAGATGAATTATGTTTGAATTATGAAAGACATGGAGCAAAAATTATTTTCCAAATATTTTCAATCAAATAAACAAAGGATATTTTAGTTACTAATCATCATTTTCAAGACATTCAATGACATTCCTTTTTTTTTAATAAGAAGGGCCTGATCCAATCTGCAACTTGTAGGCAAAAAATTTTACATATAGTTACCTGTCACCACGTGTTATTGCAAGTATTAGCGGTATGACATAACCTTGAACTATGAAATAAACCAAAATTTTTCTTAAATTAGCATTTAAGTATATTTTTCATATGCTACAGTGAAACATGATTTGTTAAAAAAATCTCAAGGTTTGGTTCACTCTAATTATTTTAAAAGATATTTTTTTTAATATTTGTAGAATATACAACTATTTTAATGAATGCTTGCGAAGGGACATATGCAACTGATGACTACAAGTTAACATTAAAATGAGTAGACGTAGCTGAAAATCCCATTTTTTATTATTTTTTATTAAATTCAAATTTTTTAAAAAGGATCGCTGTTCTGCACCATTCGGAAATATAGGCAATATTTATACATATATAACCTTCTTCGATGAATTTTTTTGACACGGGATCATAGTTTGAAATCTTAAAAAGTGGTATTTCAATGTCTTAAATGACTTTGGCTCAGCAAATGGCTACATCAGCACTTTTAAATTGATTTTTTCTCAAAATTTAGAATATTTTAAAGTAAAAAATTATCTAGTAATAAATTCCTAAAACGCAAATTAACTGAGTAATTCAAGCCTAAAATCAGTCGAACATGGGCAACTGTTTGAAAAATTTTTTAACCAACTTCAAAAAGGAGAATGTTCTCAATTCGATTGAATTTTTTTTTTTTTATGTCTGTTACCTCAGAACTCCGCCATTTCTAAACCAATTCGGAAAAACTTTTTTTTATCTGATAAAGGATGTCTGCAGAAAGGTCTTATAAGTCTTCTATAATTATTGGGCCAATATTCGGTTTGTATGAGCAAATCATCAAATTAAGAAAAACCTGGTGTTTCGTTTTCTCATTTACCTCCCTTATACTCCGGCTGCTATACTCTCTCTCTCTCTCTCTCTCTCTCTCTGTTCTTTTTCTCTCTATCTTTAAGTGAGTATAGTTGACTGCCTGTTTGTAATGCTCTGCTTGTTTTTGACACTGGCTATTTCTGGTACTAATATTCGCCGTATTTCATATTAGCCGTTAAGGAAGTTTTCCACTTAACCAACTACAGTGATCTGCATCCGACTATACGCCACGTTTTCTTGATTGTCACAGTGCTTACTGCCTACATCTTTACCTCTGATATATAGGTGATCGTAGAATTGCTTGCTGTGCCCGTTCTACGCGTGCATATAGACAACGTGATACGTGCATTGAAGGTTTTGCTGTTGGATCAGAGCGTGAATTCGAGCTCGAGAGTATCGCATCACCGCTTCCAGTAGGAAAAAGGGGCGTGACTTTGCCTAATACATCTTTGGAACCGCTATCTCGCAAGCGTTGCCCTAGCTTAGGTGGTAGCTCCTCACACTCTGATCATTCTATATTGCCGGGTGGGGCGTCTACGCCTACTTTTCCCTCTTCGCCGTCGCAATACTTGACAGACGCTTCTCTGCCTTCTGTAGCCGCTGTGCTTGATAGTACCGCAAATGTGCCGCAAATTCTCGGCGTATTGAATCTCGTATTTTGCGCACTAAGTCTGTGTTGTCTCGTCCTTATAAGGATTCTTGTGAGATCTTGGTCTCGGGTCTGCCGTTAGAAATTGACTCACTGAGTATTGATAATTTTATGAAGATCCTCACTCCCATGGGACTCAATATTGATAGATCGCACTTCCTTAGTGTGCGTAAATGGTTGCCTAAAACTGCTGGTGAGGATCAGAGCAATGACGAGGTTAACATCACTAAAAATTCAGTGGTGGTTCAGTGTTCATCCAGTCGCATCCGTGATCGTGTGGATGGATCGGCTTCTAGACTGCATGATTCCCCATGTAGGCGCATTTTTGGTTGTGGCGGCAACTCTAAAGTCTTTCTGCGGGTGTTATGGCCTAAAGAGGTATATTCATTGTTGAAAAAGGCTAAGGCGGCTAAGAAGGATCTTAACTATGAGTGGCCTTTTGTCACTGATCTCAAGGTATATATGTGACGCACGAAGGACTCTGCTCCTATTCTCATCGCTTCTAAAGCTGATCTAGCTTCTTTACCTCATAATCAAAAATGAGTTTTGAAAGACTCGCAGGTTGTTTCGTCCGATGTATTGTCCCCTAGTCACTTAAGTAATGTTTTTTCTCCAAATCCTTTAATTGATTATTTAAATGTTGCCCACGCAAAAATTACCGCCTAAAAACTCATTTTAACGAAATTGAATTCCAGTGTAGGTCTAAGGCTTATGATATTTTTGGAGTCACAGAGACTTTTCTTTCGGATCTAGATTCCACTACCATCATAAATATAGATGGTTATGAGTTTTTCCGGTTGGATAGACAAGGCAAATCGGGTGGTGGTGTTGTTGCTTATGTTCGTGATACCTTTAAAACCAAAATTCTACATCATTCTGATCCTTCTTTTAATAATACCCCGGAATTTCTCATATTAGATATAAGTATTGTTGCAAACTCTTCACTTTTCTGTATAGTTTATGTAAGACCTAAGGCTTCTTCGCTCGATAGTCTCTTTAATGTCCTATCTGAGCATACGTATAACTACAAAAATATTATAATAACTGGTGATTTCAACATTAATTTAAATAAGTCTTCATACTCGTCCGATGCTCTTCGGTCATGTTTTGATTCTCTATCATTATTTCTGGTACCCTCTGAGGCCACTCACCACGTTTTCACCTTGGATCATGATTCTCACACTTGGCTGGATTTATTTGTCATAAACGATAGGTCAGCTTTACTAGCATATGAAAAGTCGAATGTTCCATTTATTGCTGGTCATGATTTAATTGAAATTAAATTCAAGTTTTCTAAACCCGAAAGGGATGTTAAATCTTTGTTAACTAGAAACTTTAGTAATTGTAATACTACTGCTCTTAAACTTGAACTTTCTCAATGTCTATCTTTATGTTTTCCTGCGAGTCCATTATCTACTTTTTCTCCTTATGTACTGTCAACTCCATTATACTCTACTTACTCAAGTTCAATTACTTCACATCAACCTCTTTCTGAACTGGCTAAATCGAGTGGCCACTTTATTGATGCTAAGGTTACTAATTTTACCTCTAGTTTTGTTAAAGTCTTCGATAAATTTGCTCTTGTTAGAGTTGTTAAAATTTTACCTAAGCGGAAACCATGGGTTTCTCATGATTTACGCTTACTTATGAAACGTCGTGATAACTACTATCGCTTGGCTCGGAGAACTGGTTCGGCAGATGACTATGCTCGTTTTAAACAGTTACGAAATGAAGTCTCTAACTCTCTCTCTAAATGAAAAGATGATTATATAGCTAACAAGCTTTTATCTGCTCCTTCCGCCAAAAATAAATGGTCTGTACTTCGCAAGTTAGGACTTGCTTCAAATACTCTGCTGTCTCCTCTTAAATATTTTTCTTCATCGACGCTCTTAAAGCATTACACATCGGTTTCATCTATTAGCCTCGCTCTGACTAATGCTGACATTGACCGTGTTCTCTCCACGCCTCTTAGATCAGATATTCCAGTCTTTGATTTTACTCCAACTAGCTCAAACATTGTAGTAAATATTCTGCGTTCGGCTGACTCTAAAGCTGTTGGTCCTGATTCTATTTCTGCTGAAATGCTTAAGCTTGTGGACAATTCCATAGCTGATGGTTTAACCTCTATTATAAATGACTCTCTTGTTCATGGGTATTTCCCGACAGCTTGGAAAAGAGCGTTCCTATTACCATTGTCTAAGCAGATCAAGATCGACAGCCCAACTCAGACTCGTCCTATTGCCAAACTATGTGAGATCTCTTAAGTTTTGAAAAGGGTGGTACACACCCAGTTTTCAGCTCATCTGGAGTCAAATCTTTTGCTTGATACTTATCAAACTGGGTTTAGAAAGGGTCATAGTACTCAAACAGCCCTAATACACTTGTTGGATGATTGTAGGATTGCTATCGATCGCCGTATGGTTACTTTGCTACTTCTCTTTGACTTCTCTAAGGCGTTTGATAGAGTTCCTCATGTTGATCTGCTTGTCAAGCTACGTTCTAAGAACTGCTCTGATACTGCCATTAAATGGTTTGCCTCCTACTTATCCGATAGATCTTATTCTGTGATGGATAACTTAAATAAAACTTCTGAATGGTCGTCTGTATCGGCTGGTGTCCCATAGGGTAGTGTCCTGGGGCCACTATTGTTCTTGGTTTATATAAATGACATCTCTGATATGTTGTCTTCATCTAAACATATACTCTTTGCAGATGACTTTCAAATTTATAAGTCCTTCCCACCGGTAAATCTGGTAAATGAGGTAAATCTTATTAATTATGAGATTGCTTCTGTGGTAAAGTGGGCAAATGATAATGGTTTGTTGCTGAATGCGGGAAAAACACAAGCCATAATCATTGGTAGTGAACAGTATATCTCTCGATTGAAGGATAATCCTACTCCTGATATTCTGGTTGGTGATACCATTGTTCCCTATTCTTCGGTAGTGAAAAATCTTGGTATATGGATATCTTCCACTCTTGACTGAAATAAGCAAGTCTCTGCGACGATTCGTAAAGTACATGCTACTTTACGATCGCTGAAATTTTATAAACATGCTTTGTCTCAGGATACTAGGAAACAGCTCGTCGAGTCCCTTATTTTTCCGCATTTTGATTATGCAGCAGTCACTAATGATGATATTCCACAAACACTAAACTTGCGTCTGCATAGAGCCTTTAATGCTTGCATTCGTTTTGTTCATGGCCACATAGGCAGCCGTAACAGAGTGACGCCTTTCCGCCTTCAATATTGTTGGCTTTCGGTTCAAAATAGACGCCTATACTTGAAAATCTCCTTGGCATTCAACGTGCTTGCTCATGGTAACCCATCATGCTTAGCCACTAGGTTCGTAAGGCAACACATTAATGCGTCTGTGCGTTCCTCTGCTAGGTTACCACCGAGACTATTTATTTGTCCTAACGTTCGCACGGCTGCTATGCAGCATTCTTTTATCTATTCTGCGGCTGACTACTTCAACAAAGAACTCTCTTCATTGGAGTCTTTTACTTCTGAAGGTTTTCTTACTTTTAAACGTTATTTGTATGAAAGACTTCTATTGAGTGAGTGTAAATCGTGGCAGCATAAGATAGGTGCTGGCTGATCTTATCAGCTGGTCACTATTAATGGCATAGCGTCTTGTGATTTACTAAATTTACGCATTTTTGTCCTAATATACTTCTGTTTGAAATTACTTAAATTACCTAACTTTAATTTTAACTAGAATTAAAACTTATGTTAGTTACCTTTAAACACTTGAATTTAAAGACTTTAAAAACTTTACGAGCATACTATACTCACTTGTTAAATCTACACTATTCTTACTATTATTTTTTGCTTTTATTGTTAATTGATTTGAAATATTAATTTGAAACATTATTATTATTGTTATTCGTCGTTGTATTTTCTTATTGTGCCAGACAGGGTGTTTACCCCAAGGCCAAATAAAGTTTGTCTATGTCTATGTCTATGTCTGTCTCTCTTCTTCTCTGTCTCTCTCTGTCTCTCTTTCTCTGTTTCTCTCTCTCTCTCTCTCTCTCTCTCTGTCTCTCTCTCTTTCTCTATCTTTGCGTGAACGTGATCGAGCTTATCGTATTGCTGCTCATTCTGGCTCAATGCTTTCTATTGCTTCATACAGGAGACTTAGAGGTGAGGTTTCTAATGCCCTTGATACAGCCAAGAATAAATTTATCGCAGACCGACTATCCTCTTCAGTGAACTCTTTAAATCGCTGGATAACTCTGCATAAATATGTGCTTTCTAATAAGGTCTTACCATCACCGCTTCAATATTTTTCATCCAAGGCACTACCAACTCACTATACATCCATCTTGTCGTCTTCATCACCTTTAACTGATAGTGAGATGAGTGAGGTGCTAGCTGAACCTCTTCGTGGTGATCTGCCAACCTTTGAGTTTTCTCAGGTTGACCAATCGGTCATCAATTCTCATCTTAATCTTGCGACTTCTAAATCAGTGGGACCTGATGATTTATCATCTGACATGCTTAGGGTTTCTCAGGTCTCTATATCACCTCACTTGACACACTTGGTTGATTTGTCATTGTCAACCGGGATTTTTCCTTCTTCACGGAAACGAGCTGACCTTCTACCGTTGGCTAAATCAACTAAATTTGATTTTCTCTCTCAGATTCGTCCTATAGCTAAGTTGTGTGAAATTTCAAAAGTTTTAGAAAGGGTTGTGCATTCACAATTTTATTCATACATTGAGACTCATGCTCTGCTTAATCCATTGCAAACAGGTTCCCGCAGATCGAATAGTACTCAAACAGCCCATTTGAAGCTTCTGGAGGATACTCGGTTGGCTATCGATAAGAGAATGCTCACTGTTCTGCTATTGTTTGATTTCTCCAAGGCCTTCGATACAGTATCTTACGCTTGTTTACTACGTAAACTTCGTTCCTTCAATTGCTCCGATCTCGTCATTCGTTGGTTTGCCTCATATTTACGATATAGATCTTATGCTGTACCGGATCTGAATGGGCGTGTGGGTGAATGGATGCCATGTTCGGCTTGAGTACCTCAGGGAAGTGTGTTGGGTCCATTGCTTTTCTCCATCTATATTAATGATCTTCCGTTGGTATTAACCAGGGTCCAACAAATCTTGTTTGCTGACGACCTTCAGTTGTACCACTCTTTCTTGCCTGCAATGATTGATGAAGAAATCACTTTTCTGAACCATGAGGTAGCCGCTGTTGTGAAATGGGCAAATGATAATCAGCTTTCACTAAACCCCTCTAAAATGCAGGCTATTTTCTTGGGTAGTGAGTTGTATATTGCCAGGATTGATCCCTTGTCTTGTCCTTCTATTGTTGTAAATGGTGTTCATATTCCTTATTTTTCTGTTGTTAAAAACTTGGGTGTCTGGATTAATAGTTCACTTAATTGGAATAAGCATGTTAATTCGATCATCAGTCGTGTTTTTGGCACACTCCAGTCACTCAAGTTCCATCGTCATGCATTGTCTAAGAGCATCAGAAAAGAATTGGTTGAAGCTCTAATCTTTTCCATCATTGACTATTGCTGTGTAGTCTATGATAACATTCCTCAAACTCTTAACATCAAGCTTCACCGTGCGCTCAACGCTGCAGTCAGATTTATTTTTGGTAACATTGGGAGACGTAACAGCGTGACTCCATTCCGTCTCGAATTGGGTCGGTTGTCTGTCCAAAATAGGCGGCTGTACTTCAAGACGACGTTGGCACACTCTTTAATCTCGTATCAAAATCCGCCCTACCTGGCTTCCAAGTTCACTCGAGCAAATATTGATGTAATGGTTAGGACGTCGTCCAGACAATCTCAAAGACTTTTGGTGTGTCCTGTAGTACGCACGGCGGCAATGCTAAACTCATTTACTTCTACGTCCTCCGTTTTTATTAACAATAATGCTGACCTTTTCTCAGGGTTTGAAATCGGACGGACGCAACTAATCAAGTTTCGTGTATTTCACAAACTCCTTAGTGATGAGCGCACTGAATGGTTGAAAACACTGGTTAACTGATAATAATACACTTACTCAACTACAATGCACTCTCTTTTGATCTATGGATAGACATCAGATTTGTCTTAAACTATTTGTGCGACGACGTAGTGATTAGAGTCTACTCAAGTTAAATTCAGTTAATAAATCTGTTAAATTGAAGTTGTATACTATATACTTTGTATTATGTTATTTTCTTAATTAAGCATTTATTATTTTTTTTTCCTTTTGATGTTTATTAGTAAGTTTTTGAATGATGTATTCTACGATTTATTTTGTCAATGTAATGAGAACTACAAATATAATTTCAACTTTATACATGTTCGTAACTATATTAATTTCTTTTTATAATATTTTGTGTTTACTATTGTGATTCAATTGGGTCATACGGGGCTGTACCCCATGACCTTAAATAAATAGATCAATCAATTAATCTCTCTCATTGTCTCTTTCTCTCTCTCTCTCTCTCTCTCTTACCTAAGCTTGAATATGTATACATGCTTACACAACGACACTGTGCCGTTGAGCCTTCTCTGTTTCCTCCTATACATTGCTTGGTATAGTGTGCTAATGCATGCGTTATGAATTAATAATGAAAGTTTGGCGTAATTAGTGGGTCTACCTATATTTGCGCTCTCAGTAAGGGGGTTCACTAAAAAAATTTTTTAACAAAAAACAAAACCAATTTCAAAAAATGCACTAAACATTTACGAAAAAAATTTTTTTAACGAAAAACAAAACGAACTTCAAAAAAATGCACTAAACAGTTACGAATAATTTATGATCTTCAATAATTATACGCATACTACGCATCTAACTCAACGCCTGTGCAGCAAACATATTATAGATTATCTAATTATTTGTAAACAGCACAAACAAATTCTATTTTTTTTTCAATTCACAAAAAAATAGAATTTGTTTGTGCTGTTTACAAATAATTAGATAATCTATAATATGTTTGCTGCACAAGCGTTATGTTAGATGCGTAGTATGCATATGATTATTGAAGATCATAAATTATTCGTAACTGTTTAGTGCATTTTTTTTAAGTTGGTTTTGTTTTTCGTTAAAAAATTTTTTTAGTGAATCCCCTTACTAAAAGCGCAAATATAGGTAGACCCACTAATTACGCCTAACTTTCACTATTAATTCTTAATGCATGCATTAGCACACTATACCAAGCAATGTATAGGAGGAAAGAGAGAAGGCTCAACGGCACAGTGTCGTTGTGCAAGCTTGGCAGGTAAATTTTCCCTTCTGGAAACACGACCCGGAAACTTAGTTCGATTCTTTCGAAAGGCAAGCAAAGTTACAGAATGTCATGAAAGAGAGCAAGGCTTTTCTGTTTCTAATAAAAAACTCAGACCAAGACGTAATTCGTGAAACATCTAATTTAATAAAATCCTAAAAGCTGAGAAATAGATATGGCGGTCTTAAAAATTATCTTAAAGACACGTATAGACAGTCATAAGAGGAACAGTTTAGCAAACTTTTTAGAAAATGCCGGGTGCAGGGAGAAAAACCATCCGAATTTTTAAGAGAAATGATTGACATGGCCGGGGGAAACATTGAGAAAGAGATTATTTTGAAGACTTAGAAATACAACCTTCCACCGTGAATAAAGTCACACCTTGTTGGAGAAATCACCCTAAATAACAATGATACAATGGTAAGAAACGTCGATGAAATATATGAAAATATATGTAAGAAGAATGCCGGTTAAACAATCACCATTGATGCTATTAATCACGGTACGGTAAATGGGCAGGACTTGGTTACGCCAACTGCAGATATCGATGCGCACATCGAGGCTATTGTAATGAAGACAAATAGTAAAGTGAAAAACGGATCGGACGCGTATAGAAACGATAGAAGATCGTGGTATAATAATCACGAGCATAATAAAGTAAAGCAGTATTGTAGATATCATGCGCAGTACGGTATAAATGCGTATAGATGTGAGCAGCCATGCGATTGAATTAATTCTAGTAGAAGGCATGTCCACCTAAACAAAAAGAAAAAAGACAGAAATCAAAATCGTTTGCTCGAGGCATAGAAAGAAGTAATAGTGTCAAAAACGATAATCGACAAACGTCTAATAACAGAAGTCGCTATAAAGAGAAAGATCATTTCAACTCCCAATCCGATGAATAGAGGGACGACCTCGTCGGACACAGAGAGCATGCACATCCACGTTACTGTCAAAGCTGCTGACGGAGCATTTTTGGTAGATACGGGTGCGGAAGTATCTTTGGATCCAGAAAGTAAAAATAGTAGAAGAAAGGCAACGCGCGTTGAATCATATGCCGCGAATAATACGCAGATCGACACATATGGTGTTACATATAGAGAGTTAGACTTAAGATTTAAAAAAAAGATCAAATGGACATTTATCGTTGCAGATGCACCACATGCAGTTGTAGGCGGCGACGTCATCAAACACTACTACTTGCTTCTAGATCCAACCCGACGAAAGCTGGTAGACACAAGAACTGGTGAGTCGGTCGCAGGCACTGCTAAAAACGTTTCATACGTGCAGGTGTCGCTAGTTAGTCCACAGAATAAATATGCTGGTATTATAAAAAGATTCCCATCGGTCATAGGACTTAACAAGTCTAAGATAAAAAAAAAATTGATATTATCACCATATTAAAACTACAGGGTCGCCAGTAACTCAAAAGCTAAGACGATTGGCACCTGATAGGCTGCAAACAGCTAAAAAGGAGTTTGAGAGATGCCGTTAAGAAGGTGTGGGTCAACCTTCAAAAAACCCTTTGATCTATCACCTATCTAACACCTATCTATATGGTTCCGAAGAAAAATAGTGAGTAGAGAATATGTGGCGATTATAGAAGATTAAATACAGTTACAGTGCCAGATAAATATTTTATTACCAACCTCCACGATTTTGCAACAAATTTAGAAGATTAAAGTATTTTTTGCGCGCTCAATCTAGAAAAAGCCTTACGAATCCCGATTTTTCCAAAGGACGTGCAAAAAACAGCGGTTGCAACACCATTCGGACCTCACGAGTTCCTAGTAATGACGTTTGGATTTAGGAATGCTGCTCAAACATTCTAGCGATACATAAATTAGGCAATGGGCGTCCTGGACTTTGTGTTCACTTTCGTAGATAATATCTTGGTTGCATATTCATCAGTGGAGAAACACCAAGAACATCTGAATATAGTTCTAGAGAGGTTGGTAAAATTCAACCTCAGATCGAACTTCAAAAAGTATCAGTTTGATGTTGAGAAACTTACCTTCTTAGGACACTTAATTGACAAAAATGGGTTTAAACCAGACTCATCTAAGGTCGGAGCTATTCAAGCTTTTGAGGAGCCCGAGGCCAAGGATGATATGAGGCGGTTTTGGGAATGGTAAACTTTTATAGGGAAAGCTTGCCAAAAGCCGCTAAAATCCAAAGACATTCAGTCATCATGATTAAAGATATAAAGAAGAAGAATAAGTGTCCTATAGAATGGACCAGAGATGCAGAAAAAGCTTTTGAAGCTATTATAGAAGAATTGGCTAATATAGCACACCTTACTTTTCTGTCTAAAAGTGCAGAAATTATGTTAGTAACCGATGCGTCAAATTTTGCGATGATCCCAACGTTAGAGCAGAAAGTTGGCGATTTATAGAAATTATTAGCGTTTTTTTTCTGAAAAAATTCACCCCTGCACAGCCGAGATATAGCACATATGACCGCGAATTGATGGCCATTTATGAAGACATTCGGTATTTCAACTACTACTTGAAAGTTAGAGAATTGGAAGTTTATACTGATCACAAACCGTTGATTCACGCATTAAACAAGGGTTTGGATAATTGTACAGCATTGCAAATGAGAAAACTAGCTTATATTGCCGAATTCAACGTAAAAATCTGCTACGGGAGAAAGTAACATAATAGCAGATGCCTTATCGAGGGTTAACGACTCCTTATTTCCAACAATATTCTTACTAGATAAGATAGCTATTAAACAGGTGGAAGATCAGCAGCTACAAAAGATCATAAATAATCCTCAGCATCAATTAAAGATGGTAAAATCACAATATGATGTGGAAAATACGCCATTTTATTGCGAAATCGCGTAGGATTTGCTCATGCCATATGTACCATATAAGAGCAGTAATCTTTAAACTCTTTTACAATAAAGTGCACACATCTGCTGGATCAACGAGTAAGATGATCAGAAAGCAATATGTGTAGTCAAACATGAACAGGCGAATAACATCTTGGTGCAGACCATGCATGGAATGCCAAAGATCCAAGGTTACTAGGAAAAACAAGTTTTTTCCCATGAAATTTAATGAGCCTGATGTGAGGTTCACCCACGTTCATGTTGACTTGGTAGGTCCGTTGCCCCTTAGCGATGGTTACAAATATCTTGTGACCATGATAGATAGATATACTAGGAGGCGGTACCCGTTCACGACGCATCAGCTCTCACTATCACACGTGCTTTTTATGATACGCGCGTGTCACGCTTCGGTGCACCCGTCATCATAACAACGAATCAAGGTAGACGGTTTGAGTCTGGCATGTTTTCAGAATTGTTACAGCTCATAGGCTGCTAAAGGATGCGTACCACGGCATATCATCAAGCTGCTAGCGGTATGGTTGAACGGTGCCACAGTGATCTTAAAGGAGCACTTATGTGTCACATGGAGAGACGTGAATAAACCAAAGTACTCTCCACTATTTTATTAGGGTTGAGAACGCGTTTAAGAAAATACGTGGATACCAACCCAGCTTAGTTCTTGTTCGGAACTTCATTAGCTGTACCAGATGATATGTATGAGTTCAGAAACACATATATAAGAGATCATACTGCATTCTTATCCGAATTTAAAAAGTATATGAGAGAGGTTAGGCCAGTGCTAGAGGGATACAATCATGCCTTAAAAGCATTTGTCTATAAGGATTTAGAAAATTGCACACATGTGCTAGAAAGGATAAAAAGGCAGTGAAGCCACCTCTCGTGCAACTATATACAGGGCCGTATAAGGTTATCTTGAGACATGAGTATAGCCGTAATTACGTCATAAGGAAAAATGATAAGGATGTTACACTGAATATTGAAAGGCTCAAACCAACTTATTCTTCAGCAACCGAAATAGAAGATGAATATGAAGTAAGAAATAGTGATCAAAGTCAACCAGGTAGTAGCAATGAAACGCGAATAGTAAATAATAAAGAACAATTAGGCTATACAGAGAATAATGTTGTAGCACAAGCACAATGAGTCTTTACCAGAATAACAAGAAAATTATGACGCTATTGATCATGTCAACGAAGATAATAATGGTAATGACGAATTACTGACTAACAATAACGACGATTGCCAAAATGACAATAAAGTAGAAGTTGAATTTGTACAAAACGAAATTGATGATAAAAACTAGCACGCTAATAAAAACTAGCCCCCAAAGGGCCGCTGCAGCTCGCACCTCAGTCCTTTTAGAGCTTCGCGATCCAAGGCATGCAAAAAGCTTCGCTTCTTGCATATAAGGTACGACTGAAAACGCGCTCTTTATTTGATATTTAAAGAATTTTTGTTTTATGTCATTATTCAAACTAATACTATTTTATCATTTTATTATTACTTTTAAAAAAGTATATTTTATGCGAGTTTAGGTATTAAATAATATAGTATTCTTTAGAACATTTTTTCTAAATATTTCTTTTTTTTTACTACATACATCATTTTTTTTTTTAATTACAGCTCTTGAGAGTACTGAAATAAATTGAGTAATTATTATTAAGTTTATACTTTTTCCTAGATTTATCTATAGTTTTTGCTTAACGAAAGACACAAGTGAAACTGTGCTTCTCAGCAAAAAAATGACGTTTTTTATTTTTAATTTTTAACCCATAGCACCTACAACGTAATCCATGTGTAATGTTGTTCAAAATCATCTTAAAAATCTATAAAAAAATTTTCAGCCTGGAATATTAAAAACTGTGAGACTAGTTCCATTTTAGCTGCTGCCTCATTTACCAGTAAACCAAGCAGCAGTTAAAATGGAACTAGTCTCACAATTTTTAATATTTCGGGCTGAAAATTTTTTTATAGATTTTTCAGATGATTTTGAACAACATTACGCATGGATTATGTTGTACGTATTATAGGTAAAAAATGAAAAATAATTAACGTCATTTTTTTGTTAAAAAACGCAGTTTTACTTGTGTCTCCCCTTAAAAAAGTTTTGAAATCAATGAAGCAAACGTCGAGTACTTCTGTATTCAATTCTTTCTTTTTAATATTATAAAATTCGTAAAATGTTTAATTTATATTCTCTTTGATAGACGAATGTTTGGAAAAACTTTGCCAAATAATTTATAAAAAAAAGTGATTATTGAGAAGAAGATAGCGTTGATAGTATACGTAAAAATTAAAAAAATAAATTAATATATCAGATCAACTTATTATTTCATTTATGAGTAAACATTACTTCTTGAACATTGATGAACTATACTTGATCTTGGTGATATATATGTTATTTTATTCCTGATGAAAGACATATTTAATAAAAAATTTCCGAAACGTTGATGTTAAATGTTTCGGAAATTTTTTATTTAATATGCTACGGTTGAAGATCTAAATTGTGCAATTTTATTTCTAAAAACTTGGCAGAAGAGCCATTAGCTTCTAACAACTTATATTTGAGAATTTGCTGCCATTAACTTCAAAATTATTTATGCCTTTTTAAAACTTTTAGGGAAGAAAGATACCCATTTTAATTGTAATACTTTTAATAAAATAAGATTATGCATTCTCTATCGCATTACACTATCTTTTTATTCTGAAGTGCTGTAAAATATAATAAATTTTACTAAATATCTACAAAATAACTAGCCAGGTCCGTGGTTTAATATTTTATGATGTGGTTGAAAATTGTAAGATTTATATAGTAAAGATAAGTGAGAGAAAACTAAGAATTTTTGTTCGTATTACATCGCATGCATTACAAAAAATAATTTTCGAGCTCAAAATTGAATTTTGTTTATTGTATTAGGATGTATCTTTGTTCTTTATCTTTGAATATTAAATAAAATATTTTCTATCAATATAATACAGAAAAAATCACACGCACCGTGATGTAATAAAAATATATTGTACGATATTTTGAGCAAGATGTTGATGTTCTTAATAATATTCTTTGAATATAGAAAACTACTATCCATCGGATGTAAAAAATCATTGAAAGATATATTGCGACGAGTATACATACCCGCGCATTTAAATTTCCCGCCTAACGGCCAGCTACGATAGAACAGTAGTTCTGAGCTCAGCCGTCAGGTGGCAACCCCAAACGCCGCTACACGCATTAAGAAAAATGAGGCCGGAGTATATAAGAGGCCGAGAAGCACAGCTAAGCAGAGCAGGGTAGACTACGGTCTCTCCCCTCTCTTTACCTAAGTGAGCACACAAGGCTAAGAGAGAATGAGACAAGTAGTAGCTGGCTGCCTTGGCTTGTGGAGCACCACAGCTTAGGCAGAGCTTCTCTCTCTTGCACATGAGGGTAGACCAAGTGCGCACACAGGTCTACACTACAGTGCAAATGCTGGCAGTACTAGAGTTACGTCAAGTGAGCACACAGGCGTAAATCTACCTGCCTAGAGCACACTCGCAATTTTTGCCGCCGCCGCAATGCCGAACTTGCGCCGTTGAATTTAAGGGTGACGTCCACCCATAGTATTATATTCTATTTCACATTTCGCCACCGGCTTAATTAAGGGTCGGGAACACCCATAGCTGTCGCGTCCGCCGCCACGTGATTATGGAATATATTAAGAGTGTCGTTCACCTAATTACTTGATTCACATTAGTTTAGAGGACTCCGTCCAACCGCGTGTAAATATTAGACTTTAGAATAAGTTAAGGGTGTCGTCCACCCAACACATTTTGTTTATTAATTAAAGGACCCCGTCCGCCTACCGCATAGTTATTAAGATATTAGAATAAGTTAAGGGTGTCGGCCACCCATTGTCTTTACATCACTCAAAGGTCTCGCATGCCTATAGAGATTTGTAATTTAGATAATTAAGGAAGCAGGCTACCCACCTTCATTATTACCGTAGTATTAAGTATAGCGTTATTAGATGCCGCCGCCTAGTTATATTATAATTATTTAATTATTAATCATTTGTCTCTTTTGTTTTTCGCACATTGTTGCAGGTAAAAGCCGCCGATATAAATTAGACCGTCCAGGCCGTAGGATCTTTAGTTAAACTCAAACTAATAAATTCAGATTCATTAAAGATTACTAATTGATTTCATTTATTAAATAGCCGTCAAGTGGCCGAAATAAATTACTTTTGTAAATCACATTTCATTAAGGTTAGGTTAGTTTTATTTGCATTATATAAAAATATTAGTTTTAGCTTTGATTAATACGTTATTATCATTTCATATTTGCAATCGTCGTTGTACATGAGTTTATGAGTACAATAAAGCTAAGGTACTCCCTAGTATAACCGAACGTGTTAAACCCGGTTACTTTCCTTTACTTTCCACCGTCCGATCCCTCCAACTCCTGCCGATCTTACCCTGGTAACTCACTGAAGCGTCTGGCAACAGGAGTTACACGTATTCCCCCCCCCCGAAAGGGAAAAACGTTACAATATATATATATATATATATATATATATATATATATATATATGTATATATATATATATATATGTATATATATATATATATATATATATATATATATATATATATATATGGAAAATGCAAATTTAGTAGATCATGTTAACCATTACATAACAATAAATAAGGATTGATTCTTAAAATTTGAGATTCACTATATACAAGTTAGTATTCATCCTCTTTTATTTAAAATAGTTAGAACATACAAAATTGAAAAAGCATATTCTACAAGATCAAATTTTTATACTCCTTAACATTGATTGACAATATATTGTGACAAATAAAAATTGTACATGTACACAATTCGTTTGTAGATTCATATTTTTACTTATTATTCAACACACTTGAATTAGCTAACAATTCAATTATAAAGCAGTACTCACATACATTGAGCATTTCACTAATAAAATATTAAACTACGGGCTTGGCAAGTTATTATGTAGATATTTAGTAAAATTTAATATATTTTACAGTTCTTCAAAATAAAAAGATAGTGTAATGAGATAGAGAATGCATAATCTTATTTTATTAAAAGTATGACAATTAAAATGGGTATCTTTCTTCCCTGAAAGTTTTAAAAAGGCATAAATAATTTTGAAGTTGATGGCAGCAAATTCTCAAATATAAGTTGTTAGAAGCTAATAGCTCTTCCGCCAAGTTTTTAGAAATAAAATTGCACAATTTTGATCTTCAACCGTAGCATATTAAATAAAAAATTATTCTGAAACGTTGAAGTTAAACGTTTCGAAAATTTTTTATTAAATATGTCTTTCATCAGGAATAAAATAAAATATATATCACTAAGATCAAGTTCATTAATATTTAAGTCGTAATATTCACTCATAAATGAAATAATAAGTTGATCAGATATATCATTTTATTTTTTCAATTTTATGTGTACTATCATCGCTATCTTCTTCTCAATAATCACTTTTTTCATAAATTATTTGGCAAAGTTTTTCCAAACATTCGTCTATTAAAAAGAATATATAAATTGAACATTTTATGAATTTTATAATATTAAAAAGAAAGAAATGAATACAGAAGTATTCGACGATTGCTTGATTGATTTCAAAACTTTCTTAATAAAAAAATTATAGATAAATAAAAAGTATAAATTTGATGATGATCATAATTACTCAACAATTCATTTACTTTCAAGAGCTGAATAAAAATATGAAAATATGATGTATATAGTAATAATAATAAAATAAAATAAAATAACAATTAAATAAAATATTTAGAAAAAATTTTCTAAAGAATACTATACTATTCAATACTTAAACTCGTTCAAATTATATTTTTTTTAAAAGTAATAATAGCGATATAAAATACACATCTTATTAAAAAAACCAATCTTGATGATTTTTTGATGCCAAACAGAGATGTTAATTTTCTTATTTTAAAATATTATTTTATGAAAATAAAAAAATTCATTTATTAATTAATTTTTTTTATCTGTATGCAGGGCAATATCTTCTAGAAATAGTACATAAACATCTTTAGCGCATTTCGGCCATGATTTTATAGATATATACATATATAAACATATCAATGCGCACGTACCATGAACATTAATAGTACATTGTTAACCAAGGGAGTAAAATACCTTTACTTCCGTGCTTAACATAATACTTTTTCATACACGAAGAGCGTCGAATTTATCCTCACTGAATATATATTCATTAATAAAACATAAAAGTATAAAAAAATTAATATATGATATTTGAAAAAATGTGAAAATAAGACTATTGAATTTGTCTAAGCTAGAGGCAGCTTGAGCTGGGAGCCGAAGGGGTGCTGGTCAAAGTTCTCGCAAGTGGTTGGGAAGGCGAAGCCTCCGCTTTTAATAAAATAGTTAAAATATCATTTAATTAAATTAAAACTAAAATTAAAGAAAGTGCCGACAAATCCACCAGCTTATCGACAGATCAACTTATAAAACCTGACGGCTTGTATACCCATCGTAAGCATCAACTAATCGAACTATCAACTCATTGAACCATCAACCCATCGAACCATAGACCCATGAAACCATCAACCCATCGAACCATTAACCCATCAGACCATCAACTCATGGAACCATTAACCCATGGAACCATCAACCCATCGAACCATTAACCCATCAGACCATCAACTTATCGAACCATTAACCCATCAGACCATCAACTTATCGAACCATTAACCCATCAGACCATCAACTCATCAAAATATCAACCCACGGAATCATCACCCATCGAACCATCAACCTATGGAATTATTAACTTATCGAACCATCAACCCATGGAACCATCAGCCCATCTAACCATCAACCCATGGAACCATCACCCATTGAACCATCAACCCATCGATCTCGGAATCTATCAACCCATGGATAAATTCATCTATCCACTCATCGGCTCATCAACCATCGAACCATCAACCCATTATCCTATCGACAAATTTATCTATCCACCCATCGGCTCATTAACCATCGAACCATCAACAGATCGAACCTCCAACCCATTATCCCATCGACAAATTCATCTATCCACCCATCGGCTCATCAACCATCGAACCATCAACTGATCGAATCTCCAACCCATTATCATATCGACAAATTCATCTATCCACCCATCGGCTCATCAACCATCGAACCGTCAACTGATCGAACCTCCAACCCATTATCCCATCGACAAATTCATCTATCCACCCATCGGCTCATCAACCATCAAACCATCAACTGATCGAATCTCCAACCCATTATCATATCGACAAATTCATCTATCCACCCATCGGCTCATCAACCATCGAACCGTCAACTGATCGAACCTCCAACCCATTATCCCATTGACAAATTCATCTATCTGCCCAACGTTCCATTAACTCATCAATTTAGCAACCCATCAGCATATTCATTTATTGACTCATCGATATAATTATTTGTCCACCCATTGATTCATCGCCATATTTATCAATTCGACTATCAAACCATTTGACCATTTCGTTGTCCCATGAATCCATCTATTAATTCATTGACCTGTGTACCCATCATTCTATGTATACATCGATTTATCCATTTCGTATAGCTTCAAGACACGAAAAGTAAATTTTTATTGAAAACAGGAAAAAAATCAATCACGCTTGTGATTGAAAACTACTTTTTTACCCTAGGCTAAAAAAGAGCTATTTTAGCCTCTAAGAATAGTCATCAAAAATTGAATTTTACGCTCTGAGTGTGAAAAAATATATTATAAAGCTTTATCTATATTCGTTGATACTGCGCATTTCCGATTGCGCAGTTTATGCTAGCTGAAAACGATGAAGAAAAAAAAAATAACAAGAATACGACATTTCGAAATTTCAAACTGCATTTTCTCGTGATTGAGTGAACCGATTGTAATCAAATTTTTTTTAAATTAAAGATAATGAAAATCTTTAAATATTATTAATCGTATTTATGTGTATATATCGATGCATTTTGGTAGGATTCGATTTTAAAATTTTCGAAACTCTATTTTAAAGTATAAGAGGAGCGCCTCGACGTTTTCGTATTCATACCTTAACTCGCCGTCGAGGCGCTACCGCACCTATTGATATTAAAACAAATCATTTACAAATGCAAAAGCATTAAAAGTTAATCTTCTTTCTTTTTTTCATTGTATTTCTTACTGCAACTTTCAACAGGAGGTTTAAATTTATTGTATTT
Organism: Anastatus disparis; assembly: GCA_017163975.1. Lineage (NCBI taxonomy): Eukaryota > Metazoa > Arthropoda > Insecta > Hymenoptera > Eupelmidae > Anastatus > Anastatus disparis. Next base: position 1,350,366 of record JAFFSR010000315.1, on the reverse strand, counting down.
ATTTAAAAAACAAATTTATAATTATTTAAATTTTTCTTGTGAATTAAGTTGATTGATTTCGAAGAAACTTATTTCATGTAAAAAAGACATATTTTCATTAATTTATACTTTTTAAAGTTTTAGATACGATAAAATATCAATATTTTCAAGAATAAAGAAATTATTTTATAGTTCAGTAGCTTAAAAGTAAAGTTTTGTATAAAATTTTTATTTGATCTGAATCATTCCACCTGGGGATGATTTAAAACAATAATACAAATGTTAGCAGTTTAAAAAAAAATCGTTTGAGCGGTTTTAAAACAGTTATCCCTTCAGAGATTGAAGAAATGATTTTTCTGTGATAACTTGAAAAAAAAAACGAATTTTAAAAAAAAGTATATGAAATAAAATTTATAGAAAAAAATTAAGATACATCTTTTTGATATTACATATTTTTTTTTTAATAATATTTATCAGATTATTATTAAAAAGCCTTCAATTTCAACATTTTTCATAAACAATTTGAAAAATATTAACTTTAGAGAAAAATGTATAGTATAAAAAAGTATGAGAGTGCTACGCGTAACTTGCGGCGTGAAAGCAAGCAGCGAGTGATCGCCAATTGAGCGCTACGACTAAAGTGTTGCTCTGTAGAAAAATCGTGAGTTATAGCGATCTCAACTCAGCTTAAGATAAGTTATATCTTCTCTCTCTACCCTTTGTATCTTCAGATGACATAGAACGACATATAATAAAGACGAGGTTTTCTTTATATATCCCTTTCAGAATAGAATTTTCATTTCATCATGAAAAGTTCTGATAACCATTTAGCGATAATAAGTGTTCATTTATTGAGAAATTTTTGTGAAAAAAAAATTTTTTTTCACTTTTTTTTCAAGTTTTTTTAGTTCTTATCAAAGATATAATAATGTTGTTACAAAATTTGAATCCACTTTTGCACAATTTCAAAAAAACCAAAAAATGTCAATGTACATTAGTTCTGAAAGGGATATTGTTATAGAGTTTCTTCACCTGTACCTTATCCGACTTGGTGGCTTTTACCGACGCTTCCTCTCTACTCTCGAGCACGATTTTCTCTCTATTCGTCGTCGTTTCTCGGTTTCGCGCGTCATCGTATATCTCGAGTATTAGTATGTGGTGTGTGCCTATACTCCGGGTGTGTATTTAGTGCAAGTATCTATCAGTCAGTGCCGCGGCGCGTACATCGTCGAAGATGGCGACGTATACGAGTATTGACAGGTCATACTTTTCAATAAAATGTTTATCTCTTTATGTGTTCTGCGTACTAGTGTTGAAGAGTTGCAGCCTCTACTGTGGTTCAGCTCCTAGTGCGCCATGCAAAACTGATGGCAAATATGGTTTTTCCATGACCTCATGTTCCATTTTCAGGTTCAGTCGCCTTTTATCTCTGTCTCTCACTACTGGTAACTCGTCTGTTCATTGCAACTCGCGTATTTACCGAAACGTTTTCTCTCCCAGTTTCTCAAATACATTATTTATTGAAATCCAATAAATGCATTACAATAAATATATATATATATATATATATATATATATATATATATATATATATGGGACATTTCACACCAACTGAGAGAGCAAAAAAAATAATAATTGCTGAAACTCTGAGAAATTATTTTTTTTGTTACCCAAAATATGTAAAAAAATTTCAAGGATCAAGAGCTATAGGACCTTAAAATTTAAAAATTTTTTAACATTTTTGAAAAAGTCCTAACTTTATCATTTTTTTTCTAAAAACCCCGATGTTTTAGATAAAAATCCATAAGAACACTTCTTGTTGTAAATGAAGAGAAGAGTTGCATGATTATTTACAGACCTGAATTCAGCAGTTTTCTGATTGGTTCTTATATGTAAAACATGGAAATTAAAATTATTTATTGTTCGCCTCTTAATAAATTGGCTTTCAAGGGCTTATTTTCTCCTATTTTTTATTAACTTCAAAATGAATTTTTGATTGTGTAATTCAGAGCCACTAATAAGGAGTTATGACAGTTTGAAATATAAATTTTCATGTATTATTTATTTTTCTTATCGAAAATTGCCTGTCGTATATTAAACATAAGCATCTGGTTTTATTACTCAAAAACTATTAAAATAAGTATAAAAATCTTATTATAAAATGTTACTTATCAATTAGAAGCTTAATTATTAATTAAACATTATTCGTTATTATTATAATTACATTTACTTTCGAAAGGCAAATAAGACTTTGAGTTATTGCAAGTTTAAATGATTATTTTTTAATAAGAAATTACTTATTTTAAAGATTTTTCATCGATAAAAAAGAATAATTTAATATTCACTATTTTACTCGGCCTAACTTTCTATAAAAAGTATCTTTTAAATGGAAAATGATGATATAATTTTGAAGTACACACTGTTAAAGAAAATGATAGTGGCTTCCATGATATCTAAATTGATGATCTGTATCATCTTCTAAATAAGCTGTTACAATTGGAGTACTGATTTTTAGATTAGCATTAATAATTTCATTAATATGTGGTACACCTTGAGTAATGTTCATAGATGCTACACGAGCAAAATGAAAAGTTTTCAAAGTTACTTAAGTACCAGGTTCCTTATTACTTTGTGCAGCTGAAGAACCAACTGCAGTGCCTTGTTCACTTTTTGCTTCCATATATTTATCCTTACTTGCATGAATAAATTCAACAAGTTCGACAAATCCTAGCAATTATAATTACAACTGTTTTTAAAAATTGAGCTTATTTTTGCTGAATTCTTCACTTACACAAGAATATTCCTCTGACATCAAAAGTTCAGAGGTTACTTTTATAACATTTAGGCCATCGAATGGATTTTCAATTTTGTATGCTGATATTGATTTAATATCATCAAGAACTCTTTTATAATCAATAAGGCAGTCTTTGCCTCCCATGTACATTGGGTCCATAGAATTTTCACCATAAAGAATTTGAACAATATCACCAACAAAATTTTCAACTGTCATATCATAATGTAAACAAAGATCTTCTAAACTCTTACCAATCTTCTTTTCATGTATCCAGTTTCAGCAATTCTAACACACGATAACCACTATTAGCTTGTTGTTCTACACAAGCAATCATTTGTAAAATAATAATGAAACTTCCCTTGGATCCTGATAATGCCATAACTAAGAGACTATTACTAAAATGAAGTTCTTTCAAATAGACTTTACCAGTATGGTCACAAATAATTGAAAGTTTCTTTAAGAACATGGTTTTAATACTTTTTTCTTCTAAACAACCAGGTTGACAAGGCAATCAACCACTTTCTATTTTATGGATATACTTAGTACACTTTACATAGCTATTGTTAAGTAATTCTTGTTTTGCTTCTAATCAACTGTGTCAAGAAAATGTCATTTGATTCCAGAATCAAGTAAAATTTGTCTTCTATATTTCTCTGTCCAATGTCATCAGCAACTACAATTTTTTCAATGATATTTTTCATGAAATCGGGAAGTTTTCATTTGTGAACAGTAACGTCATAGAGAACAGTAACGATTGTCTCTTTTCATGTGAACAATATCCAGTGCTTATTTATCAGAATATTAATGATATAAAGATGATTTAATTTTTATATACTTTAGACTATTAGTAAGTAAAAACATAACCTTGATAAAGCAACACGTATAAATTTTTAAGTAAAAAATTAAGTTAATTATTTATTAAATAACATTACTTTCTTGTGGGCCCAAATTGAAAGACGATCCTCATACTCAATCTCAAACCTTTTTATGTTTTTGTCTATGCCATGATAAAAATCCATTCTATCCTTGTCTCTTGAGATTTAGACACTACTATAAATTCCAGTCATTGTCATGAACTATACACGTAAAGTTTTTCTTGAACCAACGGTGCTTTCTACATATTTATTAAGAAAACGAATTATTTATTTGACACGCAAATAACAAGCATTCGTTTGATATGTTCATATATTGGATTACAAAGAATCAGAAAATCCAATATCAAGTACATGCATAGATATCCATAGATACTCCTAGTTGCTATCTTCATAGAGTATAAACAGACTATACTTTAGTTTTTTTTAACAGAAGACCGCAATCGCTATTGAATAATTATTCTTATTTATATTGAAAATAACGGATTTATATTAATAAATATAATTGCTATCTCCATAGAGTCTAGATACTTAAAAATCTTTGAACACAATAGTTAACAAGTCTGACAATGTATATTATGTTTACTCTCAAAATGATAAAGCAATAATCTAATTTTAAACAGCACAGAAATTCAAAAGGAGCTTCCAGTATTGGTGATATTCGAAAAATAAATAATCAATCTCCTTGCTCAAAAGGAAATGTAATAGTAACCAATGATGTAAACAAAAATTTAGATAATGCTGGTATGCATAATGTACAAAAATTCAGATAGTCAATAAAATGATAATGACAAATCTTCATCTAATAAGAAAATACCAAAAACTTTGAATAATAAACGAAAAAAAATTTTTAACAAAAAAAAACCGACTTCAAAAAATTGCACTAAAAAGTAACAAATAATTTATTATCTTTAGAAATCATACAAATAATTGGTAAAATACAATTTTAGAAGTCGGCGTCTAATTCCTCAATGAATGTAAACGTTATTTTTTAACAATAAATGTAAACGTTATTTTTGAACAATGAATGTGAACGTTATTTTTGAATAAATGGACTAAGTCGTTCTGCTTACGCACCACAGATTTAGAATTAGACGCCGACTTCTAAAATTGTATTTTACCAATTATTTGTATGATTTCTAATGATAATAAATTATTTGTTCCTTTTTAGTGCATTTTTTGAAGTCGGTTTTTTTTTGTTAAAAATTTTTTATTCGTCATTTTTTAGTGCAATGTTTTTAAAATCTTATTTTTTGTAAAAAATTTTGTTTTTATTCGATACTTTTAAAGTCGGTTTTTATTTATTAAAAATTTTTTTAATTGTTTGTTTTTGTTAAAAAATTTTTATTTTCTATCTTCTAGTGAATCCCCTTACTAAAAACGCAAATATAGGTAGACCCACTAATTACATTAAACTTTCATTATTAAGAGAGAGAGAGAGAGAGAGAGAGAGAGAGAGGGAGAGAGAGAGAGAGAGAGAGAGAGAGGGAGAGGGAGAGGGAGAGGAAAAGGGAGAGGGAGAGGGGAGAGAGAGAGAGAGAGTATAGCAAGCGAATACACACTACACAAACTAAGTATAGGAGGGGAGAAAGAAGGCACATCGACACATAATATGCTGTTTGGGTATTGTGTTACTACATGAGCGTTCAGTATGTATAAAGCGCGCGCTCATACGCAGATACATCTTTAACGGCTACTTAATGATTCTAATTCTGATGCGTTAATTATTAAAAACTATCTTTGTATTATGTATGCATTATGTATGTATAAGCGATATATATAGCGCTCCTTCAAACCGTATTGTCTCTGATAGTAGCACAACAAATATCATAAAAACAAATTGAATTAGATACAAAATACTAAATTTTTATTTTTTTTTCTAAATTAATGATTCGGAAAAAATTCGAACGGAAACCGAAGAATTTTCAAGAATTTAATATTTATTACAGATATTTTTTCTGTTATGAGACTTTTCAACAAAGTTATAAGTGATCGTATATATTGCTAAGCATGTAAACGATTAAATTCGAATAAAAATTATTCAAATGATTCAAATATTTTTTCTTCAAATTTCTTAAAAAAACTAAAGTTTATTTCCAGAAAAATAATGATAATATGTCAAACGTATACATCAACAATTATAATTGTTTATAAAATTTTCATTGTTGATGTTTCAATTGCTTAAAACTTTATTAAAAAGCATCAGAACAAAAATATCATCAGAGTTGAATTTTTAATTTTTAAAAATTCTCTTTTTTTCTATTTGAATTTTTTAGTAATTATTGAAAAATATGCAAATAAAGAAATTTTTCATTTCGAAATTTTTACAAATTTTAAAAGAGGATAGAAATGGAATAAAATTTTATTCACTTTAATTAACTTTTTCTTTATTTTTTTTGTGTGACAAGTAGAACCAGAGATAATACTATTCGAAAGAGCGATTTTTATCTAATTTTCTTCTTGTGAATTTCTGACGGTAGACGGGTTAGTTCTCAGTAGCGGAGCGTAGGCAAATCGTGAAGAAATTTACAAATAAAAGCTGTATCGCCACGCTTATTAGACCTAAAGTATAGAATAATCTTACGAATATTTTCCATCATTGATTAATTAACGCGGAGGGCGTGGGAACGTGGAGGGCATGGGAACGGGGAGGGCATGGGTAATGCAGAGGGCATGGGTAACGTGGAGGGCATGGGTCAACGCTGAGGGCATGGGTTCGAATCCTGGCCAGGTACCTCTAACTCTTTTTTCGAAAGAAAATTAGTGTATGTGCCATTTATATTGCGACTCTTAAAAAATCCGACCTCATTGGGTATCGGTTGATTGTTGGTCACAAAAGTGGCTGACCATCCATCGGTAGTCAAAGTTTTCGGTATGGTGGGTCTGACAGTCTAGCCTGATGTAATGAATTAAACGGATACCGGGCGGGGACTCCCTCGACTTCACCATATAAAAAAGGTTAATCATATAGAGGACAATATCCTTTATATATTAATCTTTTCATTTAAAAAAAAAAAAAATCATTGATTAATTAAAATTGCTGGTAGATATACTAAAAAGCTAAATTCTAATATTTTAACATGCTTATAGTAAAGTTATTAATTTTCAAATGATTTATATTTAGTGCTCGATTCAAAGTTTTAAGAAAAACATCGACTAAACTATAGTTTAGAACTGCAACTATAATTCACATACGCACTGCGCATTTTTTTAATATTTTTAAAAAACTATGAAAAAAAATATGAATTGTATTTTTGGCTATTATTAAGTTAAGTCTTGAATTTGCATGAAAAAGATTATTATAATATGCAATTTCCATATTGAACATAATAATTATCATATACTACTATAAGTTTTTATTATATACTATGATTATTTTGAATATTTAGTTAAATATTCAACTATTTTCATTTCCGTTACTGTTTTTTTATATTAATCAAATTAAGCTTTTTATATTTAGAATATATTATGATGTACAAATATAGTAAAAATAATCAATTTTGTTGAAATCACTAAAAGATGCTTATTTTTCAACGTCATATTCTTGATTATTGATTAATAGTTTCTCTGCCGACTTAAAAATTTGTTACTTGTTTCAAGTAATTGACCCTTGTGGTATATGTATGATATATGATACTCATTGCAATGCATGAAATAGTTAAGAGTTCTTTCTGTTTTCAATCTATGATTTGACAATATTATAAAGGTTCGCAATTGTCATTAGTAATAATCGATTCACCACATCATTTATAATAGTAAAGATTTTTGTTAACCACGCAAATCTTTATCTTTCACTGTTTTATAACATAAGAAGATACAGCTTTATGAATTTTGAAAATAAATTATTTTGCATAACTTTGGCATAATAAGTTGCGAATGTATTTAGGAAGCCTTCTCTTAACTCAGAATTTGCACTCTTCTACTTTATGAGTTACAAATTTTTATTGGGTAAACATATACATTTTTGATAAAGTTTTTTTTATTTAATCATTAAAAAATTTTAATAAATTGTTTTTATATTTATTATCATTATATGCTTATTATTTAAACAATTCCTGCATGCTTCTAAGTAGCTTAGTAAGTTGCAAATGTATTTAGGGGGCCTTCTTTTTACCCAGAACTACCATTATTCTACTCCATGAGTTGATGATTTGTTGTGCGTATACATATTTATTTAATATAAAATATATTTTTAAATCGTGATGGAAAATTGTTTATTTTATGACAAACAAGGCTGTCGCTAAACCAAAAGCACTATTAACTTCTGTCGGCCAGTCCCCACAACTGCCACATCTTGTTTTTCATATGTACATAGTATGATAGTTTTGTATGAATTTGTGTTCACGAACTTACAACCTATAGGCCTAGAAAGTGTATTACACTTTTGATCCATACTTTTCTAAAACTATATCTATCGATGGAAACCTGCTGAGCGGACCGCTTTTAAACCAGACCTTTACCAGAGGCTGAGAAGCTGAAGGTTGATACCTTGCACTCTAGCATCGTCCACCAATCGAAACCATCTTCCGTTTTTATATCACATTCCGTAGACTTAAACACCAAAAACATTCATCTTTAACCTACCGTACACATTGTTGACAACAAATGATTATCTCACCGATTGGGAAAGTTGTATAAGTGGTCAGTCATCTAACTAGGAGAGTATCACATCTCCGGATCACGGATTTTGCTCAAACTTAGTGATAAGTTTCCAAATGTCAAAATATGAAAAGAATTATAATTTTAGACACCAACGCTCAATATTTCCCTAGTTATAGGCAATTAAAGAAAATCACTTCAAAAGTTACTAGATTTTTAAACGCATATAGTTCCTTAGCATTGATAGCTAGAAGCTTGAAACTTTTTTAAATGAAAGCTGAGCTCAAATCCTTTCAAATTCGTAGTTATAGCATGTCAAAATATAATTTTTTCCCAAAGTTATAGCGTGATAAACATTAGACCCAATTTCAGCTTTTGTTATTAATTAATGTTTTAAAAAGAAAAATGAGGTCGAATGTTTATCACGCTATAAATTTGGGAAAAAATTATATTTTGACATGCTATAACTACGAATTTGAAAGGAAAGTTTCAAGCTTCTAGTTATCAATTGTAAAGAACTGTATGCGCTTAAAAATCTAGTAACTTTTTTAGTGATTTTCTTTATATGCCTATAACTAGGGAAATATTAAGCGTTGGTGTCTAAAATTCTGTTTCCTTTCATATTTTGACATTTGGAAACTTATCACACAGTTTGAGCAAAATCCGTGATCCGGAATTGTTATACTCTCCTAGTAAGTAATTACCACGCCAAATGCTGCTTAACTTCGCCAATCATTCAAGTTGCAGTTCGATAATCTCATCAATGTGCCAGCTGTGTAATTTTGTAAAAATAACCAGAATTCTTACTTAAGTTTGGCAGGTCCATTACGGAAATTAGTAATACTTTATTTACCATTCAATCCTTTCCAACAGGTAAAAAGCATACATTTTTTTACTACCTCATAAACATGAAACTGCATAAAATAATTCGAATTGCTGTTTCTTTTTACGTGGAACCATAAAAAATTAGTTCAAGTTGTTCAAATCACTTGTCAAAAGAAGTCTATATTTTTATTAATATATTATTTAAGTTTATTATTCAATGTTGGAACAAGATGGAAAATAAATTAAAATTTTGATAGAAAATTCTAATGTTATTAAAAATATTACCAAATCTAATATATGTTACTGAAATGCTAATATGGAAAATAAAAATTGTATTTTTCTGTGCTAAAATAGAATTAAAAATGATTTTAAAAAATAGAAAGTTTATAAAAAAATGATATATTTAAAAATACTATGGCTGATTCCATTTCAAATCGAACAGTCAGTATACACTCAAGTCACCAATTACTGCGCTAATGGAGTATGTTATTCTACCCTAAAAATAAGGGTATACGTATTTTTTTATTTTGCTGAAATATCAAAATTGCATCAGATATGCACTTTTGAAAATTGCATACAAAAACTAAATGTTAAAACTAAAAATGTTGAGAATAACTTTAGAGAGCTATCGTTTTACCAATTTCCAATGAATTTTGATAAACCTTTTTTTATTTTATTTCGTTTTGAGCCCTCTTCAACTCCGTGCAAGAAATTTAAAAAAAAACTAAAAAATGACTGAGATATATGCATTTTACCAAAAAATGCACTTTTTATGCACATGCATTTTTCTCGAAAAGGCCATTTTTTTTTTGCTGAAATTTTTTTTGCTGATAGAGGACCAAAATACCTATCTAATAGTACTTGTTTGATCCCGGGCTTTTTGGTTTGGAGCGAGAAAAAAATTCACAAATTTTGTTGGTGAAAAATGCTTGTATATACGTTCGGAAGTCTTAAACAGTCTGCATTCAAACACTGTCGTATGCTTGGCTCATCATTTGTTTACATTTTTATGCATGTATATAGCATCAATAGTGATATATATATATATATATATATATATATATATATATATATATATATATATATATATATATATATATATATATATATATTAGTGTGTAAATTCGTAATATAAAAATAAATATTTAAACATGAAAAAAAAGAATTCTATTCGTGTATATCTATATTATGTATGTTTCGATGTACAAACATTAGGAGGCTAACTCATGGACAAATACATCGCGTAACCAAAACAGCATATTAGAACTGTTATATAGAAGCTAGTTATTTTTACGGCTGCTTTGAAAGGTGCTTCTCGGGCTTGTGAAAAATTCAACAAAATTGTGAAATAACAATGTCCGAAATTTACTCTTCTAAAAGAATTTCATGTCCCGATTTTTTTTCAAATGCATAAAAAGGTAGTTTATATGAGCAGTAATTCACGTTTTAGACCGTTGGAAGATTTAGCCATTAATTTGGCACAGCTTCATCCAGATTTAAATATATTGCCATCTACTAATGTATGTAAAAATTGCCATAAACGCATATCAAAAATGATTTTAAGTGATCTTGAGTCTATATCTGAAAATGAAATCACTGAACTTTTTAGCGGAAGAGATGATGATTTTATTCCGAAGACACCCGAACGAATAGAGGAATTAAACGAGAGTATTAATTCAGTTTTACCTGAATGCATCTCACCCCTAAAAAGAAAAACTGCAATACCTGAAAATTTTAGAGGAAATTACGTATCTAAAAAGAAAAAATCCTTAATTTCAGCTTTTTCTGCTACTGTTGGAAGTAAATTAGAAGATGCGTATGGCATTTCAGTTGAATCAATAGAATCGGACGAAAATTCCACTGAAAACTATTGGAATGAATTTTTAGAAAATTTTAAATTGGCTTTAGAAAAATGCTCTTCTATTTCGGAGAAAATAAAACTTCTAACTCTACTACCTTCAAAATTAAGCAAAATAAAAGTTTGCTCACTATTCCCGAATATAAGCGAGTATATGATAAATAAATCAAGAAATCTCGTGAAAAATAAAGGAGTTTATTTGGAGCCAGATTTATATACTGGTCATCCTATTGATGAAAGCACAAAAAATATCGTTATGGAATATTTTTTAAATGATGATTTTAATTGTAGTAGACAAAGTCCAAATAAATCTGATGTCGTAACTGTTAAAATTAATAACACAAAAACTAAAAAAGTCAAACGGTTTCTTACTCGAAGCTTAAAAGAAACATATAGTCAATTAAGAAAAGAAATAGGTAAATTTCGGACATTGTTATTTCACAATTTTGTTGAATTTTTCACAAGCCCGAGAAGCACCTTTCAAAGCAGCCGTAATAATAACTAGCTTCTATATAACAGTTCTAATATGCTGTTTTGGTTACGCGATGTATTTGTCCGCGAGTTAGCCTCCTAATGTTTGTACATCGAAACATACATAATATAGATATACACGAATAGAATTCTTTTTTTTCATGTTTAAATATTTATTTTTATATTACGAATTTACATATATATATATATATATATATATATATATATATATATATATATATATATATATATCACTATTGATGCTATATACATGCATACAAATGTAAACAAATGATGAGCCAAGCATACGACAGTGTTTGAATGCAGACTGCTTAAGACTTCCGAACGTATATACAAGCATTTTTCACCAACAAAATTTGTGAATTTTTTTCTCGCTCCAAACCAAAAAGCCCGGGATCAAACAAGTACTATTAGATAGGTATTTTGGTCCTCTATCAGCAAAAAAAATTTCAGCAAAAAAAAAAAATGGCCTTTTCGAGAAAAATGCATGTGCATAAAAAGTGCATTTTTTGGTAAAATGCATATATCTCAGTCATTTTTTAGTTTTTTTTTAAATTTCTTGCACGGAATTGAAGAGGGCTCAAAACGAAATAAAATAAAAAAAGGTTTATCAAAGATCATTGGAAATTGGTAAAACGATAGCTCTCTAAATTTATTCTCAACATTTTTAGTTTTAACATTTAGTTTTTGTATGCAATTTTCAAAAGTGCATATCTGATGCAATTTTGATATTTCAGCAAAATAAAAAAATACGTATACCCTTATTTTTAGGGTAGAATAACATACTCCATTAGCGCAGTAATTGGTGACTTGAGTGTATACTGACTGTTCGATTTGAAATGGAATCAGCCCTATATTAAATGAATTATAATTTCTATTGCTTCAATTCCTTATTGACATAAATTTAACATCTTTTACCACTTAAGTTTTTATAATTATTGTTATATTTTATTTCAATTAATAAAATACAAAATTGAATAATTAAAAATAATTAGAGTTTAATACTTAATTTTTTTTATTTACCCATGGATTTTGAAACCTGTTAAAAACGAATTTTATGATTATACGATAGCTAAAATCTTCTTGAAAATCATTTTGTATTTTGTCAATAAGAGAACGCAGTGAAAATCATTTCTCAAAAGACCACAATATTCTTCTATTAAACTTTTTTATTACGTTCATAACATAAAAATAAATACAATTTCATGGTGAGTTAAAATTGAATGAATTTCATAAACGCGAAAACTGACACTGTCATGAAAAAAAGTTCAGAACGTATCCAACATTAATAATCCGTAATAAAAGATTTGTAACAAGTACTGCAATGTGTAAACATATTTAGCGCACCATTATTAATATCTAGAAAAGTAGAAAAACGATGGGGATTTTAGCACATAGGGATTGAAGCACAGCCAACACAGTAATTTTCTAACCCAAGTTTGTGTTAACTTTAATAACTTAAGTTTTGTGCCAACTTTAATTACTCAAGCTTGTGTCAAGTTTATCAACCCAAGTTTATACTCTTCAATATCTTAATGTAATCTTTTAATAGTTTATTACGCTTTTATTTTTTGTGGTTCTAAAAAGAACCGATTTAAAACATAATATACTACATACTATTCTATATTTGAAGTACTTATTAAAAAAAAAGCTCATTACGTTTAAATTTTTGTGGCTCTGAAAAATGCAGATTTAAAACACATTAAAGTTTTTCATATTTGATATTTGAGGGTGGTATTTGTGATTTATATTTTCCGTAATGCTCCTTTCATAATAATTTATTTTTTTAGAAGAATCAAGAAGAGGAGTATCCTTGTTAGGTTTATCGGTGGTGCTCGGACTTTGTCTCATGATGTTATAATGCAAGTCATGACGCGCTTCTACATTTACAGTAATGAGAGCTTTTATATGTGCAAGCATTTAATATTATCTCTTTTAAATTTGTTTATTTACATTTCATAGGCATTCCTAATGGCAAACGACTCTTAGTGAAATATTTTTTCATACTCGAGGCAGAAATTAGCTTTTCGTAGCCTATTTTTAGGTACGAAAACAGCTGTTTTTCATCCTAAGGGGTGAAAATTATTTTTGAATTTATTTTTTCCCTCAAGGAGGAAAATGAATTTCAAAACTTATTTTCCTCCCTTACGAAAATAATTTTCCTCCTTAAGAAAGGAATAAAATTAAATCTTTATAATTTTTTTTGTATTATTAAAGTAAAATTTAACTTCATTTTGACGGAAAGTGATCGCGTTTTGAAGACTCAACCTTATCACCCTTTGAGAAAATGAATAACTTTTTCATTGCATGTGATTTATATAGCCACTAACAAAAGCTCTCCTCACTTACACAAAATGGAAAGAACGTCACTAAGAGACATCAAATATCAACTCGTTGCATAAGAGAAAAATTTTGCGTACAACAATGGGCACGCGCCATGCTTTACCATGAGAAGTCAAGCTACGAGTGCGCTAATCCTCATGTTTAGCACCCTTTCTTTTCTCATATAAGAGGAATATTGCGTACAACAACGTGCGCTCACGATGTTCTTCCATGAGAAGTTAGAATAAAAATGTGTTAATCCTTTAAAAATTTTAATTGGATAATTTAATATCTCCTCTCTTTTTCTCATATAAAAAAATATTGCGTACAACAATGTGCCCGTGCAATGCTTTCTCATGAGAATTCGGAGAAAATATCATATGTAAAAAACTTCAATGTCTTAAATCAGTTCTTTTCAGAGCCACAATAGTACATTGTGTACCAAGGGCGCAAAATAGGGGATCGTCAAGCATAAAAAATCGAATTTTGCGCCCTGAAGGTAAAAAAAATTTAAACGTAATAAACTGTTTGAAAAATTATAAGAGTATAAACTTGAAAGAATAAAGTTGGCACAAATTGGGTTAGAAAATCACCGTGCTGACTTTCAACTGTGCTATGCTGACTTTTGACTGTGCTTAAATTCCCCCATGTGCTGGAATTACCATAGATTATCTACTTAGGAATATAGTATTTTTGGCATCACAAGACTTATTGAATTTGGCAAGAACTTTGTGGTCGTTTAGCCGTAGCTTTTCTAGAATTAATGAAATTCTCTCTTTTTAATTCCACATCAATAGTTTTACTGCTACTATCGAAATGCCTAGTGTAGATAAATCTTTACTATTCATTGCTCATAAGCACCAATACCCTTTTGATTTGCCCCATCATTAATCATTCATAACGATAAAAACTGCGTCTTAATTATAATTTTTGAAATTGTATGTGGACAACCTAAATACTATTTAATATATATACATAATTATATATATTTTAAATTACTTTGTGTTTAAATATTTATTTGATGTGTACTTAAAGGCTGGTAAAAAAAATTTAGGAAGAACATTTTATACCAAGAAAAACTAATGTATTAATTATATTTTTTACCAAATTTTTTTCAATCTGGAAATAAGTATTTTTTATTGACAGAGTTTTCAGAATATTAAAGCAACAACAATAAAAATAAGTAGAAAAATATTTCTCCGTTTCTCCATCTCCCTTTCCGTCTTCGTCTCTCCGTCTCCGACTCTTCGTCTCCGTTTCTCCGTCACCGTGTGCCTCCGTTTCTCCGTCTCCGTCTCTCTGTCTCCGTCTTTCTGTCTATGTCTCTTTGTCTTCGTTCTTCCGTCTTTGTCTCTTTGTCTCCGTTTTTTTATCTTTGTCTTTTTGGTTCCATTCCTCCGTCTTTGTCTCTCCGTCTTCGTCTTTATGTCTCCGTCTTTATGTCTCCGTATATGTCTTTCCGTCTCCGTCACTCTCTCCGTCTTCTTCTCTCCATCTCCGTCTCCCCGTCTCCGTGTGTTTCCGTTTTTTTGTCCCCGTCTCTTTGTCTCTATCTTTCTGTCTCTGTCTCTTCGTCTCCGTTCTTCCGTCTTTGTCTCTTCTTCTTCGTTTTTTCGTGTTTGTGTATTGATCTCTATTTCTCTGCCTTTGTCTCTTCGTCTCTGTTTATCTATCTTTGTCTCTTTGTTTCCGTCTATGTATCCATCTCTTCGTCTACGTCTCTTCGACTCTATTTTTCCGTTTTCGTCCCACCGTCTCCTCCTTTCCATCTTTCTATCTCTGTTTGTTCGACCTCGTTTCTCTGTTCTATGTCTCATTTTTCCGTCTCTGTCTTTTTGTTTGCGTATCCGTCACCCTGTCTTCCTTTTTATGAAATCGTTCCGTGACTCCGATGCCGCTCTTTGACTCTGTTTCTTTTCGTCTATCCATACACACGTACATCTATACATTGATGCTGATGTTTGAGTTGATGATGACGATGATGATCATGATATGTTTATTATTCAATAAATTTTGAATTTTACGTTTCGTCTCAGATCCGTTTATAGGACTCATCAATAAAGCTTTCTGAGAGAAGAAAATCTAAATAAATAGCCATTACTATAGTTTATTCTGATAAAAAAAAATTTCTAGATAAATATTTTCACTTCTGAACTTATATTTGTAATTAATTAGAAGCATTTTGAGAAATCATCAACTGAAGCTCTTATTGAGGGCACATCAAGGCTCGATTCTATAGTAATTGTTTTTAATTACATTTTCTAGTATTATTTAATTTATTCAGATTGTCTTCTTTTTTATAACAGATCCTGCTGTAAATGTTAATTTTGATAATAATATCAGTTCTTTTTTGCTTAGCACTAATATTAATATCCGCGTTTCTTTAATTATCCAGCACTTACAATAGCAGTCGCGTTATTTTTATTATACAACATTTATAATAAAAGTCGCGTTTTAACGAAAAAACCGTGCTCACAGTGGCGGTCGAGTCCCTTTAACTACACAGTGTTCAAAATAGCAACCGTGAATACTAAATTACACAGCGCTTACAATAGCAGCCGCGTATTTTTAACCACACAGCGCTCAAAATAGCAGCCGCGAATTCGTAACTACACAGCGCTCAAAAAAGCAACTGTGAATTCTTAATAACACAGCACTTACAATAGCAGCCACGTATTTTTAACCACACAGCGCTCAAAATAGCAACCGTGAATTTTTAATTACACAGCGCTTACAATGGCAGCCGCGTTTTTTCAACTACATAGCGCTCAAAATAGCAGCCGCAAATTTGTTATTACACAGCGCTTACAATAATTGTTGTGTTTGTTAATTACGCAGCATTTACAATAGCACCTTCGTTTTTTAACCACACAGCGCTCAAAATAGCTGCTGCAAATTTTCAATTACACAGCGCCTACAATAGTTGTTGCGTTTTTCATTTTTAACTCTTAAAATAGTAGCTGCGTTTTTTAAACCAGACAGTGCTCTGACAAGCAGTCGCGAGTTTCTAATGACACAGCATTTACAGTGGTTTTAGCGTTCTTCCCCATAACAGCACTTATAATAGTAGCCATGTTTTTTTTAAATACACAGCATTTGAAAAAGCAATTGCGTTTTTTCAATGGCATAGAACTAACAATAGCAGCTGTGATTTTTAACCACACAGCGCTAAACTCTAGTTCATAATTTCTAATTTTTTAATTTTTAATATCATATTAGAGTTTCAAATATGTTTGATTTTATTTTCTTATTCGTTATATTTAATTTTTCCATTGTGGTTTTATAATATTTCTTTGTGAACGATGTTTTTAGTATAGACCATTTCATCTTTAACTTTTCTTGATTTTTCTGTTAGTAATATTCTCAATTCTTTTTTATTAGTCGTCCTCAAAAGTGCCACGTATAACTGCCCATGACAGAAAATTAGTGTTAATAAATACACTCTCACTTCTTTAAATGATTGTCCTTGCGACTTATTAATAGCCATTGCATGAGCAAGTTTTACAGAAAATTGTTTTCTGGTCATCTAAAATGACAGTTTATCATTTGCTGATAAGGTCATACGTTGTAAGAATATAGTGCTCCCTTTTTTACTTCCTGTTCATTTTTGTGTAATAATAGTAAATTGTTTTCATGTCGTTATTACTAATCAGGTTCCGTTACAAAGTCCTTCATTCAAATTAACATTTCTTAGAAGCATTACTAAAGCTCCTTTTTTTAATTGTAATTTATGTGCAGATAAACCGTTTGGCGTTAGAGAATTAAAAAATTCTGTTGGCAAAATTGTGTCCAAACTTTCGTCATTTACATCTTTTGCAATGTCAATGCTCAAGTACTCTATTACTGGTTCATTCATTTTGGATAAAATTTTTTCATTTATTTCTGTTACATATACGTTTTTCGGTGCAAATATAATATTTTTGTAATAATCACAATTTTCAATATTTATATTATGCTCTTTAATTTCATCAATTAGATTGGCCTTTGACAATATTTCTTTTAGAATTTGTATAACTTCATTTCCCTTTTCATGTTTTTAATGAAAATTACCATTTCCTATATTAAGTAACCAATTTTTAAATTTATCATCTGATTCCGATAAACGTTTATTCTCTTTCAAAGACACATTGAAAATGATCCCAAAAATAGCTTTTTCTGACACAATTTTCTACTATCTGTGTCCTATCTCTATGTTTTACTATTGGTAATGTTTGTCTAAAATCATCTGAAATGATAAATATTTTCCCTCTAGACGGATAATTACTATCACATATATCTTTGAACATGCAATCGACGGCTTCAAAAGCGTATTTTAATGTCATTGTGAATTCATCCCAGATAACAATTGATACATTTTTCATTTTTTTTTACCAATTTCGCTGTTTGCACTAATATTACATATTGTGTCTTCAGATATGTTCAACGGTAATTTGAATGCTGCATGTACTGTCACACTGTCTTGTAATAAATTAGCCGGTATACCTGTCCATGATACAACTATATAGTTGCATCCATGAATTTTTAGATAACTTATTATTGTATTTAATAATTAGCTTTTACAACTTCCATCTGGACCGTCTATATATATATATATATATATATATACTAGGGGGGTACCCCCTGCTCGCTCCGCTCGCCAACCCCCTATTTGTTATTTAAGTTACATTATCTTTTTTTATTATTTTTATTAACTGTAAACAATATAATTATCAAAATATATTAAGTTATTCTCAAAAATATATTTGAATATTAATTACAAACCTATTTTTGTTTTCCTTATTTATATGATATTATATAATGAAAGTTTTTATTTTTTATAAAACCAATTTTCATAAATACTAATTTCTTATTGTTGTCCATAGCATTGATAAATTTTTCTGTATTATCCTTTTTTTTTGTCAATATTCTTAGAATTTTCATCTTTTTGTTCTAATTTTTGTAAATATTGTATATATTTTTTTCGAATTTCTGAAATATGAAATATTAGAATAATATGCACATTAAATTTAATATATTTGTATATATAAAAAATATATTACATAAATTATAAAATTGTATATAATTTTTTACTTACTTTTAAAAATAAAAAATATTTTTGAAAAATACTTCTTGGAATCCTTATATGTTATGTATGCTATATTTACGTTATTTAATTTAATTGTTGTGACATAAGATATTTTTTTTTTATGAAATTAATGTTAAAGTAGAAAGAAAACAGCTTTAGAGAAATATCTCTATTTGCACATTGCTTGCCCTATCATCTTTTTTTTTTATTTTTATTAACTGTAAAAAATATAAGTATCGAAATATATTAAGTTATAATCAAAAATATATTTAAATAATTATTACAAACCTATTTTTGTTTTCCTTATTTATATGATGTTGAATAATAAAAGCTTTTATTGTTTATATAAAACCAATTTTTATAAATACTAATATCTTATGAATGTCCATAGCATTGATAATTTTTTTTTTACCTCGATTTTAATGAATTTAGTTATCCTAGGATCCTATTCCATTTTTTATTCTGTAAAAAAATGATATATTATTATTTGTTATTTTATTTATTAGATTTTTAATGTACAGTAAATTAATTTTGTCTAATAATCATTTTTAATTAAATTTTCTATTTTTTTCAAAATTTTTTGTAATCTATAATATTATTCACTAAATGAAAAATAAAATAACATCTTTTGTATTTAATTATTAGTTTTAATAAATTTATTCACTTTAAGAGGCGGTCGGAACCAAATCGGTGACTTAGTTCGGTGCTTGTAATAAATGCTTATAATAATTTATTCATTTATTAATATGGTAAAAATATAGTCATTTCCTCTAGTCATGTATATAAAGAATAATTTAAAATAGTTAAAGCCACAAAAATATACAAAATATTGTTATAAAGCGAAAAATGCCACCTAACAATCGACACGACAGTTTTTTGCATGCGGTATATGTCAAGTCAGTTTGATATTTGTAATAAATGCTTATAATAATTAATTTACTTATTCATATGGTAAAAATATAGTCATTTCCTCTAGTCATGTATATAAAGAATAATTTCAAATAGTTCAAGCCATAAAAATATACAAAATATTATCGTAAAGCGAAAAATGCTGACTTGATATATACCGCAAGTCACCGATTTGGTTCCGACCGCCTCTTAAGATCTTATTGTAGTTAATATTTTATAAAAAATTATTTAATATAATTGTTTATAAAATTTTATATAATTTTTTACTTACTTTCATAAATAAAAAATAATATTTCTGGAAAATACTTCTTGGAATTTTTATATGTAATATTAATTATATATACATAATTCATACATATATTCTGTATAAAAATAAATTATTTTTTAATTATTTATATTTGTAGTTAATAGTGTATAATATTTAAAAAATGAAAGTATTAAATTTATATTTTTAAAAATATAATAAAAAAAATTTTGTAATATAAATTTATATTATAAAAAATATAATACCTTTTTTAATGTTTTTATATTATATAAACTGATCATAATTTTTAATTTATAAACCAAATTTTTTTTACTGCAAATAAATATTTTATTGTTATAAAAAATAATTTTATATTTATGAATTCCCAAGTAAAATATTATTTACGTGATTTTTTATATGCCTTTTTAAATGATCATTTCTTGAAAATTCTTGATTACAAATAAAACATGTAAATTTTTGTTTCCTATGCTTAGCTAATATATGTCTTATTAAAGTAGATTTTGTACTGAAATTTTTTTTGCAATAAATACATAATTCCTTTTTTTGTTCGTGAGTTCTTTCATGTCTTTTAATATTTTTAATTTTAATAAATAAGCCACATGTTCTACAACTTATAGTTTTAATATGAACTCGGTTTATATGTATTTTTAAAAATTCAGATTTAGAATAAGAATTTTTGCAAAACGGGCATTAAAATACATCCATTTTTCCTATTAATATTAAGTTTAAATATTAATTTTCATTAAATAATAATTTTATAAAAAACTCGGGAAACATTTTAATTATATTTTATATTATGGGGATTTATAATTTTATTTAAGTTTAATTTTATTTTGTTTCTATTATATTTAAAAAAAAATTAAAATATAATAAGCATAACACATTTAATAATTTACATTAATTACTTTTTAGGGGTCCACCTTTCCTTTATTTGACATTTTCATTGATTTCAATTTTCTAATTTGAAAGAGAGAGAAAGAGAAAGAGTCTACTTACTTTTTACTTAGCTGCCTACCCGACACTGAAGTGGCTTTTGCTGATCGCTTGCCCTACGTACGCACTTATCTTCACAGTGAAAAATTTGTTAGCTTTTGTCGACAAAAATCGCATTATGAGTGGCGCGGCTCACGAAACAGCTACCACTCCAATCTTTTCGACTAACTACTTTTTGACAGATATGCATAAACTGTTTAAGCTTTTAATTTAATTTAAAACAAGTTTTACAAAAGAAAAAAATCTTTAATTTTAATAAAATAAAAATAAAATACCTTTCAAGTAAATTAAATTTACACAACGAAATGAAATTTAAAAATCAATTAATCGTTAAAATTGAATGAAATGAATTAATAAAAATGGTAAAAATTTAAATAAATTATTTATTGAGAATTTTCGTCCAAACAATGTTATCTATTTTTGATGTATCATCTAAATTATTTTGAATATAAATATTATTAAAAGTTTTACATCTTGACAAAGCAACGTATAATTGACCATATGAAAACAATGGTCTTCTTATAAATAAGCCTACATTATCGAAACTTTGACCTTGTGATTTATTTATAGTTATTGCAAATGCTAATATGATTGGAAATTGTTTTCTGTAAAGAATAAATGGTAATGAAGAATTGTTTCCTGTATTTAAAGTAATTTTTGGAATAAAAACTTTATTTCCACTTTTATCGCCTGTTATAATTTTATTTAAAAATTCTATTTAGTAATTTAAATAAATGTTATCATTAGTTTGATCAACACCTTTATGCGTAGCGTAATCAATACTATAATATGTTTTAGTTTTTCCATTTAATAAATTTAATACTTTTTTATTTAAATTATTAATATCTTCATTATGAGGAGCTAATATAATTTTTTCTCCGCAACAATTTTTATTAATATTAGAATAAATTTTAGAACAATTATCGTTAGTTTGTAATTTGTTTGGAATTATGAAAGGGTTTATTTTACCATCACCAATTTCTAATAGAAATGAAGCCAATTTTTCATTTTTAGATCGAATATTTTTTGTTAATTTTAATATATTAAAAAATTGCCATAAATATGAACTTTTTATTGTTTCTTCTATAATTAAATTTCTATTTTCATGTTTAAAAACTGGTAAAATTTGTCGAAAATCATCACTTTGAATAATTAATTTTCCACCAAAAAGAAAATTATTAGTACAAACATCTTTTAATGTATTATTAACTATTTCTAATGCTTTATTTTGGAATCATTGATGCTTCGTCCCATATTATTATATCAGCTTCTCTTAATTTTTTTTTATCTGATTCTAATATTAAAAATGCATTTTTAATTGTATTTAAATTTAAAGGTAATCTAAAAGCCTTATGACTTGTCATTCCTTTAGGTAATAAAGTAGATGCAATACCAGTCCAAGCCATAGACAAAATTTTTTTATTAATTGATATAAAATAAAGTATTAAAGTCTTATATAAAAAAGTTTTTCCAGTTCCTCCAGGACCATCAATAAAATATATTTTGTTATTATCTTTTTCAGTTAAAATTTCAAAAATTAATTTTTCTTCATCATTTAATTTATTATACATTAATTTAAAATTTTTTTTGCTTTCTATTTCATCATGATGATTATTGTTCAAAGTAATTAAATTTATTTTTGGTTCAGGTAAACCAAAATCTTTACAAGACATATGTTCATTAATAAAAATATTATTAAGTTCAAATAAAGCATTATTTTCTTTATTTTCATTAAAATCTTCAACAAAATAATTTTTAAATTTGTTCCAAATAAAATCACCTTGTATATTTTTAGCAAGAAGGAACCATGAAAAAATTTACGTAATCAAAATGGTAACATTACTGTACAAGCTTCTTCAAAAATATTACACCGCCATGATAATATCCTCGTGCAAAATTTGTCTGCTAAGGAAACCGAATAAGAGAGTACTACCGCCACCTTCTATTTCTTTCTTTCTTTTTTTTTTATCTTTTATTCACTCACCAGCGTGTGATTGTGCGATTTCCGCAGACAAACAGCAGTAACAGTAATGGTAGCAGAGAAGCAGGAATAGAAAACTAAAGGAAAGAGAGAGCAGTCTAACCCAGATAAAACGACGCGTTCACTTTCCTCTCTTGCTTTTACCTACCCATCATGCCTTGTGTGCGCTCTCCTTCCATCCAAGCCACTAGCACAGACTCTCTCCGTCTCACTCTTACACTCGCACATCAAGCATAAAAATCTACGTTGTGTTATCACGCGTACGTAATGCGCACGCATATTTTTTATTCTCTCGCTCACAATCAACGTCGCGTTACGTTGCATATGTAGCACAGATTGAATCGCCCTTCTGTGCGACTCACAACGAAGATGGATATATGCGTATACTATATCATAGTATACGAGTAATTTCTTATCCTCGTTACAAGTGGTACACTTGATTTATTAAATACCCATTATGAAATAATTCAAAGTAATAATGAAAATATTAAAAAACATTCATCTAATTTAAAATATAAAAATTATAATGTTAAAAGAAAAATCAATTCTCAGTATAATAATGAAACTAATAAGAAAATTGAAATATGGAAATAAATGTTTTATTAAATATAATAGAACATTTTGAATTAAAAATAATTCCAATGAATTAATATGTTTTACAGTTTTACTCAGTAGTGGAAGTTAACGCGCTTACGCACAGGAGGCTTACGAAATTTTCATTTTACCATGTTTGATGTCATTTACTCTTTTAAACAATAATTGTATAAAATTTTATAAAATTTATCATAAAAATTATTAACTTAATATGTTTGTTTTATATATTTAAAGTAAAAGTAGGAGGTACAAACAATAAAAATTAGCAAGAAGCTTTTTAAATAATGGAATTTGAATGAAATTGAGGATCAAAGAAGATGAGCTAAGAAGCAGCTAAGGAAGAGCAACAAAAACGTAAAATAACGTAAAATAACACAAAAAAAAGGTAAAATTTGAGGATTTACCTGAGGAGGAGCAAAAATGATCTAAAATGACGTAAAAATAACGGAAAAAAGTGATGGATTTTTTGAGGAAGAGAAAAGGAAGAGAAAATGAAGGCACGAGGAAACTCAAAAGGAGAGAAAAAGAAGAGGGGAGGAAGGGAAAAGGAAAAGAAAAGGAAGAGGAACAAATAACGTAAAATAACTTAAAAAATAAGGGAAAAAAAGAGGATCAAAATTAGGTAAGAGGATGAGGAAAAGAAGAGAATAGGGGGACCTTGGTCGTAGAAAATTTCCTTACAACTATATAATATATATACATAAATTTTGCGAATACGGCGTGCGCAATCCCAAAAAGCAACTGGAACAAAGCCGATGTATTCTTCATCTGTAAGTAGTTAAACACGCTTTATTTTTCACTCTTGTTATTTTTGTTCTGGAACTGCATTTTTGTGCCCTAGGGCGTTTTTCTTACAGATTCTTGCACGCTCAATTTGCAAGGTACCGTTTCAGCTATAAATCATCAGTTTTATTGGCGGTCCTTGCATTTTATCTCATAATTTACATCAAGACGCTGCACTTTGGAGGTTAGAATTGTTACGGTTTCGAGGTTAGTTGGGAGGCAATTTTCATCTACAGGCAGAGATCCTCGTGGCTGATTTTTCAACCTACTCCTCGACCAATAATATAGAAGTTTACCTTACCCTTCAAGGAGTATACACAAGAGGTCGGAGTTATGAACAGTTGTGCGATCTGTAAGTTATTCACTAATGATAAATGGGGCATGGCAAAGCTCCATTTGTGTTTCACATGCTGGCAGTGCTGTCATGCAAAATGCATGACTCGCTCAAAAATGGAAAGTGGCACAAAATACGAGTGTAAAAGATGCATGGAAACAATAAGAAACAATTCAAGGTCGTCTTCCGGTGGAAGCATCAAGGCCAATGGAGTTCTACAGGTCGCACGCAAAGCTGCTCCTAATTAGCCAATCAGTGCCTCTACACCATCAAGAACTAACTCGAAAGTAACATCTGTCAACACCTCACAGAAGCAGCCTGAAAGAGTGAAAATTACTTTATCATCGCAAACTTTGTCCAACAACAGCGGTGACACGGCGGATGGAGGGAGAAGTAGTATAAGTATGCCTTCATCTGATAAACTATTGGGAGGTGGCGCTGCGCTCGCTGCCCCGAGTAATAATAATAATAGTAATAATTTTATGAAAAATAATTCTGATGTAGTCCGAAGTGACTTAGATTCTTCCTCATTGCAGGCAGCTGTATCTGCTCTAGAGGGCGCACTATCTGGCAGGCTTGACACAATATTAAATTCTTTTGATCAATTTTTTGCTGTAGAGAGCCAAGTTAAAAATTTTGACAAAGGCCTGCGGGATATTGTGTCCAAAATTGATACACAGAATGAATATATTAAAAAATTAGAAATTGGGCAGATGCAGCTATTAAAGAAAAATCGCAAACTTAGGGAAATCATAGTCACTTCGGAAAGGAATTCCTTGTCCGCTCTAAATAATAAAATCGGAACGTATATTAAAACAATTAGTTGTAAATTTGATAATATTCAAACTTTTCTCAATAACGAGTTTCACGAAGTGGACAAGGGTTTCTTTGACCTTACAACCGGGGTAGCTGGCGTGGCGCAGGCCGTCGCGGATCTCACGAGAATGAATGAGCATACATTACACACATCTAAATCTGTAGAAATGCCACAAACACCACACACTCATACTGTGATCAGTGAGGAGGCACCTCGTCAAGTTGAGACGGAGTGTGGCTCTGGGAGCGATACATTGGTGATCTCTGGCGAATTTGACTGTTCAGCAGTTAATGTTGGGCCGGATGATTACGCCTGTGCCGTTCTTGGTACCATTCTTTCGGCAATCAAGCGTACAAATGAAATCTTAGTTAAGAAAATCGCTAAATATGATGATGTAAACGGGGTGTCTACAGATCGTGGGATCAATGGCGCCCCGGGGGGTCCGTTCTCATTGCTGGTTAGACTTTCTGAGGAGAACCTGGTGCATAAGGTGTTTGAGGCTAACCGACAATTGACTGGTTTTTCAGCAGCGGATCTTAATCTCTCCCTCCTTGGCAGTCTTCCAGCCATCAAACGCCACGGCTTGATATTTATTAAGGAATTTTTGCCTAAAGAAAAATATGTTAATTTTAAAAAGTTAAAAAAGTATGCCAAAGAAAAACGCTTTAAATTTGTTTGGCACAGACATGGTAAATTTCTAGTGAGGAGGGAGAGAGGGGAGAGAGCTCACAAATTTTTTAATGAAAATGATTTAGATAATTTATTGACAGAAAGTAAGAAATTAAAAGACGGTGTGCATGTAATTATTGTAAATTCTGAAACTCCATCGAATATTAAGTGCAATAATAATAATATATGTGATAATAATAAGACCTCTGAACATCAACGAAATATGTCGACAAATCAATTATTAGGTATGAATAATGGAGTAACGTCGAGTGTCGCCTCTCCCCAATGACTGCACCGGGCCTCCTCTGAGAGTCGTACAGGGAGGAGGGGTGAACTGCGAGCGTGCTTTCTGAATGTGACTTCGTTGAGGGCTCACATTGGGCAGGTACGTGAGTTTCTAAGTGATGGTCCTTCTTGCGACATATTTGGAGTAGCTGAGACCTAGCTGGGTCCATCTGTTTCGGATGACGTCATTCGGGTCAAAGGGTATAAAGTATTCAGACAGGACAGAAACTTGCGTGGTGGAGGAGTTGCTTTGTATGTTAAAGACAATTCAACGTATACTATCTTGGCTACTTCGGATATTCAAACTAATCATAGTGAAGGTAAACCGGAGGTAACTGAGTATATTTTTTGTTCCGTGCAATTTGGCAGCTCCGAAGCCGTGTTGGTTTCTGTTATTTATCGACCTCCTGCAATTTCCTTTTTTAAAACTACCGATTTTTCGGATAACTTGAGAAATTTTGCTTCCGAATACTCTCATAAAATTACAATGGGAGACCTGAATGCCGATCTCCTGCGTGAGAGCAGTGATGCCGAATTTATTAATAAATTGTCGGCTGAGCTTTCGTTACAGTTGGTTCAGCACGGTGCCACGCATCACGCTCCAACGTCTCACACGTGAATTGACCTGAATCTTGTTAACGATAATGACACAGTACTTGACACATGCAACTTACCGGCGAATTTTTACAGTTGGCACAACTTAATTGATGTATGCATTTCTTGTCATCACATCAAGACAGATAATAGAATAATTAAGTATAGAAATTCCAAAGATATCTGTACAAACTTATTGGTACAGAGTTTGGCCGGCTGTGATTGGACGCTATTTACAGTTGGTACAGTTGACCCAGAATCTGCACTTGGCTGCCTCTGTGACAACCTTACGGCGGCAATACAAAATCTAGTGGCACTAAAAACACTTAAAATTGGTAAAGATAAATTTCCTTGGATCGATAAAGAGTTGTCGCAGATGCGGCACAAGAGAGATGCCACGTATCATAGATTTAAACGGACAAAGGAGGAGCGATATCTCTCCGAATTTTTGCAGCTGCGAAAAACAATAGATGAACGGACGGAACAAGCTAAAACAAATTATTATCATAATAGACTATTCAATGCTCTTGCTGGAGGTAATGTCTGGAAGAAGTCAAAAAACCTGGGACTCCTGTCCGAACCTCAAGGGGACTTGAATGGATTCACTCCAGATGAGCTTAATGCACATTTTGCGGGGGTGTCGGTCTCGCCACACGATGATACTGCAAAATGTAAAAGGATTCTTTCTGAGTGTAGTGAAAGTGGTTTTGCCTTTAAGCCAATTAATATTAATGATATAATCCTTGCGATTTCGCATTTTTCATCACAGGCTTGTGGCGAGGATGGCATCCCGCAGAGTGTGATACTCAAAGCACTACCGGTTATTGGAGAGCATCTTGTGACTCTGTTCAATTCCTCTTTTGCACGGGGGTCTTCCCTTGGCTTTGGAAGCGTGCACGTATTGTGCCTTTAAAGAAGTGCCCTGCACCTGAAATGTCTAAGGATTTTAGGCTCATAGCAATATTATGTTTTCTTTCAAAGATTCTCGAGAAGATTGCCTATGACCAACTGCAGGAGTATATTATGACACACAAAATACTTGACTCTTTGCAGACTGGCTTCAGGAAGCATCATTCTACGCAGACTGCCATACTTAAACTTACAGACGACATAAGATCAGGTCTTGACAAGAAACTTGCCACAATACTACTCCTATTTGACTTTAGTAAGGCATTCGACACGATCTCCCCTTTCAAATTGCTTGCGAGGCTTAGATTGATAGGGTTTTCTAGGGCTGCACTCGAGTGGATCAACTCCTATTTATCAGGTAGGAAACAAATGGTTTCTACACATTTAAAAGAGGATTCGAATTGGCTAACAACCAATCTAGGAGTTCCACAGGGTTCAGTGCTGGGGCCTCTGTTGCCTTTACATTAATAACATACGTGACACGCTCGACCCCTGTTGTGTCAAGCACATATTATATGCTGATGACCTCCAAATCTATACTCAGGTCCCTTATGAACATCTGAATGAAGGTATTCGTATTATGCAGAGGGTGGCCAGGACGGTGTCGGGGTAGGCTGTCGATGCTTCTCTCACATTAAATGCAAGCAAAACTAAGGCGATCGGTTTTGGTAGTAGTCCTTTTATTAATGACTTTTATGCTGGTGAGCCAAGAACGATTGAGCTTGAGGGAGGTGTCAGCATATCTTTCTCTGATACCGTTACGAGCCTTGGTGTTGTGCTTGACGCTAAGTTGTCTTGGGAGCCGCATATTAATATGGTGACTAAAAAAATTTAGGATAATGTATAGTTAACGGTTCTTTCGTCGGTACACCACTGAGGCCCTGCGTAAACAACTCGCAGCCACCTTGCTATTTCCGCACCTCGACTACTGCTCAGTAGTTCTGCTTAATGCTTCGCAGGGGTTGAGAAGACAATTACAAAGACTACGAAATTCATGTGTAAGATATGTATAAGGCATAGCATTGGGCGATCATATCTCTCCTCATAGAGCTGCGCTTGGTTGGCTGCGTACTGATTTAAGGAAACAGTATTTTATTGCTGTACTTATGTACAAAATCGTTCGTATGAATACTCCCGAGTATCTAGTGAGTCTCTTCACTAGATATGTATCTAGGGTAGCCACTAGGGCAGAGATTAAGGACTTCGCGGTGCTCTTCATGAGACTGGAAGAAATTCCTTTCAAGTTCAAGGTGCGCATTTTCGGAACTCCCTGCCTGCTTATATGAAAAATCTTCCATTGCTCGGCAGGTTTAAGTCGGCTTTGAGGACGTACCTATTCGACCTCGAGTCAAATTAATTTTAAGTATTTTAACTTTTGTGTTAATTTATTTTGTTTTGTCCTATATACAGATTTAAGGTGTAAATGTATTTATTAGCGTGAATGATGGATGAATGTATGCGGAAAGTATGAGTGGTTCTGTTTTTATTAGAAGTCATGACAGTGATTCCTCTTTTAAATTGTGTATTTTAATTCCTGACTGATAGATATTTAAGACTGTTTTTTATTGTAATTTATGTTTTCTGCGTGTATTTAGAATAGTCTGTGATATCACTTTTACATGGTGACTTACTGATACAGTATTATATATTAATTTTAATAATTGACTGTGATATCTTATCTTATTATGTGCAATACCTTTTATAGAATTATTACTCACTATTTCATGTATTACACGCTTTTTTGTACTCTTTTTACAAAATAAATAAATACCTATATCTATATCTATATTTACAAAAAGAAAAAAAAAGTTTTAAAAAAATAGAATGAAAAAAGTTCGATTATAAAAACAACTAATAATTGTTAAAATATAATATAAAAATCAAACAAAAATACAACAAAATATAAAACGAAGATAAACTATAAAAATTATAATTGAAAAATACTATCGAAAAAAGAAAAAAAAAAGTTTTATCACGCAAAACTTGTAACTATGTCTTTCTCTCGCTCTCTTCTTTTCTTTCATAATATACATATATTGAGTCCACGTTATTCGTTAACGCATATCCAGTATAGTATATGTAAGAAAAGGATAGCGATATTAAGGAAAGCGAGCAGTGCATTCAGTTGAATTCCAAGAATCAGCGGCGTCGAGAACGTTTTTCTGCGAACTTTTATTAAAATAATATATTAATATGCACATTTTTCTTTCGCGGCCTAGGACAAGAATACACTATTCTGTGCTCCGTATAGAGAACACAAAAATTTGTTTTGCGGCCTGAGGACAAAGAAATATTTTCATCGAATAAATATTATCTTTCTTTAAAAATATATCTGAATTTTTCAAGCCTAAAAAATACTTTTTTGTAGAAGAATATATTATTTTGAAAACATGAAACATAACTTTCAAGCATAGAAATAATTTGTTACAAGTAAATTTAAAATATTAGTTCAAATAAATGTTTCAACAAATTTAAGTTCTTTTTCTGCAATATAAATTTCAATTTTTTTAATTACTGAAACTCTTCTGATTTAAAGAATTATTTTTGTATTCAAGGAAATATTTCTTTAAAACAGTTAAATGTTGATTTTAATTAAAATTTATTTTTTGTAATTATGTTTATGAATAATTGTTGTAAATTTTTTTTTACTAAAATGTACGTTTTTAATCAAAATAATAATTACTTTATTAAAATGAGAAAATGTTTAAAATTTTTTAGTTATATTTTCTTCATTCTGACAATTATTTTTTTTTCAATTCAAAATTCTCTATTTAATGTAAAGAAATGTAACCAATTACACCGCTTCTTTGCACCAACAAACATTCTATTGTTGAAAAAAGATAGGTTTATCGAAGTCATGAACTAATTTGTTTAATTTAAAAATTATGTCTTAGGATTAAAAAATTATTTGATGTAAGATATTTTTTTCATTTTTATATAAAATTTATTTAAAATAAATATTACATTTTTTTAATAAAAAAATATAGCATTGTTTTTAAGAAAGTTTAACTGACTTTCAACACTATTTTCGGAGTAACTAATTTCTTGAAGTTAATACGATATTTTTCTAAATTCGAACATTTTTTCTTTTCAATTATAATATTTTCTTAAAGAATATTTCAAGGTTTTTTTTCGATTTCAAGAAATATTTCATTAACTTAAAAATGATTTTTCTTCGACTCAAAGAAATTCATTTCTTAGCACTGCATCTCTTATTCCAAAACACCTTCTTTGAAGTTAAAAAAACTTTTTACGCTGTGTAATCACAAATTTTGCGCGAAATTCCGTAATAAAAGTAACATTTCCACATTCTAAATTAATATAATTTCAAAACAATGTATAATAACTATTTTTATGGTAAAAAATAAGGCTTCCTTTTTTTCAAACATTCTGCAATTAAAAATAAAATTTCATTTCTTTGATATGAAAGGACAAAGATGAGCGACCTGCTCTAGGATAAATTTAGAACAAACGTGCCTGTTTTCTTTTAATATCTTACAAATAATACATGTTTTTGATTAACAATCATTGATTATTTTATTACTCATTAATGTCAAACTATTTTTTTCTTTTATGCTATATTATTGAAAAAATCAATAATTTATAAAAAAAAAATTATATCTTTTTATTACTATTTAGTTTTTGAATAAAACTAATTTAAAAATTTGTTTTATGACACAATGTATAATAAAGTTGAAATTCAGATCAGAAAAGAACAAAAATGAATGACCTATTATAAAACAAAATTCTCAAGGGTTTGCTTTAGACCTATACTTTATCGATCAAATATAGTTGAAAAATAAATTTCGTCTTTTTTTATATAAATAAATATCAGAATTGTTTGTAATCCCTAGCGGAAATATAAAATATTTAAAAATGTTTAAAACTGTTCAAAACTGTTTAAAACTGTTTATAAGTGCGAAATTTAGGACATTTAAAACAGTTATGAACAGTTTTAAGGCTGATTCCATTTCAAATCGAACAGTCAGTATACACTCAAGTCACCAATTACTGCGCTAATGGAGTATGTTATTCTACCCTAAAAATAAGGGTATACGTATTTTTTTATTTTGCTGAAATATCAAAATTGCATCAGATATGCACTTTTGAAAATTGCATACAAAAACTAAATGTTAAAACTAAAAATGTTGAGAATAACTTTAGAGAGCTATCGTTTTACCAATTTCCAATGATCTTTGATAAACCTTTTTTTATTTTATTTCGTTTTGAGCCCTCTTCAATTCCGTGCAAGAAATTTAAAAAAAAACTGAAAAATGACTGAGATATATGCATTTTACCAAAAAATGCACTTTTTATGCACATGCATTTTTCTCGAAAAGGCCATTTTTTTTTTTGCTGAAATTTTTTTTGCTGATAGAGGACCAAAATACCTATCTAATAGTACTTGTTTGATCCCGGGCTTTTTGGTTTGGAGCGAGAAAAAAATTCACAAATTTTGTTGGTGAAAAATGCTTGTATATACGTTCGGAAGTCTTAAGCAGTCTGCATTCAAACACTGTCGTATGCTTGGCTCATCATTTGTTTACATTTTTATGCATGTATATAGCATCAATAGTGATATATATATATATATATATATATATATATATATATATATATATATATATATATATGTAAATTCGTAATATAAAAATAAATATTTAAACATAAAAAAAAAAATTCTATTCGTGTATATCTATATTATGTATGTTTCGATGTACAAACATTAGGAGGCTAACTCATGGACAAATACATCGCGTAACCAAAACAGCATATTAGAACTGTTATATAGAAGCTAGTTATTTTTACGGCTGCTTTGAAAGGTGCTTCTCGGGCTTGTGAAAAATTCAACAAAATTGTGAAATAACAATGTCCGAAATTTACCTATTTCTTTTCTTAATTGACTATATGTTTCTTTTAAGCTTCGAGTAAGAAACCGTTTGACTTTTTTAGTTTTTGTGTTATTAATTTTAACAGTTACGACATCAGATTTATTTGGACTTTGTCTACTACAATTAAAATCATCATTTAAAAAATATTCCATAACGATATTTTTTGTGCTTTCATCAATAGGATGACCAGTATATAAATCTGGCTCCAAATAAACTCCTTTATTTTTCACGAGATTTCTTGATTTATTTATCATATACTCGCTTATATTCGGGAATAGTGAGCAAACTTTTATTTTGCTTAATTTTGAAGGTAGTAGAGTTAGAAGTTTTATTTTCTCCGAAATAGAAGAGCATTTTTCTAAAGCCAATTTAAAATTTTCTAAAAATTCATTCCAATAGTTTTCAGTGGAATTTTCGTCCGATTCTATTGATTCAACTGAAATGCCATACGCATCTTCTAATTTACTTCCAACAGTAGCAGAAAAAGCTGAAATTAAGGATTTTTTCTTTTTAGATACGTAATTTCCTCTAAAATTTTCAGGTATTGCAGTTTTTCTTTTTAGGGGTGAGATGCATTCAGGTAAAACTGAATTAATACTCTCGTTTAATTCCTCTATTCGTTCGGGTGTCTTCGGAATAAAATCATCATCTCTTCCGCTAAAAAGTTCAGTGATTTCATTTTCAGATATAGACTCAAGATCACTTAAAATCATTTTTGATATGCGTTTATGGCAATTTTTACATACATTAGTAGATGGCAATATATTTAAATCTGGATGAA
Source organism: Anastatus disparis (assembly GCA_017163975.1). Lineage (NCBI taxonomy): Eukaryota > Metazoa > Arthropoda > Insecta > Hymenoptera > Eupelmidae > Anastatus > Anastatus disparis. Next base: position 1,316,754 of record JAFFSR010000315.1, on the reverse strand, counting down.
GCTGTGCCAAATTAATGGCTAAATCTTCCAACGGTCTAAAACGTGAATTACTGCTCATATAAACTACCTTTTTATGCATTTGAAAAAAATCGGGACATGAAATTCTTTTAGAAGAGTAAATTTCGGACATTGTTATTTCACAATTTTGTTGAATTTTTCACAAGCCCGAGAAGCACCTTTCAAAGCAGCCGTAAAAATAACTAGCTTCTATATAACAGTTCTAATATGCTGTTTTGGTTACGCGATGTATTTGTCCGCGAGTTAGCCTCCTAATGTTTGTACATCGAAACATACATAATATAGATATACACGAATAGAATTCTTTTTTTTCATGTTTAAATATTTATTTTTATATTACGAATTTACACATATATATATATATATATATCACTATTGATGCTATATACATGCATAAAAATGTAAACAAATGATGAGCCAAGCATACGACAGTGTTTGAATGCAGACTGCTTAAGACTTCCGAACGTATATACAAGCATTTTTCACCAACAAAATTTGTGAATTTTTTTCTCGCTCCAAACCAAAAAGCCCGGATCAAACAAGTACTATTAGATAGGTATTTTGGTCCTCTATCAGCAAAAAAAAATTTCAGCAAAAAAAAAAATGGCCTTTTCGAGAAAAAATGCATGTGCATAAAAAAGTGCATTTTTGGTAAAATGCATATATCTCAGTCATTTTTTAGTTTTTTTTTAAATTTCTTGCACGGAATTGAAGAGGGCTCAAAACGAAATAAAATAAAAAAAGGTTTATCAAAGATCATTGGAAATTGGTAAAACGATAGCTCTCTAAAGTTATTCTCAACATTTTTAGTTTTAACATTTAGTTTTTGTATGCAATTTTCAAAAGTGCATATCTGATGCAATTTTGATATTTCAGCAAAATAAAAAAATACGTATACCCTTATTTTTAGGGTAGAATAACATACTCCATTAGCGCAGTAATTGGTGACTTGAGTGTATACTGACTGTTCGATTTGAAATGGAATCAGCCTTAAACATTTTTAAACACTTTTAAAAAGTTTTAAAAAGTTCGAAATGATTTCAAACAGTGTTACATATTTTTGTGTTCGTAAAGATTTTCTTATATGTATTGAAATTTATGTAATATATACGAGAAAATGTTCACTTTAGTTTCAAATTATTCTGTATTGTTCAAAACTGTTAAAAAATGTTTAGAACTGTTTACAACCGTTTTAAATGTCCCAAATTTCACACTTATAAACTATTTTGAACAGTTTTAAACAGTTTTAAACATTTTTAAACAGTTTCGAAAAATTTCAAACTATTTCAAACCGTAATGCACATTTTATATTTCCACCAGGGATTAGAGATATCATCTTCTCCTCTATTATATACCACAGCGATCGAGAGTGGGTCTCTTGATCGCTGTGGATTGAGACCCGTGATTTCACTTTACTGATGTTATTTTTATTGGCCAGGGGAAATATTTTATTGATTTTTTCTGGTCTCTTAGTTCTATTACACAAAGAAGAATTCAGAAAAATTTTTCCAAAATTTTCCCGGGGATTAAACTCCGGTCTACTACAGCATGAGCCAAGAACCTTAGCCCCTGCGCTACCACCGATTTTATTTACAGGTATGAACAAATTTTGAATAAATAAGAATCGGAAGACTGTAAATATGTATAATTTTTTAAGAACAAGCCGAGAAGAATCATCCATACTAAAAATATTGTATGAACTCTCATGTGAGATCTCATATGAAGTCGCCTATGCAATCTCAAATATATTCATTGAATTTTAAAAATAAAATAAATATATGTGAGATCTCATGTCAGATCGCACATATATTCATTTTCAAAATTTAACGAATATACATTAGATTTCATATGCGATCTCATGGGCGATTTCATGTAACATCTCATATGCAATCTCGTGTGTGATCTCATATGTAATCTCACAAGGGATCTCTTATATATTTTATTCAATTTGAAAGAGTTGAAAAAGATATTTATTACTTTTTAATTTTTCTCATCTTTTTCTTTAAATTTTGACAAATTTTGACATTAGCTATATTAGTACAATCATTTTAGCTAAAATAAAAATTCCATTGGAGTAGTTATTTTTTTATGAACTTTGATAGCAAATTAGATATCAAAGTTGACAAACCTAACCTCAAAATACTATAAATTGAAAACTTTTATATAACTTTTCCAGTATAAGATTTTGGTAGATTTCTTTAACTGTCCGCACTCAGGTTGAATCCTACTAATTTTTTTCTTAAAGTGAAAAAACCCAATTCAATTCACCATTCATTCATAAACTTGGATCAGAAATATTATCAGAAGGGAAAGCTTTATCATGCCCTTAATGTATATAATTACACTAATATTATAAATACGTATTCGAACACTAGAACATTATCATATTCGATAAATTTAGTGGAGCCATAAGACCCCAAGCATCTTGCCCAGGGTCAGTAGTTCTTATTTTGACCACTTCATTCAATTTTCATTGTATTTCATGGTGACACTTTCCAATTAAGGATCAGCTTACGACTAACTTTACCGATCGAAAATAGCTAAAAAAGATATTCAGTTTTTATTTATTTTATTTGGCTTGTTCTTTAAATATTAACAAATTTACACGCTTCTATTTCTCATTTGTTAAAATGAATAGATACATTACAAGTGAAAGCAATTTAAATATACATTTTTATTAAAAATTAACAAAATTACTTTTTTCGCTACTTTTGATCAGTAAAAAATGTCTGAAACCTCGTTTAAAACTGACCTTTAACATAAGAAATAATATAATAATAAAATATGTGTATTACCTTACTTTTAACGTTTAGACTTACATTGCATACAAATATAATTCTCACTATAAAAACTATGTGAATAGTCTGTATGGATATGATTATATATCATGGTTTGAAATTATATTCGAGCACCATTTAAAAATTTTTAGATTACGTTAGATTCACAACTGAATTAGGAAAACAAGCAATAAGATTGCGATAATACTCTAAAATAAAAGTAAAATCAATAATTCTTGAGTTATAAAAACTAATATTATTTTAATGTGTATGATGGAATTGTAAACAATATGTAAAAATAATTTATCAGTATGATAAAAAAAAGATATTAAGTACTAAGTCACTGTCGGTTTATTGAAGGTAGTTTGTCATAATCTTCTAAGACATAAATAAAGTTGCAACTATTTTTACAGTGACATGCAAATTGTGTAACAATCGGTAAGACGTGTTATGCCATAAATCTAAACCAGATGCAGCGTGCGTCGTAGAACGACACTACCTATTGATTAGAAAAACTGCTATTAATCAATGAACTGACCCTAAGCCTCGTATACATGGTTTCGTCTGTGATATGAAATAAGTAACTCAATTTGTGAATACACAAATTCTGTACAAACCTTTGTATACGAACGGTATCGCTCCAGACCTCACTGAAAAGTGATGGCCTTCTCGAGTGTAAAAAGCAATATGCATAATTGTAGTGACTAGTTTCTCAACTATTACTTGAAATATCGTCTAAATGTTTATAAAAAATTCGATTGTTTTTATTATTACTTAATCGCCAAGTATAATCATGCTCGAATATAGTTTAAAACCATAATTCATAATAGCATTCTTTAGATGACAATTGTTTTGTAGATGTAGAGTAGAATCATATAATCGTCATGTTGAAATATATAAAAATCAATTGAATTATACACCAAATTTTAGATTTGATGTCGTTAACATTGATTACAGCTATAAGTGTAGGAGAAAATAAAATTTTTTTGCACATGAGATCCCACCTGAGATTTCACGTGAGATCGGGTATCAGGAAAAATAAAATATCGCGGCACATGAGATCTCATGTGAGATCTCATGTGAGTTCTCATGTGAGATCTCGTTTCATTTTCAATCGTGAGAGCTCGTGTGAGATCTCATATCATTTTTTTCAGTAGGGATGGTAATTTTTGTCATACATTCGACAAATCCTATAGCTTCTTGTCTAAATACCCCTTGCGTATGCGATCTCGACAACTAACGATACAAGCATATTTTAAACCAAAAAATCCTGTTACTTAACGTTAAAATTTGTGTCCAACTCCCGCAAGTGGTGAGAGTTCAGTACACTTCGTATATAAGTTCGATCCATCTGACCATTACTAAAAGGCGCGCATGTTTACTAGCGACCTCTGCGGCGTTACATTTATATTAGATTCGATATGATATAGGTCAGGTTAATTCACAGCGATCAAATAAATATTGATATTTTCAAAAACATAATACAATTCATTTATATATTTTCTTACTTGTATATTATTTTAAAAATGTTGTTTATTATATATTTAATATCAAAATAAAAACTGATAAAAATATTATTAATTGATAAAAAAAAATAAAAAACTTAAATAAATGGATAAAAAATATCATTTTGTAATAATAGTAGATAAAATCGGATAAAAAGAGATAAAATCTAATAAAATGTCCGAATTCATACAATTTTCTTTCCTTTTATTTAATTTTATTACTTATTATTGTATTTTATCCATTCCTATTCACTTTTATACATTTTTATATATTTTTATTACCTTTTTTCATCTTTTATTACTTACAAAAACTTTTTATTCATTTTTATGATTTATTATCATTTTTTTATTATTTATTATTTAAATCTTGATCGCTATGGTGGGAGATAAAATTTCTTTAATTTTACTCAATTTTATAGCTGTAATGGTATAAGATATTATTCGTTCATAAAAATTTTTAACAACTATATTTGTTTTTGCTTTAAAACATTGCCAACGAGTCACACTTTTAATTAGATGAGCTACTCTCACTTTAACTGGTAACTGGTCAGACCATTCATCAATTACTTGCTCTGTAACTGGGAACTTGTCAGACCATTTACCAGTTACTCGCTCTGCAACTGGTAACTGGTGCAAGTATTCTCAATTACTTGACCATTTTAAATGAAAAAACCATTTCCTTATTTACAACTCTGGTAACTGGTAAATGGTTAAATCAGTTCGCAGTAAGCGGGTGGGTAAATGATAAATTATTTAACCAGTTTGCAGTAACCACGTGGGTAAATGGTAAATGGTCGGAGCAGTTACAGAGCGACTGGTAAATGGTTGGACCAGTTAGCAGTTACTGGGTGAGTAACTGGTAAATGGTCTGACTAGTTCCCAGTTACAGAGCAAGTAACTGGTAAATGGTCTGATCAGTTCCCAGTCACAGAGCGAGTAATTGGTCCAACCATTCTAAGTTACTTATCTAGTAACTACCACCTGGTCCGACTATTTACCAGTTACTCACCCAGTAACTGAAAAATGGTCCAACTGTTTCAAGTTACTCACCCAGTAACTGGTGAATGGTCTGACCATTTTAAGTTATTCATCTAGTAACTACCAACTGGTCCGACCATTTACCATTTACTCACCCAGTAACTGGTCCTACCATTTCCAGTAACTGGTAAATGGTCCTACCATTTCCAGTAACTGGTAAATGGTTCTACCATTTCCAGTAAGTGGTAAATGGTCCTACCATTTCCAGTAAGTGGTAAATGGTCCTACCATTTCCAGTAACTGGTAAATGGTTCTACCATTTTCAGTAAGTGGTAAATGGTCCTACCATTTCCAGTAACTGGTAAATGGTCCTACCATTTTCAGTTACTCACCTAGTAACTATCAACTGGTCCGACCATTTACCAGCTGCTTACTTGGTAACTGGAAACATTCACGACCCTAGTATAGTATAGTATTCCCTATCTCTTAAATCCTTATAACTTAGTTGTGTATGCGCGCACAGATAGGGTCACACGTACACAACACATATTAAAATGTAACGTGACGGCAACTTGGATTTTCATCCCCAGCAAATTTTCGACGCGCGCCAAAAAAAGTATTAACTTCAAAAACTCACAAACACATGCTAGGATATTTCTGAAAATAATAAGTTTAATTCATAATCCCTTGACACTGACTTTTTTGTTACCTTGTGAAACGTATTTTTATAATGTAAAAAAGACGAAATAAATATACATAGTAGTGCCAGAAGTTACCATTATAATTTAATGTGATGAAAAATCTTTGTTAAGTTAGCTATTAATATTTTTATACGTACGTTCTGATGATATAGAACTTGAATGAGTAGTTTCAGGAGTTTGCGATGGTGTGGCGTACTGCAACTGTAATCCAATTTCACGAGCTTCATTTTCTTCTTGTGCTTGTTGTCTTCTAAGTGCCACCTTGAATTTATATTATCCAGTTATTATATAAACATTTAGTGCATGGAAACAAAAGTATGTTGTAAGACAAAAATTTTCTGCAAAAACAGCTCTGCCTATTTGATGAAGATATGATTGCAGTAATCTAATTCATTTTATAAGAGTCAGATCATATAATTTCATTTTTTATTTAATAAACTAAATTATATCATCCTAAAATATATTTTTTGATGAAATTATTTAAGGTTAAGAGCAAACTTTATGTAGTAAATATTATAAGAAATGTTGACGCCAAAATATAGAGCAACACTTTCGCCGAATTTATTATTTTTATATTTAATAAACTGACAAGTAATACTTGGAGTACCAAGTAGATACCATACATAAGTATAATTTTGAAGTATAAGATCATTTTTATTGTATCCCTTTCACGTATCAGGCCTCGGTTAAAGTCTAAAAAAAATTTAATTTAAACATAAAGATAAATTTTATTTCTTATAGTATTAATTAATGAAATTTTTTTTTATCTTAAGAGGTGGTCGGGACTATTTGCCGCATGAGGGCGCTGCAGGTGAGAGAAGAATATAAAATATTTTTTATACACGGATTAACAATTTATTAAGACAATAATATACTTCTAATGTTGTCAATAACTCTTGTTATATATATGTAGAATAATTATCGATGCTAATCTTATTTGAAAAGTCTAAAATATTTTTGTAAAATGAAAAATGCTGCGCGCGATAAAGCTGACGTAAACATATGTATTTTTCTTCGGTGTGACAAAGAAAGTAATCCGAGAAAATGATTAATACATATGCTCACGCTGGCTCTATCTCGTGCTGCATTTTTCATTTCATAACAATATTTTAGATTTTTCAAATAAGATCAGTATCAATAATTATTTCACATATGTATGGCTAGAGTTATTGACAAAATTAGAGGTATATTATTGTTTCAGTAAATTGTAAATTGCTGTGTAAAAATTATTTTACATTTTTCTCTCAACTGATAGCAGCGCCCCCATGCGGCAAATAGTCCCGACCTCTTAAATATATGAGTAAATCCACCTTACTTTTAAAATTTTAATGTAACTCTGGAGTGATTGATTAAAAACACTATACTTCAGCTTCCTGACGAGGCACACGAATCTTATACGATTCAAATTCATAGTTTTGAAACCAAGAAATAAATCCTAGTATTTTGGTGAGAGCAATATAGAAATTCATCCTGAATATTTTGTAAACTTATCTAACGAGTTACAATTTTACATAATAATAGTATAAAAATGCAAAATTTTCCAAGATTTGTGGTAATATTTAATTTGACGTATTAGATAATCCAAAAAAATCATAAGAAATGATTTTTTAACATCATTACGAAAAATTTGAGCTGGGTCAAATTTGTTTGCCTGATAAAATTGTTGAGCTATTTTAAATTTTACTAAAAAAAACTACGTATCTTCTGCAGGCTGCCACTCAACTTTTTGAGCAGTCACACAAGTTTGACCTGGTTCAAATTTTTTGTAATGAATTTAAAAAATAATTCCTTATTATTTTTTTAACTATACAATACGTCAAATTAAGTATTTTGATAAATCTTAAAAAATATTTGCATTTTCATGAGTTATCACGTAAAATCGTAACTCGTTCGATAATTTTACAAAATATTCTAAATGACTTTCTATATACTTTCACAACAATACCAGGATTTATTTCTTTGCTTTGAAACTATGAATTTGAATTATGTTAGGTTCGTGTGCCTCGTAAGGAAGCAGAGTTATAGTATTTTTAATTAACCACTCCAGAGTTGCATTAAAATTTTAAAAGTATGGCGAATTTACTCATATATTGGTATAAGACTTTTATCCATGAATAATTTCAAAAGATGAATCTCATTCGATGGTTGAGATCCTATTGTTTTGACGAAGACTTGATTTTGTCTATTTCTGTAGTTGCCGCAGAATCTCTTAACCAATCCTCAATAAATTCACTTCCCGATTTCCGTAGACAAAAGAAAAGGATTTCAACCATCGAATGAGATCTTTTAAAATTATTTTTAAATTCAATTTTTTTTCGGCTTTAACTACAGTAACGTCTGTGAACAACTTGTTATGATACTTGCTATGATACTATTTGAGAGAAAGTATTTAAAAAAATTTCTTATTTATTGCGTAAATAAGTAAGTAAATAACTAAAGATAAGAGTAAATAACTAAATGAATAAATTAATAAGTGGATGAATGAGCGGCTTAATGTATAGGAGTAAGAATGTACGTGTGTGTTACGAATATGAGTAGTTACAACTCTCGTCGTTAATGTATTTATCTAGATATCATTTCTAAATAAGGAGATAATAATAATTTTTTTATACATAAAAATACTCGACAATGTGTCTGTTTACGTCTTTGTCAAGATCTTCCAGATCTCGTGCCTTTCTTCGGTTGATCTCATGTCGGAGGTGTTAATGCACGTCCTTCTATTATGACGAAAATGGAGTTGCTTCTGATTCGTTCTTCTTTTCGCTTTCTGTGATCTTCTTCTGAGACCGAGTACTTCTGATTGTGTTGAAGATAGAATTGCAGCTAATTTACCTAACATTTCCATCTTTCACTTATATAAAACCGTTGTTGGCTGTGCGTATACTCTAATTTTGTCTAAATCTACATTGCTGCTGTGTCAAACTAGTTTCTATACCAAGTTTCAACTTCTTAGTCTATTTACTGCTCGCTGATTAGAAGCAGTAAATAAACTAAAAAGTTGGAATATCAGCCTTTGTTTCAAATTCAATTGAAGTCAAAAAGTTGTTAGCTAGGCTGCTTTGATATAAATTTGTAACAAGGTTGTGATCATTACATACATTTCCTACCCCTGAAAATGATTGCACAAAGTGTGCATATAAAAGGAATAAAGGAAAGAAGGAAAAGGTATTTTATATTATACCCATTTTTAGCACAGACATCATGCTGTAACTAGTTTGAGGTCTTTATAATTTATATAATAGTTGTTAGTAGATTGATGAACCTCTCATATGCCAAAAAAATCTCAAAATTTATAGTTTTATCGAGAGCATACTTTATCAGATTCGACTATTTCAAACTTGTAAAGACACAGCGTTAAACACTTGTCACTATTCTTGTTACTAATTACAAAATTTAAGCAATTATATAATTATAGATTTTATTTTACTTTAATTTATAAACGAGCAAAATTTACCTCGCTCCTGACGTCGCTCGGTTGCATTATCATATATTATATTATTATATATAAATTTGCTAATTTCATTGATAATAGTAGTTTAATATAAAATATTGACTTAATTTTTTTTCATTAATTCATATCATTATATTGTACTGCATTAAATTGAAAAATTTTTAAATTTTTTGTAATTTAATAAGCTTTAATAAAAGTAAATAATTATTATTGACAATCATATTATAAGAAAAATTATTATATTACCATCAACTTTTACGAGAAGTCCACGTTCCTTATATAAAAATTTTCTTGATCCCATGACATTAGTACGAAGAATTGAGAGACCAGATTTTTTTATTACTATGACATGCAATCTGAAATGGGAAGAATTCACAAATAATATAGGACAAAGTGAAGAAGTAACAGATAGACCAGATATTGTTGTTAGAGTATTTTATAAAAAATAATAACTATTAATAGAGCATATTTCTAAAAATCATATTTTGGGAAAATACAAGTGACCCAACGACACGTAATTACTTTTATTCTGATATACCGCAACATTACGTTTTCAATCAAATACATAAAACATGGACAAAAAGAATGAAAACTATGAAACCTATTCTAACCAGAATGTACTCAGTTAATCCAAAACAAAGAGAAAGATTCTTTTTGAGATTACTTCTGCTTCATGTTAAAGCTGCAACATCTTTTGAAAGCTTCGAAACTTTTAATGGAATTACATACCCAACATTCTTTGAAGCAGCAAAAGCTAGAAATTTAGTTGAAATCGATGATGAATGGGATAAGTCTTTAGAAGAACCATGTAAATCTTGATTTCCAAAAGCTCTTTGTCAATTATTTGGTTACATTTATACATTTCACAATCCACTTCATGCTCGAGAATTATATGAAAAATATAAAATCTATTGTTATCCTCCAAAAATTAATGAACAAAAAAGTGAAGAATATGCATTAAGCATAATTAATGATAGATTTTCATTAGGTACCTTTAATTTACCACTTCAGAATACTATATTGAAAATAACGAAATTGAATATAGTACAGTAAATAATGTTAATAATATTGGGTCAATCATTGATACTCTAACAAATGCTTAAACGACTATTTTTAATACAGTAATAAATTCATCAAATACAAACTGCACTGAAAAGTATATATATATGTATATATATATATCGACGGTGCAAGTGGTGAAAGTTACTTATAAAATACAATTATAACTTATCTCAAAATTTATGAAATCAACTATTCAGTTGTATCACGGACAGGTATAACGGCTAATTTATTACAAGACGGTGTAACAGTACAGCATTTAAATTACCGCTGAACATATCTGAAAACACAATATGTACTGTTAGTGCAAACAGCGAAATAGGTAAAAAAATAAAAAATGTATCAATTGTTATCTGGGATAAAATCACAATGACATTGAAACACGCTTTTGAAGCCGTCGATCACATGTTTAAAGATGCATGTGATTATAATTATCTGTTTGAAGGGAAAAAATTTATCATATCAGGTGATTTTAGACAAACATTAACTATAGTAAAACATGGTAATAAAACACAGATAGTAGAAAATTGTGTCAAAAAAAGCTATTTATGGGAACATTTGCAATGCATGTCTTTAAAAAAAATAAACGTTTATCGGAATCAGATGATAAATTTAAAAATTGGTAACTAAATATAGGAAATGATAATTTTTATTCGAAATATAAAAACGGAAATGAATTAATACAAATTCCAAGAGAAATATTGTCAAATGGCAATCTAATTGATAAAATTTACGAGCATAATATAAATATTGAAAATTGTGACGATTACGAAAATATTATGCTAGCACCGAAAAACGTAGATGTAATAGAAACGAATGAAAAAACTTTATTAAAAATAAATGAACCAATAATAGAGTACTTGAACATTGACTATGCAAGAGATGCAAATGACGAAAGTTTAGACGCAATTTTGCCAACGGAATTTTTAAATTCTATAACGCCCAACGGTTTACCTCCACATAGATTACAATTGAAAAAAGGAGCCATAGTAATGTTTTTAAGAATCGTTAATTTGAATGAAGAACTTTGTAACAGAACTCGATTAATAATAACGACATTAAAACAATTTACTATTACTGCACCAATATTAACAGGGAGTAAAAAAGGGAGCACTATATTCTTACCACGTATGACCTTATGAGTAACTGATGAACAGCGATTCCAGATGACCAGAAAACAATGTCCTGTAAAACTTGCTCATGCAATGACTATTAATAAGTCGCAAGGACAACCATTTAAAAAAGTAGGAGTGTATTTACCAACACCAATTTTCAGTCATGGGAAGTTATACGTGGCATTTTCATGGACAACTAATAAAAAAAATTGAAAATATTATTAACAGAAAAATCAAGAAAAATCAAAGATGAAATGTTTTATACTGAAAACATCGTTTACAAAGAAATATTATAAAACCACAATACAAAAATTAAATATAACGAATAAGAAAATAGAATCAAACATATTTAAAACTCTTATAAAGCATTAAATATGAAAAATTAAAAATTATGAAATAGAGTTTGGCGCTGTGTGGTTCAAAATCACGGCTGTTATTGTTAGTTCTGTGCCGTTGAAAAAACGCGATTGCTTGTTTAAATGCTGTGTATTTAGTTAAAACATGGTTGCTATTGTAAGTGCTGTAATGGGAAAGAACGTAAAAACTACTGTAAGTGCTGTGTAATTAGAAATTCGCGACCGCTTTTCAGAGCACTATCTGGTTTAAAAAACGCTGCTGCTATTTTAAGAGTTGAAGATGAAATATGCAACAGCTATTGTAAGTGCTGTGTATGTAGAAATTCGTGACTACTTTTCAGAGCACTATCTAGTTTAAAAAACGCAGCTACTATTTTAAGAGCTAAAGATGAAAAGCGCAACAATTATTGTAAGCGCTGTGTAATAACCAATTTGCGGCTGCTATTTTGAGCGCTGTGTAATTTAAAATTCACGGTTGCTATTTTTAGCGCTGTGTAGTTACAAATTCGCGGCTTCTATTTTGAACGCTGTGTGGTTAACAAAACGCGGCTGCTTTTGTAAACGCTGTGTAAGAATTTACAGCTGCTATTTTAAGCGCAGTGCAGTTAAAAATTCGTGGCTGCTATTTTGAGCGCTGTGTGGTTAAAAATACGCGGCTGCTATTGTAAGCACTGCGTTATCAAGTATTTACGGTTGGTATTTTAAACGCTGTGTAATTGAAAGAACTCGACCGTCAATGTAAGCACGGTGATATTGATAAAACGCGACTTCTATTGTAAACGTTGTATAATAAAAATAATACGACTGCTATTGTGAGCGCTAGGTAATTAAAAGAACACGGATATAAATATTAGTGCTAAGCAAAAAAGAACTGATATTATTATCAAAATTAACGTCTACAGCAGGATCTGTTATAAAAAAGAAGAAAATCTGAATAAATTAAATAATACTAGAAAATGTAATTGAAAACAATCACTATAGAATCGAGCCTTGATGCGCCCTTAACAAAAGCTTTAGTTGATGATTTCCCGAAATGCTTCTGATTAATTACAAATATAAGCTTAGAAGTAAAAATATTTATCTAGAAATTTTTTCAATCAGAATAAACTATAATAAAGGCCATTTATTTAGATTTTCTTTTCTAACAAAGCTTTACTGATGAGTCCTATATACAGATCTGAGACGAAACGTAAAATTTAAAATTCATTAAACAATAAACATATCATGATTATCATCATTATCATTAACTTAAACATCAGCATTAATGTATAGATGTACGTGTGCATGGATAGACGAAAAGAAACAGAGTCAAAGGGCGGCATCGAAGTCACGGAACGATTTTATAAAAAGGAAGAAAGGGAGACGGACACGCAGATAGAAAAAAACGTGGAGACAGAGAGATGGAAAGGAGAAGACGGAGAGACGAAAACGGAAAAATAGAGACGTTGAGACGTAGACGGAGAAATGAAGACATGGACAAATAGACAGAGATGGAAACGAAGAGACAGAGACAAATAAACAGAAATATAGAGACAAAGACAGAGAAATAAAGACAAATAGACAAACACGAAAAAACGGAAACGAAGGGACAAAGACGAAAGAACAGAGATGAAGCGATCGTTTGATCGATATTTATTGGGCCTTGGGGTAAAAACGCTGTCTAGCACTAATATGAGTATACAACGCCGTGTACAATATATTAATATTTTTATGATACAACAGTATATGAAAAAGTAAATGATAGTTTTTGTATTAAAAAAAACAAAAAACATAATCCTATATTATATTAAAGTGAAACCACTTTTTTTCCGTATCTCCGGTTCTCCGCATTTTTCAAATGTGTCTAATCTTTTGGTAATAAGAGTAGCAATTTTTTATTGGGCCCTAGATAATTAGTACTCATCAGTCATAAGCTTTTTTTCGGGCCATATTTTTTGGGTTTAACATTATTTTGGGCCCTATATTTTTATTCAATGCTCATTTTTTTGGACCTTTTTTTATCCTTATATTTCCTTGGGCTCTTTATTTTTTTGAACTGGGCCCAATATTTTCTTTCAATTTATATTTTCTTGGGTTCTATATTTTATTAAGCTCAATATTTTTCTGGGCCTCATATTTTTTTGGGCTCAAAATTTTTTGGGCTTTATATTTTTCTGGGCCTTATATTTTCTTGGACCCTATATTTTTTAGGCCCAATATTTTTTTCTGCCCTCCGCTGCCCAAAATAAAGTTGCCGTTTTCTGGCATCATCGGGCAAAAAAATAGCATACGACCCATGGCCAGTAAAAAAGAAAGCCTCAGATCACATGTTTGTCAACTTCGGCTTCGCCTCAGACGACAATCACATATGATCTGAGACATTTTTTTGGCCTTAGGTCGTAATATACTATTTGGTCTTAATATTTTTTTTTGCCTGATATTTTTTTGGTCTCCATATATTATCTTGTAACGGCCGTGGGGATCAGGTGGCCGTACTAATTTAGCTAAATGTATAGCTTGAGGTATAATTGGTTATTACATTAAAATATACACATGAAACAAAAAAAAGAAATCAGCTAAAATATACAAAACTTATAGATTTTATTAAATGACAAACACTAGCTATACACTGAAAACGGCGCCAGTCGCGTGATACGGACGCGACACCGTAAGCTATCTTAATAGTATAAATGTTGAAGCCACGCGGAAATTGAGAGTCAACTGCGTTCGATTATTTGATGTAGGGTATATGATTCGGAAATTACACAAAAGAAAAGTAACTTGAACGAAGCTAGAATGAAAACCGGACGCACTAATTAATACCGCGCACGTGGTCACCAGCACTTACGCGTACAAAGCAAAAAAAAAAGGAAACGATATATTTATCGTTAAAGCCAAATAAATTTAGACTATTATAAAGCATTTATGCTTTAAGCACTCATGCAATATTTTGACTCCTTCAAATACAATAAAAACGCAAAACAACGTATAGATAGAAGGCTTTGCCTTGTATAATCTGCTGTGCAGTTAATATATAACTCACGTCGACCGACTCGCAGGCTAGCGACAGGAGGAATGAGCATCTCAAGATGGATGCTTTTCCTTCTTAATGCAGCATGCTATGCGCGCCACCTTACGCTCTCGCCTTTTCCGTCTACATGACTGCTAGAGTCAGGCTATGCGTAGACTAGGCCCGTTGGTTAAGCTTTACCCTATATTAATACTTTCGTAAAAGGGCGAAAAATAAACAAAAAGATAAATCAGAAAAAAGAAGAACTTAACCTAA
The DNA here is from genome assembly GCA_017163975.1 of Anastatus disparis. Lineage (NCBI taxonomy): Eukaryota > Metazoa > Arthropoda > Insecta > Hymenoptera > Eupelmidae > Anastatus > Anastatus disparis. The sequence continues at coordinate 1,301,529 of JAFFSR010000315.1, read as the reverse complement.
GATAATTGGTGTTATCTACATCGGTGTTTAGTGTAATAAGTATTAAACAAATTTTTAATCATTCTTCTCCTGCAATCATTAATACTCTCGAATAAAAATAATTTAATTAAGGTGTACATGTAACGCGCTGTATGTGTGGGAGCTAAACTATTTACGCTGTAACTGGCTTATCCTAAAGTAATTTTACAATAAAGGAAAATCTTAAATCTACGCTGTTGAAAACATTTATAACCCGCTCTTACATCATATCTCACTCATACCATACAAGAAAAATTATGACTATGTTATGTTAAAAATTTATCAAATAAAGTGAAAAACTGATTACTTACTGGAATATGACGCTGTAGTGCTATTACGTTGCATGGTCTGATTTTAATTTTTAATATGTTATTTTTATTGCAGCAATCTTTCATTGTTAATTCTTATTGACAAGTAAACTTTAATAGCACCAGTGAAGCTGAATGCATGAGTGTATATATAAAGAAAAATAATCAGTTTATTTAGCTATAATTTTGACTAAAAAGACAAAGTTTGTAAATGATAATAAAGTTAGTAAAATGACTATGAGACTCTGGATACAGGTAGTTAGTAACAATTAGGCATGATGTTAATTATTTCAATATCTCTAAGGGTCGTGTGAGTAAGATCAAGGTCGTTTATACTAAACACTATTAGGTAATTGGTAATGTAGCCTTAACGGCGTTTATTCACACACTTATCGTAACATTTTGATCAGTTTGATTCAGATAACCCAGGTTGACCACAACCTCTACAAAAAAGTCTTTTTGGGCCCAGCACGTGGTCCAACTGTGGTTACGGTGACCACAGTTCCAACAGTGAGGTCGGGCTGCTCCAGTCTTTCGTATTAGTTTTTCATGGTCAACTATCGAACGTGGCGGTGAAGCTGCGCGGGCAGGAGGGTTAGGAACTGGAAGGTGTGCTGGAGGGGATATTTTTAGGAACGTTAAGGGAGGAATCAAGGATAAGAGTTTGTGGGATGTACTGGGTTAAGTGGTGATTTGGTGACAAGGGTGAATGGATAGAATAGGAGAAGGTTTTTGTGATGAAAGCTGGAAGAAATTAATGGTTGATAATGAGAGAAGGATGGATTGAAGGCATGAGATTGCTTGTGAAAGAGACAGAGTAGGTTTAGAAGCAGGGAAGTGTGTATATGGGGGAGAATTTATTAGACAGCTGTTAAAAGAAGATACTGGGGGTACAGGAGCTGGGTAGAACTGAGATGTTGTTTGTAGGGTGGTGGAGTTCGTCGACTCGTTTTCAAACTCTCCTTGGAAACGTGGTGGAATTGGCGCAGGCTCTTCTTGTTCATCTCCTGCGTCGCATAAGTGGCGAGCTCCCCTCATACATCCTCTCGTTCTATGGCATCTTTGATTTAGGAGGCCGCCCACGACCACGTTTGGCTCCTTCTAGACCAGGTGAAATGTAAAGTCTTGGTAGACCCCTTGGCCTAGTCCTGTACGGACTGCTCTCCTTATGTGATGCAGGTTGGTTGGCCTATTTCGTTGCATCTTCTGAAAGTGATGGTGAGATGTTAGGATTTCGTAGTAGTTTCGGTGGAATGTATCTTTTTAGATCATTGATAAAAACTTTAATTTGTCGCTTGGTATTGACGTCTTCCACTTGATGTACTACTGGTGAGAACACTCTAATAACTCTGGCCGGGCAAATGAATTTCGGCGCTAACTTTGCAGCATATTTGTCGATAGCCGGAGATAATGCATGATTTCTACGACTTACTAGATCTCCTGGTTCAAATGCTACATGCCGTCGATTCTTATTATAATATTTTGCTTGACGAGTAGTTGCAATATCTGCATATCTTTTAACTAAGTCATGTATCGCAGGTAATCTTTTTGCTCTGTTAGCCCATTCTGCGATGTTTCCTTGCTCAATTGGTTTTATGTTGTCTATGGATTTGCGGAAAAGGATTGTAGGAATAGGATTGCGACTTATATTTAAAAAAGCTAAAGTGAATTTAGTGGACGAATGTATCATAGTCTTGAGAGCGAAGTTGAATTCTCCTAAGTGTTTATCCCAATCACGATGGTCTTGCTCTATAAAACTGTTGATCATGGGTTTGAGATCACGGTTAACACGCTCTACAGGGTTTGATTGCGCGTGATAAGCGGGAGTAGTAGAGTGCTTAATTCCATATTTTTCTAAACGGTCGTCTACAACCTGATTTTTAAATTCTGACCCGTTATCAGTGATGAGATACTGTGGACAGCATCATCTAATAATGAAAAGTTCCTCAAACGCTTGAATAACATTTCTACCGTCTACTTTACGAAGAGGTTTAAATTCTACATATCGAGTGAATAGGTCTTCAAATACTATAATATATTTATAACCGGCTCTTGAAGGTGATTTTGGGCCATTTATATCTGCTGAGACTACCGTCCATGGGCATTGAATATATCTTTCTCTCAATAAACTAGCTAGAGCCTGTTGAGATTGTTTATGAGCTTGACATTCTTGGCATGCTCTTATATATTGACAAGTGTCACGGTAATACCCTGGCCAGTAATAATAAGTAGCTAAGCGAGCAAAGGTTTTCTCCATTCCCATATGACCTGCTTGAGGAGTATTATGAGCTTCAAAAAGGGCTTTTTCACGATCAGCAAGGGAAAGAACTAATTTCCAGGCGTCTAAGTCGGAGATAATAGAGTCTATATTATTATTTGGGTGATGAAAATAAAGGAGATCATTTTCTATTCTAAAATCAGGATATTTTGTAGGGAATTGCTAAACCATTTCTTTTCTTCGACGATACAAATTCTCGTTTATATCAAGAGGTGCTATAGAGGCTATATTTATCAAACTATCTTGTGCTCTTGATAGAGCATCTGGTACTTTTAATTGACTCACCTCAGCTATGCACTGGTTTGATGTCGAACGCTTGCAATTTAGTATGCCATCTAGCTAGTCGACCCGTCGCGTCGTTTAAATTTTTCAACCATGGCAAGCTATGGTGGTCCGTAATCACCGTCAACGGAGTTCCTTGGTGATACGCTTTTAGACGTTCAGCTGCTCAAATAACTGCTAAACATTCCTTTTTTGATACTGTATAATTACGTTCTGTACGAGTTGGATTTTGACTTATATAGTAAATAGGGTGTTCTTCTCCATCGATATCTTGGCACAGACAAATCAAAGTGCTAATAATTTGTTAAATTCTGTTTCAGCTCGTGCTTCTGGACAACCTTTGTTTTCACTACTTGGTCAAAATCAAAACGCGCGAATCCCGCCTTATATTTAATTAAGTAGTCAAATCCAGGCCCAGCCTTTTGATAATTTACAAATTAAGACTCAGAACTCGCCTTCTCTTGTAGTACATATCAATGAACAAGGTTTGCCTCCTTTGGATAGTAATAACCTTTTAGGGAGACTTGAAAACCGACTAAGATTCATCACTCAAGTACCCCATGCGTACCAAGAGGTGAAGTTCCAAAGTTTTTGGGAATTCAATCCCGAGGCTTGGTTTTTGATGTTAGAAGCGCATTTTCAGTTTCGTAGTATTATTGATGACGAAGCTAAGCATCGGAATTCAATACAAAACGTTGGTCCCTCTACCACTAGATTTATGGCTAGTTGGTTAAAAACTGTACCTGTATACGGTAAATATGAAGCACTCAAGAAGCTTTTAATTGATGAGTATTCGCAGTCCAAGTCAGACAAAATGAACAAATTTCTTAATAATATCGAAATGGGCAGGAAAAAACCATTAGAATTCTGAGATGAATTGATGTTTTTAACATCTTGTTTATCTTACATAACATCTTGTTTATCTAGAAGCATTTCTGAATTTAATAGAGAAGAAAATGTTGAAAACGGAGATAATATATATCGCATCTATTCTAAAGATTGTAAAAAGGTTGATTCCTCGTATTTTGATAAAAGTAATGAAAACTTAATCAAAAAGTTTTCTGCAGACTTACAACAACTGTCTGTTAAGATATATGCTATTCAGAAAGATAAAGCTGGACAGTCTTGGCAACAACATCAACGTGTTACTAGAAGAACACCAAATAGTAAATCACTTAGCCCTAGTAGAGGTAAAATCAACCAAACTTCTCTAAATTATAAAAAGAGATTTTCATCCTTGCCTCGTGAAAAAAAATATTCTCGGTACTACTATCATCAAAAATATGGTACCAAAGCTGCCTTATGTTTACCTCCTTATGACTGGGAAGAAAAACAAACTAAACAGAATAATTTGAGAAATAAAAAGGTGACTGATCTGGAAAAAGATTAACTCCTATTGGTTATGAGGCGACGTTTCAGGAATATAAGTCAGTCCAACTCCATGTATATGATAAAATTTCTAAGAAGTATTTTCTAGTAGATTCTGGCTCAGAAGTCTCTGTCATTCCGAAACCTTAATTGTCACTCGATGAGACATAATCATTAAAATTATATGCTGTTGAAAATTCCGTTATTAAGACGTATGGTCTATCAAGACAGTATTTGGATATAGGGTTGAATAAGAAAATCAAATAGAATTTCTTGGTGGCAGATGTACCTTATCTGATCTTAGAAGCAGACGTACTTGAATTTAACCATCTATTACCTGATTTAAAAGAGAAAAGATTGGTGGACGGAGACTCGATGCGATTCGTTAATATTGTGCCGAAGAAAATAGAATCCTTACAACTACACTTTATTGACCCTGCTCATAAATACTCTTATTTACTTTCTCAGTACCCTTCAATTATTGGCGCAAGACAACTCATACCTAATCAAGCAAGTAAGGTTAAACATTATATTAAAACGCCAGGTTCTTCTATTGCTCAGAAAGCCAGGAGATTATTACCTGGAAAATTAGCAGCAGCTAAAAAAGAATTTCAGGGTTCATGTGAAGCTGGCATTTGTCAGCCCTCTGACAGTCCTTAGGCCAGTACCATTCATTTAGTTAAAAAAAAGAATGGTGATTAAAGGATCTGCGGAGACTATAGACAAACATGCAGGACTTTTCTGCTGGCCTTCATGGCATGAGAATATTTACATCTTTGAATTTATCCAAAGTTCATCATCAAATACCAGTAGAGGAAAAAAGTATTCAGGAAACTGCAGTAATAACGCCTTTCGTCTTATTTGAATATAAATATATGACGTTTGGTCTGAGAAATGCTGCACAAACAATCCAGAGATACGTCAATAGTACTCTTGGAGACCTGAAAAACATTTTCGGTTAAATAGATGATATCCTCATTGCATCTGCAAATGAAGCAGAGCATGAAGAACACCTTAAACTAGTCCTCGATAGACTCAAGAAATTCAATCTACAACTAAATCTTGAGAAGTGTATTTTTGATGTTATGGAATTGACTTTCCTTGGTCATTTGATAAGCGAAAAAGGTTTCAAACCTGTACCTGAAAAGGTTAAGACAGTTCAAGAATTTCCAAAACCTAAAAATATAGATGATTTAAGAAGATTTTTGGGTATGTTAAATTTATATCGTAAAAGCTTGCTCAAAGTCGCCCATATTCATAGGGTTTTAAATGAATATCTCAGAGGCGCTAAGAAAAAGGGTAAAACACCGATTGAATGGTCAGCCGAGTTGTATAAGGCATTCTCAGATAGTAAGCAGCAACTAGTCGATGCATCATCTCTGTTATTCTCTAATGAAACAGCGTGCATTAGAATATGTACAGATGCATCTGATTGCACTATAGGTGCAGTACTCGAGCAATTTAAGAATGACGTATGGCGATTTTTTTCGAGAAAATTCTCTGCATTACAGATAAATTATGCTGTTTATGACAAAGAACTTACTGCTATATACGAAGCCATTAGGTATTTTCATTACTATGTTGATGCTAGATTGGTTAACTCTTTCAGTCACGAATTATTATTGCAAAAACACGTTTTTTCTATCATACAATAATTTTTTAGATTTATTTACGATCATATATTCAAAATATATCATATAATACTTATAAAATGAACACTCATTTATATGAAAATGCAAAAAGAATAAAGATTAAACTTTAAGTGCGAATTAAACAATAAAAAAAAGAAAATGGGAGAGGGTGCCACTATAGTGGCTCCTGTGACTAAAAAGGTTAAAGTGTACACTGACCATAAACTTTTTGAATGTGCGTTTGGACAGAGTGCTGAAAAAGCTACCTCTCGTAGAATTAGACAACTTGCATACATATCGACATTCAACTGTGAAATCTATTATGATGTAGGCGTTGATAATCCTGTTGCCGATGCCTTGTCACGTATTGACAGCATTTATTCGCCAACTATTTTTAACTGGAATGATCCAGAGCTTGCAAATCATCCAGATTTTAGTCAAGTATTAACTAAAATGGATGCATTTCAAGTATCAACAGTGATTCATCTTGAAGATTTGTTTAATACTGAGTTGAATGATAAACAGCTGACTGAAATAAGAACCCATGAACGCTAAATCCATAACCTCTAAAATCATAAACCCTAAACCCATAAGCCCATAGCTCATGAACTCTAAGCCCATAAACTCTAAAACCATAAACTCAAAAGCCGGAAAACCCTTAACCTATGAACTTTAAACCAATGAGTCCTAAAGACACAAGCCTTGAACCTAAAAACTCTGGCTCTATAAACACACAAACCTTCAAATCATTCACTCTTAAGGCATAAACTTCTAGCCCTTAAACCTTAAAACTATAATTTTTAGGCACATAATACCTAAACTTACAAGGCTAAATCGATAAATCCTAGAACAATAAACTCGCTAACCTTTAACCCATGAACTTTGGACAAAAAATCTCTTAACTCATTAACACTCACGGAATAAACTCTTAACCGATAAACCCAGAACCCATCATTTCTAAGCCTAATAGCTTTAAACTTATCAGGTTAAATATATAAACACTAGAACCTTAATCCGCGAATCATGAATCCATAAACCTCAAACCCACAAACACTTAACCCATAAAACTATAACGTATAAACTCCTAATCCATGAATCCTAAAATAATTACCCCTAAACATTTAAACCCTGAATCAATTAACTCTAAACCCTCAAGCCCTCAACCCTTAAATCTTAACGTATAAACCTTGAGCCTTAAACTTTAATTGATTAAACTTTTGACCTCAAAACCCTAAACCATTAAAGGCATAAACTTTTAACTTAAAACTCTAAATCCTCAAACCCTTAACTTATGAAATCCTAAACTACGAACCCTAAAACCATAAATCTCAAAGCCACAAGCTTTAACTCTACAAATCTTTAACTCATAAAATCCTAACCTACGAACCTTAAAGCCATAAACTTTACAGTGACAAGTTCTAAACCCACAAACCCTTAACCCATAAAATCCTAACCTACCAACCTTGAAGCCATAAGCCCTAAAGCCACAAGATGTAAACCTACAAACAATAGTATTTGGTCCTCATGAGGTTCATTGGGTTAGGGGTCAGAGGTTAAAGGTTTTTACGTTAACGGTTAAAGGTTAAGGGCTTGTGTGGCTTCAGAGTTTAGGGCTTTATGAATTGTAGGTTAGGATTTTGTTAGTTAAGAGTTCGAAACGGTTTAGAGCTTATTCGTTTAAGATCTTTAGGTTTCAGGTTCACTGGGTTAGAGTTCAGGGGTTGGTACGTTATGTGTTAGAGGTTAAGGGTTTGTGGGTTTAAGGCATTAAGAATTGTAAGTTGGGATTTTATAAGTTGAAGGTTTGAGGGTTTAGAATTTATTGGTTTAAAATTTTGAGGTTAAAGGTTCAATGGGTTAGGATTTAGGAGTTAAGAGTTTGTACGATAACAGGTAAGAGTTAAGAGTTTGTGGGATTAGTGGCTTCTGGTTTATGTCTTCAGGGTTCGTAGACTGAAAAAAAAACCCGAATCCAGCGTTGCGAAGTCGATCGTATTAGATGGATGCGAACAACATTCGAAGCATAATAATACATAAAATCTTAGTAGGTTTATGCGTAATCATGCCACAGTCAATCATTGCGACCGTCTGTACAATATGGTAACGTGAATCCGAGTAGAGCGGGTCAATCGCTTCGACTCGTCGGCATCTCCCATGCCGACAGCCGGAACCGGGCACAACTTTTAGCGTTACGTGGTTGCTTGCTTCGACTCGTCGGCATCTCGCATGCGGCAAGCCGAGATCAAGTACAGAGACAACGTTGCGAGTTCGTATACTTCGACTTTCTAGATTCTAGTACTGCGAAAGTTGATATTAATACTTTATGTCAATTTAAATTATGTGTTAATTTAATTTTCATTGAAAAAGTGTTTATATGATTACTAAAAAAGTAAATGTTTTAATTCTTCAATATTATTTAGATTAAATTTTATTTATTAACATATTATATGAAACGTTTATTAAATTAAATAAGGACTGATGTTTCGTTCTACTTTAATATTCACTCGAATTTCAAAAATTAGATATCTTTTTTAAGAATATTTATTAATTATTTATAATAAAATGAAGTTAATCAATATTTTACATGAAAATATTTACTAATTCGACTTAATCAGTTAATATAATCTAATGAATACCTATCTATCTATCTATTTAAATGATATCTGATAAAAAATGTATTCGTATATTTTCTTCAAAATTAAGGAGGGGAAAAAGATCTTATAATCGATTATAAAATGAATGTTTTTTTGACTCTTTTGCAAATTAAGAAGTTTTTAGTTGTTTTCCCGTTAAAAATGAGAAAATTAATCAGGCAAGTTCCCTATTAAGTTTTTTTTGTATATTGAATAGTAACCTTTCACCAATCAGGTAAGCTAAAAAATTTACATATTGTAATTTTTAAAAATTCAATTACATTCTATATTTTATTTATAAGAAAAATGGTTCTATTACATTTTTACTTCGGTTCGATAGTTTTGAATCAAAAATTCATTAGAACATTAATTTTAAAAAAGATTTAAAACTAGAGCTCTAAAATTTATTTTTTCTATTTTAGGATCCAAGTGGAACTTATTCCCTCAATTTTATCAATTTTTATTTTTTAATTGTGTCAGTGAACATGAAATATCTCATATACATACATGCAAGTGTATTATTTTATTGAAAATTCATTAAATATAATAAAATAACATTTGAATAAAATTTATTTCAAATATAATTCAAAGATTTAAATCTAAATTTTTAAACGTTGTAGCTTTGTATGTAACTTTTTTGAAACAATTTTCAAATAGTTACCATTCATTCACATTCAAAAATACATAACTGTATTTGCGAATGAATTGTCCGTTTCGAAAATAATAAACAAAATTTATTTTTTTTAAAGCTATATTGTACAGTACCTTTAAAATTTCATCAAAGTATCAAATTTTCAAGAGAAATAATGGATTCATATGGAAATATTTTGTAATTATGAAAGCTTTCAAATCAATAACATCAAATGATTTTTCATTTTATAAGTATGCTAGTAGATAACAAATTTATGAATTTTTATTTTGGTTTTGAATTATACTTTATAAAATTATGTAAGAATTCTTTTCTAATTTCAAACAAATATTTTATTAAACCTTTTTTTCATTAATGCAATTATAAATTTATATATTTAAATTAAAGGTATAAATGATTTTAAATTAAAACTTATGTCTCTAAATTAATGATATTTTCTTAAAATTATAAATAAATTATATTTTTTCAAATGCAATAAATATTTAGCACTGTATAATAACCTATATTTATAATTGAATGTTCAATGTCATTCATTTAACAAAACAGTAATTTATAAGTCTCTTTAAACTAATTACATGACAATATGATTTTTTTTCTTAACAATTGTATAGAACTATTCAATGAAAGTAATATCTCATATACTTGTGCATAGATTTAATTTTGAAATAAACTTACTATGAGAGTATCACATCTTTAAATCACGGATTCAGCTCAAACTTTGAATAAATTTTCAGAGAACAAACTATAGAAAAGCTATTATTTTTAGTCTGTACGGGTGGGTTTTATTTGGTAGATTATAAATAGGTATAATTAAATAAGAAATGATTATTGGTTTATAAACCCCAAATCCTGAGATTTCCCAGCCTACAAAAATAATAATAATGATATAATATGGGAATTAGATACTCTACCTTTAATAAACCAACCAATTATAAGATCACGTTAAGAAATAAATTAATAAATGTCTAAATATAAAGAGTAAAATCCACTAAATCAACTTTGAATAATCTAATTAAAAGAGTTTAAATCAGGCCATAGACGAATTCCTTTATAAAACAAGTTCTTTAGATAAATCTAGGTTAAGTTAAAATAAAAAGAAACTATTGAATTTAATTATAATATGCTAAATTACAAAGAAAAATTATTAGTTTAAACTGTTAAGCAATAATAATAATTTGACTCTATTTAATACTATAAAAATTGAACAACGGGTACAACACGTGCTCAATATATATTTTAGGTTATGTAAGGGTGAGGGCTCGAACAGCAGTGCGTATCCCAGATTACGCAATCTTCCTGTTGGTGGCGCTAGTGTCGAACATCCTCTTATTCTTTCACTCTGACCTTCAATAGGCGTTTCGTGGAAATGAGGTTATCCACGTTGTGGTAGTTTAATATATTATTTCTATATATATCCAAAGATTTAACTACTATAATTTTTATTTTTAAAGTAATTAGGTATTTCAAATATTTAACTTTAGTACTTTATTCTCTTCACATAAATTAGACTTTATGCCAACAAACTTTTTAATAACTCTATAATATTAGCAATAAATCAATAAGGAATTGGCAAATTTATTAAATTAATTTGGGTTAGAGCCTAATTGGTGGCGCTAGTGTCGGGCTTCCTCATATAACCTCACTGAGTCTCACAACTATCGCACCTCTGAATTTTAATGTATATATTTTCTTCTTACAAAGGAAATTACACAATTTCTGATTATAAATAAAATATTGAAAAAAAAATCTTTCTTAAATTTTTCAATAGAAGCAAATTTATAATTAATTTTGAAATGTAATACTAAATTTAGCTTTAGATTGGAAAATAAAGGATAATGAAAGAACACAAATCACTATTAACTTTTTCACTTATATAAAAAAAAATTAAAATAACATTAAACACTTTTCGTCGATATACAATGCTTTAATTTATCACAATTTTTTTAATTTAGAGGTTAAGTAACCACGTGGCTATTATGATAACTGGCCGTGGTTCTTCACTATACACTACTAATTTCACTATTCACACAAAAAATAGTATATTATTCACCTAGGAAGTAAAAACGAAAAATGTCTTAAATCGTATATTAAATGTCACCCGAGCCTAAGGCGAGGGTGACAAACATACGATTTAAGGGATTTTTCATTTACTCCCGTGGAAAATATACGATTTTTCTACACAGGCAGCGTACAGTGAGTACCTTACTTTTCGCTGGGAGGGAGTAAAGTACCCACTGTACGCGCCCTGTGTAAAAAAAAATTTCTATTTATTATTTTTCCGCTAATTTTCTCTTTGTATTTAGATTAATAATCGCGAAGAAAAATAGCTCGCTATTTTTCTTCGCGAGAGAGAGAGGTTATACGCACTAAATTCACTGATCTAAATTCACTAAATTCTCACTAACGAAAAAAAAGAATTTTAATTAGATTATACCTTTTCCTGCAAAGATTGAGTTGTAGCCACCATCTCCATTCAGGCAAAAGAAAAGAAACTCGTAGAGTGCAAAGAAAAGGTGTAATTCCAACAATGACGATACGTGGATTTCAAGATGGCCAGCAATCCCTCTGGTACAAAGCAGGCACTCGCAATAGAGATATTAAATCTCCGCAAAAGAAAACCAAATCCAATAACGATAATAATAAAAGAACTGATTAACACCGTTAAAATTACTATAAAAATCAACAACCAAAGAAATAAAAAATTAACAATTCAACAAATTTAACAATTATAAGAAATTTTAATAAATAGCTAATTTCCAAACTGCGATACAAAGCAAAAATGACTCGATAGCACGGTGACTGGAACGACAATGAGGCACGAAGAAGAAGGAAGCAAACGCTGAGCATCAGTTACTTCTTCTTCTCTATTGCTCTCTTTGTTGCTCTTGATATATCCTATCTACTATCTCTCTCTTAACTAGTAACTCCCATATCAAATTAGTTTCTTTTTATTATATAATCTAATGTTTCTGGTACAGTTCGCTACTCGCTAGTCAAATTAACATTTTATTTCCTGTACTAGTGTAGTATTTTCATACTTTACCTATTACGCCATCTGCGCGCTTAATTTGATTAAAGTTCTATTTTATTTTCGCTATGAATAACTAATCGTATTCCTTATTACAAAAATTTTAATTTTACCAAACAATTTTATTTTGGTCTATTTGTTATTTTGACTCACTTGAATTTTTATTGTACTGGTTTTCTTTATTTTTCATTAATTTACGCATTTACAATATTAATTCAATTAATTGTAATGTAGCGCCCTCTATAAAAATATAAGAAAAGACGTTTAAAACAAACAAACAGAAGTTATTATCAGTGATGGATTTCGAAGATGCTTAAATGATATCCAACAGCCAACTTCAGAGTATATACTACAGAATAATATATTCTGCTTATACTCTAATTCTACGGTATACTCTGAAGTTGGCTAAAGGATATCCTAATATATAGATATACATAAATGTATAAAGCATCCTCGAAATCCATCACTGGTTATTATTTAAGTTTCGTTTGAATATCGTTAGTCTTCGAGCGCCCTCTATAATATAGCTAATTACAGTGTTTATCCCAAGTAATCTTTTATCTCTTTCTAATATAATCAAACTTCTTATAAATGTTTTATATTTTATCATGTGCACGGATTCGCCTACTTTACCGGCCTCCAATGCTTTTTTCGTATTACTCTATCTCTCTCTCTCTCTCTTTTCATTATTCGAGCTATAATATACTAGCGCCATGCTTCAATGCAATCGCATGCGCACGTGTTCATATATATACTGTGCCATTGGTGCCGCTTCGCCACCTCCTAGACGTTTGATCGTGAGAATGGTCTGCTCGGGGCTCTCTTTGTAACTTGTGAGTGACGTGAGTGCAACCATGTGTATGTGTGTATCTTGGTCTGCTTCAGTGAGTGTTCCCAGCTGAACCTAACCTCAAATACACCATCTCACGTGTTACCAGTTGACAGGCTTGAGCATCGGTATCGAGAACAAATGACCAACAACTAGGTGGATTAGTACGTTTAAGTGCGTAGTAAGGTAGCTATCATTTTCATTCCTTTCAGTTTTAAAGGGGATAGAAAGAGACGGAAAGAAAGTTTTAGAGTGAAAGGGAAGATGTGCATATCAACAACATCTTCTATTTCTCAAGGGAAAAACCGCATTACAAGTCACAAACGCTAAATATTTCCCTAGTCCAGGCAATTAAAGAATATAAATACAAAATTTACTAGATTTGCAAATATTTATAGCTATTAAGCATTAATAAAACTTAAATAAAAACTATTCTTAAATTCTTTCAAAATAGCACTTGCACGATATAAAAAAATTTTTTTTGAATGTGTAGATATGTCAATAAAAAATTTTTTACATTTAAAAAAAGATTTCATTCTTCGAAAATTCTATGCATACTTCTTAGTAAAATGATATACTTTATTTATAAACGATATACAATCAAGTATTCATTCATTTTGAAAGAGTATTTCAAAATAAATAAAAATTAATAAAATTAAGGAAATAAGTTCCAATTGGATCCCATAATAGAAAAAATAAATTTTAGAGCTCTAGTTTTAAATCTTTTTTTAAATTAATGTTTTAATGAATTTTTGATTCAAAACTATCGAACCAAAGTAAAAATTTAATAGAACCATTTTCTTACGAATAAAATATAGAATGTAATTGAATTTTTAAAAATTACTATACGTAAATTTTTTAGCTTAGCTGATTGGTGAAAGGTTACTATTCAATATACAAAAAAACTTAATAGAAAACTTGCTTGATTAATTTTCTCATTTTCAACGGGGAAATAACTGAAAACTTTTTAATTTGCAAAAGAGTCAGAAAAATATTCATTTTATAATCGAGTATAAGATCTTTGTTCTCTCATTAATTTTGAAGAAAACATACGAATACATTTTTTATCATATATCATTTAGATAGATAGATAGATATTCATTAGATTATATTAACTAATTAAGTCGACTTAGTAAAAATTTTCATGTAAAATATTGATCAACTTCATTTTATTATAAATAATTAATGAATCCCCAGTGCAAATCAGTTTTGCTAATAACTGCAAGAAACTGCTAATAACTGTTATAAATAGTTTGATTTGAGACAGAAGTAGCGGTTATTTGTAGTTAATAGTAGTTATTTGCAGATATTTACAGTTATTAACATTTATAAACGCATAAATTTTGTACAATACAACTTTTAAAAATTAAGATAGTAGTAAGAGTTATTTGTAGTTAGTTTTTTATTTTTGCTGTTATTTACCATTATTTGCGGATTCTTGCACTTATTTGTAATTATTTTCTAATTTTTTTAGTTATTTGCAAAAACTTGCAGTTATGCATAGTTAATAATAGTTATTCATAAAAATTAATTGTCTTGGAAATTTTTTCCTATATATAAAAAATTAAAAAATTTTTTAAAAAGCGCATAATTGTTAATAACTGTAAATAATTGCAAGAAATTACAAATAACAGTAAATAAATGCAAATAACTGCTAATAATTGTTATTAGTACTTTTATTTTTAATTATAAATTAATAAAATAGCAAATAACTGCTTATGAATGCTAATAATTGCTAATAGCTGCTAACAACTGATAATAACTGCTATTAACTGCAAATAACCGCTACTTCTGTCTCAAACCAAACTATTTATAACAGTTATTAGCAGCTTTTAGCAGTTGTTTGCAGTTATTAGCATTTATTTTTAATTATTAACAGTTATTAGCAAAACCAATTTCCACTAAGGATATACTTAAAAAAGATATCTAATTTTTAAAATTCGAGTAAATACTAAAGTATAACGAAACACCAGTCCTTATTTAATTTAATAAACGTTTCATATAATATGTTAATAAATAAAATTTAATCTAAATAATATTAAAGAATTAAAACATTCACTTGTTTAGTAATCATATAAACACTTTTTCAATGAAAATTTAATAAACACATAATTTAAATTGACATAAAGTATTAATATCGACTTTCGCAGTACTAGAATCTAGAAAGTCGAAGTATACGAACTCGCAACGTTGTCTCTGTGCTTGATCTCGGCTTGCCGCATGCAAGATGCCGACGAGTCGAAGCAAGCAACCACGTAACGCTAAAAGTTGTGCCCGGTTTCGGCTGTCGAAAAGTGATCATTCCAATCTGTAGACAATACCATGAAAGATAGCGAAAAATACCTTTGACAGAATTGTTCGTTAGAAAATTTCCTTTTCTATTTGTCAGAGTCGATTTTTTATTTTCGACCACAGAAATTTTTTTAATTACACCAAAACTATGAACACGTAGATTATTACTGTAAATGACTATAAAGTCCTGAGAAAAAATTTTTTTATTCAATTAAATAAAAATTTTGTATAATTATATATGAATATATATATATATATATATATATATGTGTGTATACATAAATATTATATACACATATATAAATATATATATACGTATATGGAGCGTTAATGTCAACTCGCACGTTTAAAAAATAAAAGTTGCTGAAAGTCTGGGAATCAGATAAACTCAAATAACTACATGTTGTAATTTGCAAAAATTCAGGTGTTTTCTATATGCAATTTTCAACAAAAAGTATCCTATTAAGTTTTTAGCAAAAGTTGATATTTTTCCATAAAAAAATTCATTAAACAATTTATTCAACAAAAAATTTCGAGAATTTGAATTATTCCATGAGTTTTAGCTTTCGACCATTTTGACTTAGACCTCTAAAAATTTTTTTGTATGTCTTGGGTATCAAATGAAACTTATTTTCAGATTTTTAGCGATTATTATTTCTTGACCGTGCGAGTTAACGTAAAACGGCTCATATATATATATATATATATATATATATATATATATATATATATATATATATATATATATATAAGCAGAAGCATTATTTGCTGAATAAAATGGGTTAAAATATTGACAAACTTGTGCACACAATCTCCATTGTGTCGAAGACTTACTATGTTTATTTTTTTGCACATTATTTCGATTGTAAAATAGTTTATGACTGCTGTATATCATTATGCACGTACATACAAATAAACGTAATATATAAATAACCAATTTTATGTGAAAATTTATACGGTTCCATTAAACTAATTTTTGACTAAAATGTGTGTTAAATCATTTCTTTTTTACCCATTAAATAATCAAAATATGTGAATATTAAATTGTGCGTCTGTGTGTGTATGTGCACTATACTGTGTGTGTGTATATATATAATACGTATCTAAATAGTATATAGCAATATATATATATATATGTATATGAGCCCTTTCACGTTAACTCGCACGATCAAGAAATGGTAATCGCTAAAAATCTGAAAATAGGTTTCATTTGATACCCAAGACATACAAAAAAATTTTTAGAGGTCTAAGTCAAAAGGGTCGAAAGCTAAAACTCATCAAATAATTCAAATTTTCGAAATTTTTTGGTGAATAAATTATTTTATGAATTTTTTTATGGAAAAATATCAACTTCTGCTAAAAACTAATAGGATACTTTTTGTTGAAAATTACATATAGAAAACACCTGAATTTTTGCAAATTACAACATGTAGTTATTTGAGTTTATCTGATTCCCAGACTTTCAGCAACTTTTATTTCTTAAACGTGCAAGTTGACATGAACGCTCCATATACGTAAATATATATATATATATATATATATATATATACTAAGGGGGGGGTTCCCCCCTGCTCGCGCTGCTCGCCAACCCCCGTTTATATTTACAATATGTCAGCCAGTAATGAAATTTGTACTGACAAAAATTATTTATAAAATTTATATTAATTATATATTTGTTCAGACAGATTTCCACACCACCCGAATAGGTACTGTCAATAATACCTTACAATTGATAGTTTATAATATAAATTAAATAAAAAATGTATGGTATTACGGCGCGTTGGTTTTTTTTTGTTTTATTTTTAATAACACAGCCACACAAAAAAAAATGTCAAAACCCACGGACCAGACCATATATACCTTATGTTTTTGAGGTCGCTGATTCCGAATCCGTGGTCCATTTAACCCCATCACCTCAGGGTCAAGGTCAGGTCAAGGTCAAATTTACAAAATTAACGGCAACCAAGGTTTAACAGTATACATATATGTTTTTGAGGTCGCTGATTCCGAATCCGTGGTCCATTTGACCCCATCACCTCAGGGTCAAGGTCAGGTCAAGGTCAAATTTCCAAAATTAACGGCAACCAAGGTTTAACAGTATACATATATGTTTTTGAGGTCGCTGATTCCGAATCCGTGGTCCATTTGACCCCATCACCTTAGGGTCAAGGTCAGGTCAAGGTCAAATTTCCAAAATTAACGGCAACCAAGGTTTAACAGTGTACATATATGTTTTTGGGGTCGCCGAATCCGAATCCGTGGTCCGTTTGACTCCATCACCTCATAGTGAAGGTTATTTGAAGGTAAAATCGACAAAATTCTTGTAAAACAAACCAAACTTCATGCCATTTATTTTTTCTTACTATACCTTACACGTTTCTCATCAAATGATCGGTGCAAAGGTTTCCTCTTACGTTTTTTCCCAGTAGTTTTACAATCTCTTTTCAACATCCAGCAGTAGTCGGCCAGCATACTAGCATCCCATCTACCTTGATAACGCTTCTCCATTACTTTAATATCTTGGTGAAAACGCTCTCCCTGTTCTTCGCTATAATCGCCACAGTTTTCAGGAAAACTATCCAAGTGATTGTGCAGAAAATGTAGTTTGTAATTCATTAGGCAACCCATATTCCCATAGTTCTCAACCATTTTAGATACAATTACTTTGTAATTTGGGTTTCTGCGATTACCCAAAAAGTTTTCAGTAACTTCCTTAAAGCTAAGCCATGCAGCTTTCTCAATGTTTGTCATGGAACTAACGAACTGGTCATCATTTTTCTAATTTCAGGACCGTCAAAAATACCTTCCTTCAATTTCGCATCTGATTTACTTGGAAATTTACTTTCCAAGTATTTGAAGCACTGGCTATCTTTATCTAAAGCTTTAACGAATTGTTTCATCACACCAAGTTTTATATGTAATGGAGGAATGAGAACTCTTTTCGGATCAACCAATGGAGTAGTTATAACGTTACTCTTTCCGACTTCGAGAGATTTTCTTTCAGGCCATTTATGATTTGTATAGTGCTTTGCACGGTCTCTACTATCCCATAAGCACAAGAAACATGGCGTCTTTGTAAATCCAGACTGCTGTCCTAACAATATTCCAGAAACTTTCAAATCACCACATATCCGCCATTTATGCTTATCATACTGAATATTTTGTATTATAATTTTGAGATTATCGTATGTTTCCTTCATTGTAGTGGAGTGCGCTATAGGAACTGAGGCATAGTGGTTGCTATTGTGTAGTAATACGGCTTTTAAACTTCTTTTTGATGAATCTATGAACAATCTCCATTCTTCGTCTTTATACACATTAGGTTTAATTTCATTCATTAAACCTTTTACGTCTTTACAATATACTATTTTATCACCATTATGATTCATTTCTTCAAAGTATGATTCGAAACTTTTGCTTCTTGTTCTGTAAAAAGATACTTTAGTAGATTTTGCCAACTGATTTATGCCTTTTAAAGCTGAAGCTGAATGTTCTGCTCCATCTTTAGGTAAGTTAAGCTCTCTAACTAGGTCGTTTAGTTTATCTTGAGTCCATAACTTTACGCTTTTGTCTTTTTGGCCCGCTGGAAGGAAAATATCGTCATCGTCATCATCATCATCATCATCTGCAGTTTCTTCATTACTATCACTTTCATAGGACTCGCTACATTGAGTAAAGGTAATTTCAAGGTGAAATGTACTAGATTCATGCAAAACAAACCTAAACCACGGTATCTGCGAATTTTAGTACAATATTGACTAATTTCATTTTAATACAAGGCTACTTTGACGAACAAAAGATCATATTTAATTTTCTCTTATTTGTGAGATCGTACATTATACAATTTCAAATTGCATAAGAGTGTTCTGTGATATACGTGAAGAATTGTGTAGAAAGTAAGCATGCATTTTCTAATTGTACAAATGTACGGTTAAATGAATAAGAAAAAATTAAACATGAATTTTTTTCGACAACGAAGCCTTCACCTGCTTCCTCGACAAAAACTGTGACGGTGACACTGCCCCAAACGGGGATGTGTGGAATGATCCGCTCATAAGTTTGTCAGGGTAACGATGCCAGTGGAAGCGCACTGCCTCGCAGGGGGAAGTTAGGGTGTGAGGATGAAGCTGTAGTGTGTCCGACGACGAGTTGACACTGTCCTCGTCAAAGTCGGAAAGCTCTTATACTTAGCCCCGGAGAGGTATAAGAGTTATCACCTCCGGGACAGTGGACTCACCTGCGATCGGACCAGGATCCCTAACTTGCGGGGTTATACTGAAAATCATGGAAAATTTACCTTCTACATCTCAAGGGCATATTTGCAAAAAAAATTCTAATCTTTTTTGTTTTGTCTGCGGAGTATTCACTCCACAAAAATCTCGAAGACATTTCGATGAGAATCTAAGAAAAATTTACAAAACTTGCTTCAAATTAGAAACTGATGTAGTTATAGATAAGTGGACTCCATGTAGTATCTGCGAACAATGTCGTCGAATGCTTTGTAAGTGGAATAAAACAAAAGAAGATGACAAAGTTAAATTTAATAGCCCAATGGAATGGTATCAACCAGATAGAAGAGAGGATTGTTACTTCTGTAATACCGAAATTATTGGAATTAATAGTAAAATTAAAGCAACAGTGAATTATGCTGATGTTATTTCTGTAAAAAGACCTATCGAAAAATCGGGAAACGATAAAGAGCTCGATCTTCTTGAGAGGCTATCTATTGAATCAGATACCAACGATGAAAAAAATGATGAAGAAGATAACGAAGTCAGTGGCGGCATTGATGGGGGTGGAATTGATGATAATGACTTAAAAGATGAATCGTATGAAAGCTATAGTGATGAATAAATTGAAAATGATGATGATGATGATGACGATGACGATATTTTCCTTCCAGCGGGCCAAAAAGACAAAAGCGTAAAGTTATGGACTCAAGATAAACTAAACGACCTAGTTAGAGAGCTTAACTTACCTAAAGATGGAGCAGAACATTTAACTTCAGCTTTAAAAGGCATGAATCAGTTGGCAAAATCTACTAAAGTATCTTTTTACAGAACAAGAAGCAAAAGTTTCGAACCATACTTTGAAGAAATGAATCATAATGGTGATAAAATAGTATATTGTAAAGACGTAAAAGGTTTAATGAATGAAATTAAACCTAATGTGTATAAAGACGAAGAATGGAGATTGTTCATAGATTCATCAAAAAGAAGTTTAAAAGCCGTATTACTACACAATAGCAACCACTATGCCTCAGTTCCTATAGCGCACTCCACTACAATGAAGGAAACATACGATAATCTCAAAATTATAATACAAAATATTCAGTATGATAAGCATAAATGGCGGATATGTGGTGATTTGAAAGTTTCTGGAATATTGTTAGGACAGCAGTCTGGATTTACAAAGACGCCATGTTTCTTGTGCTTATGGGATAGTAGAGACCGTGCAAAGCACTATACAAATCATAAATGGCCTGAAAGAAAATCTCTCGAAGTCGGAAAGAGTAACGTTATAGCTACTCCATTGGTTGATCCGAAAAGAGTTCTCATTCCTCCATTACATATAAAACTTGGTGTGATGAAACAATTCGTTAAAGCTTTAGATAAAGATAGCCAGTGCTTCAAATACTTGGAAAGTAAATTTCCAAGTAAATCAGATGCGAAATTGAAGGAAGGTATTTTTGACGGTCCTGAAATTAGAAAAATGATGACCAGTTCGTTAGTTCCATGACAAACATTGAGAAAGCTGCATGGCTTAGCTTTAAGGAAGTTACTGAAAACTTTTTGGGTAATCGCAGAAGCCCAAATTACAAAGTAATTGTATCTAAAATGGTTGAGAACTATGGGAATATGGGTTGCCTAATGAATTACAAACTACATTTTCTGCACAATCACTTGGATAGTTTTCCTGAAAACTGTGGCGATTATAGCGAAGAACAGGGAGAGCGTTTTCACCAAGACATTAAAGTAATGGAGAAGCGTTATCAAGGTAGATGGGATGCTAGTATGCTGGCCGACTACTGCTGGATGTTGAAAAGAGATTGTAAAAATACTGGGAAAAAACGTAAAAGGAAACCTTTGCACCGATCATTTGATGAGAAACGTGTAAGGTATAGTAAGAAAAAATAAATGGCATGAAGTTTGGTTTGTTTTACAAGAATTTTGTCGATTTTACCTTCAAATAACCTTCACTATGAGGTGATGGAGTCAAACGGACCACGGATTCGGATTCGGCGACCCCAAAAACATATATGTACACTGTTAAACCTTGGTTGCTGTTAATTTTGGAAATTTGACCTTGACCTGACCTTGACCCTAAGGTGATGGGGTCAAATGGACCACGGATTCGGAATCAGCGACCTCAAAAACATATATGTATACTGTTAAACCTTGGTTGCCGTTAATTTTGGAAATTTGACCTTGACCTGACCTTGACCCTGA
Organism: Anastatus disparis; assembly: GCA_017163975.1. NCBI lineage: Eukaryota > Metazoa > Arthropoda > Insecta > Hymenoptera > Eupelmidae > Anastatus > Anastatus disparis. The sequence goes on along the minus strand of JAFFSR010000315.1, from coordinate 1,279,764 downwards.
GGTGATGGGGTCAAATGGACCACGGATTCGGAATCAGCGACCTCAAAAACATATATGTATACTGTTAAACCTTGGTTGCCGTTAATTTTATAAATTTGACCTTGACCAGACCTTGACCCTGAGGTGATGGGGTCAAATGGATCACGGATTCGGAATCAGCGACCTCAAAAACATAAGGTATATATGGTCTGGTCCGTGAGTTTTGACATTTTTTTTTTGTGTGGCTGTGTAATTATATAAAATCAATTATAATAATTTTAAGTTATTTTAAGACATGTTAAAATTAATTAAAATTATTCCTTTTTTTAAATAAAATTATTCAAAATAAAACCATGGTTACCTTCGCCTGTAGCCCTACACAACCATGAGAGTCTATATTCCTTCCTCCTTATACCATAGACTCTATTTACAATCCATCCTCCACCTTCAGTATTACATATTTAAACAAAGTTTTGAAATCATTTTATAATTTGTACAATTGTTGTTATATAACAATTGTTCAATTAATATTTATCTCTTTTAAATCTATGTTTAGGTATGTTTATTAGAATAATTATTATAACTTGATATTTTTCAATTAAATATTATTGTAACATGTCTTACAATAATATAGAACCGAAATTTTTTTGATTATAATTATTCTAAATTTAAAATTTAATATTTTATTGAATTCTATGTTTTTTAATATTATTATTATTAAAAATTTTATAATTATTTCTTATATTTGAATATTAATTATTATTATTTTTTTTCATAACATTTAGTATCTTTAATTTATATACTTGAAATTAATATATTTTATTTTTTTTAAATATTAGTTTTATTCAAAGTATATATTTTACAATAAATTTCAATATCATTATGATAATTATAATATTATTAATTAATATATTCATAAATAAAACGATAAAATTGAATAAAAAATTTTTCCTTATTTATTAATTATTTTAATTTTATTTTTAATATATCTTAATTTTATTTTTAAGTCTTTTGGATGTATAAAATATATATCTATATTGTTTTCTAATATCCTTGACTTTTTTGCTAGTATTAAAAAAGATATATTAAAATAATTTTTACAAAATTAATAGAATGTATTTTCATGTTTGTTTTTTTTTTAAATTATCGATTATTTATTTATTAATAAATAATTTTTAATATTATTTATTAATTAAAAAAATCAATATAATATAATACATAATGATATGAATTTTATTAATTTTTTTTTGTTTCATAAAATAATTTTTTATTTATCATTTAAACATTTTATTATATTTAAATTCAATTATAAATGTTTAAGTTATAATAGGATTTTATTTGATTTATTTAACGTTCAATGCCTGTATCATAATTATAATAATATTAATACAATTAATTACTAATTCATGTACGTTATAAATAAAATTATAAAGTGAGTATTTTATTAAATTTTATTTATTTTTTTTTAATATATTTTAATGCAATTAAGTCTTTTTGATGTATGAAATATATTTTAAATTACTGATTTAATATATTTGATTAATTTTTTGTTTTTATAAAAGATATATTTATTATTTTTATTAATTTATTACTTAAATATATTTTATATTATATTTCATAATATAAAAAAAATTATATTAGCAATACGTAATAAATATTTATAATATATTGTATTATGAGTTGTGATATAATATTCCATTATTGGATCACGTATTTTAAACTTATATTGAATGATTTTATTTGTCATATATTTATAATAATATGTTACATTGTTCCAATTTTCAAAATGAAATTTTTCATTTTCAATACCGATATAGTTATTAATTGCATTATTTAATCTAGATAAATCTGTATTTTCATTCAAATTTTCCATATATTCTTCGTACTGCTCTTGAAACCGTTCAAATTCGTTTATTTGGTTATTTAAATCATCTAATTCTTCTTGATGTTGTAAGTTTTCTACAACAATGTATTCATTTGAAACTGGATCCCATTCCATTTTATAATGATTCGATTATTATTAGTATTAATTAAATTATATTTTAAATAACTTTGTTATTATTTTTTTTTATAAAATATTTGAAGTTTGTTTTTATTTTCTTTTTTATTATTTTAAATTATTTTTTTTATATAGAAAATTTAAAGTATGTTTTTATTTTTTGTTTTATTATGTTATATCTGAAAAAAATAAATGTTTTATTAGTATGTAAGAAATATAAATATATTTTTAATATTAAAAAAATTAAAGTTTTTTTTTTAATTATTTTTCTAGTACTTCTTTCCATACTATATTGGTTAATTCATTTTTATTTTCTAATTCATTTTGAATATGTATTTTAGAAGGATTTTTACTTCTAGAAAGAGCAACATATAATTGTCCATGTGAAAATAAAGGTTTTTTTATAAATATTCCTACGTTTTCAAAACTTTGACCTTGTGATTTATTTATAGTTATAACAAAAGCTAATACAATAGGGAATTGTTTTCTATATAAAATAAATGGTAAAGACGATGATTCATTTGTGCTTAATGTTATACGCGGTATAAAAACTTTATTTCCTTCATTTTAGCCTATAATTACTTCAGCTTCTATATTGTATTTAAATAATCTCGTTATCTTTAATCGTGTTCCATTGCATAATCCATCTTTTATACTTAAATTTCTAGTTAGCATTATTATGGCATTTATTTTTAAATTAAGTTCATGTGGAGGTAATCCTTCTTTTATATTATTTAACATTTCTATTGGATAATTTAAATGAATATTATCATCTGTTTGATCAACACCTTTATATGTTGCATAATCAATACTATCATATGTCATTGTTTCATTATTAATTAAATTCAATATTTTATTATTTAAAATATTCACATGTTCATTATGCGTACTTAAAATAACATTTTTCGAAAAACTATAATTATTGTTAATGTTTTGATAAATTTTATTGCAAACATTATTAGTTTTCTATTTTTCTGGTATAATAAATGTATCAACTTTTCCTTCTCCGATATCTAATAAAAATGACGAAAAATTTTCATCATTAGATCTTATATTTTTTTTTAATTTAAAAATATGAAACATGGGCCATAGGATTGAATATTTTATAGTTTGTTCTATAATTGTATTTTTATTTCCATGTTTTAATACAGGTAAAATTTGACGAAAATCTCCACCTAAAATAATAATTTTTCCTCCAAAAATTTCATTATTATTACAGACATCTTTTGATGTTTTGTCAACTATTTCTAAAGCTTTTTTAGGAATCATTGATGCTTCGTCCCATATAATTACATTTGCTTCCCTTAATTTTTTCTTATCTGAATCAAATTTTAAAAATGCACTTTTAATATTGTTAAAGTCTGATGGTAATCTAAAAGTTCGGTGACTGGTTAAACCTTTTGGTAGTAAAATTGAAGCAATACCTGTCCAAGCCATTGATAAGAATTTTTTTTTCATTGTTATAAAATAATATATTAATGTTTTATATAAAAATGTTTTTCCAGAACCTCCTGGTCCATCTATGAAAAAAATTTTATGATTATTATTTATTATTTGTTCAAAAATATGTTTTTGATCGTCATTCAATTGTTTATACATTTTATCAAATTTTTTTTTACTAAAAATTAAAATTTCGTCATTAATTTCTTCGTTTTCCTCGATATAGTTTTCATTTGGTTCAGGTAAACCAAAATTTTCACATGACATTTGTTCTGAATTTAATATTTGATTAATATGGGATAAAGCTTTATTTTCTTTAATTTCTTTAAAATCTTCAATAAAAAATTTTTTATATCTTTCCCAAATAATGTTACCTTGAATATTTTCACATAATAAAAAACATGCAAAAAATTTACGTAATTGCACTGGTAACATAACTTGACATGCTTCTTCAAAAATATAATAAATTTGTTTTTCGTGTTCTATTAAATTCATTGCAAGAGCAGTTTCTTTATAAGTATTATAAGTTACATTTTCATAAGTTCGTAAATCTTTAAAAGATGTTGGACCTTTCACACTGTTAAATATTAATTTTAAAAAAAAACGTTCACTATCTTTTGGTGATACTACATTTAATCTACCAATGGCTATATTTTTTCTAAGTTGTGATCTTTTAATCCAAGATTTAGTCTTAGAATTAAAAATATAATATTGTGGAATATTAACATATTTAATTTTTTTAGCAAAATCATCTTTTTTATTCAATTTAAACCATGCAGTCAATGTTGTTTCGCATTTGTTTAATGCTGAATGTAAATTATTTTCATCAAAAATTATTTTTTGTTGATTTTCTGTATGGATATTTAATCTTATTACTGTATGACTTCTACCGCATAGAGGAAATGCTTGTAATCTCCTTGCAGCCTCCATTGGACTTAAATATCTTCCATCTATGTATTGAGTTATTTCATCATAAACATCATCATTATTATTTTCTTCATTTTTATCTTGTTTTATTTTACAGTAAGCTTTATCTACACCTTTAGAAATATAATCATAAATATATTTTATACTTTGTATTGACATACAAAGTTCAGTATTGATATGAGCATTATATTTTGCTAACAAAAAACTGTTGTAAGGAACTACCATAGAATTATCAACTTGTATAATTTTTTTATTATGTTTTAAATTATATGTATGATTATCTAAAATATTATTTCTTCTTTTGTATTGTGGATATTTGTTTTCTTCAACTATTGTACTTTCATTAAATGATTTTGGAAATTTTTTTTTACATTTACTTTTATTTTTTTCGTAACAAGGTGATTTATCTGTATGTGGTCCATGTAACATGTGTTTAATTACTAATTTTTGTAAATATTTATTTTCTGATAAAGGTATTTCTGCTGAAATATATTTATCAATATTTTCTGGAGTTAATATTTTATGATTATGATGTAATGTTATAATAATATGCGCGTGAGGTAACCTTCTTTTTTGAAATTCAATCGAAAATACATAAGCTATGACAGGACCAAAAATTTCGTTTTTTATAATACCATTCAATAACATTTTAAATTTTATATAAAATAATCTTACTGTGATATTTGGTATGTCATTGGGAGTTGTTGCTTCTGGAAAATTTTTTAAAATTTCTTTTAATTCTTTCTATTTAGGATTACACGTCATTGTTATAAATAAGTCTGGCTTTCCTACTGTTCTCATTATTGCCATGGCATCTTGATAATATTGCTGCATATATCTTGGACTACCAATATGTGATGAGGGTAAAATAAAAAGATTTCCAATTCTTTCTTTGTTTTCAAAATTTGTTGAAACATTTGAAGCACTGTTCATTACATGATCTAATAAACCTTGATAACATTCTATACGTAATTGTTTTTGATTATTTCTAAAAAAATTCATTCTATTACTTTTAACCATCACATATGCATGTATAATGTATTGTTGTTTTAATCTTCCACAATATAAAATAGGGTTGAAATTTTTTAAATTTGGTCTCCAATGGATTCTATATAAATAATATTGTAGAATTGTCAGACAATCATTATTTTCAATATTTTCATTTTTTTTTATATCCTATACTCCAACCTAAATCTCCTGCTGGAAACATTAAAGGAAAAACCATTGGATCCACGTGATGAGATAATTTATTTAAATAAGTATGAGTAATTTCATTTTCAGAAGATAATTTCGGATATACACAAAGATCATAATTATCTGGAATTCCTGAGTTAGATACTATGATAGCACCACATTCAGAAGTTAGTGGCTTATTATAACGATGTTGTTGTTTATCATTTTTTCGCATGAAATACAATTTATAATTTGGAATATTTTGTATGTTTAATAATTGATGTAAGCTTTTGTAATTCTTAGCCATGGGATTATCATTCATTATTTCTGTTAAAATTAACATATGTTCTTTTGTTAATTTTTCATTAGTTTTTAATCGTTTTTCAATTGCTACTGTATTATCGTAAATATATAACTGTCTACATGTAGGTTTAATGTCATTAGTAGAAATTAACGTATTAGGTGCTGTATGACAAATTTATCCTTGAATTTTTAAATTATATATAGCTTTTCCTTGGTTTTGAATGACATTTGCATTTAAAGTTGCAGAACTAAATAAATTATTATAATATCTAATTAAATTTCTAAAAACACTATCATGTAATAATAAATATTTCAATTTTTCATTATATTTAGTTAATGGCGATAAAATAATTTTTTCTTGTTGACTACAATTGAACTTTTTTATTTCTTCTTTCCAAAATAAAGCACTACAATATTTACATTCGTAACTCATTATACCTAAATAATTTTTTAAATTTTTATTTATATTATTTTTATTGTTTATATTATTTTTTAAATTTAATTTTTAAATTGATTTTTTTTGTCAATTTTTCATTTTTATTTATTTTATTATAAAGCTTATTTTCATTTTTATTTTTTTTTGTTTCTGTCTTTATTTTTTTGATTATATTTGTTTCATTAAATTCTTCATGTTTTAATTTTCTTTTAAGATTATAATTATTATTATTATTTTTATAATATGAAATATCATAATGACCTGCATCATATGATCCAGTAAAAATTAACGATAATTGAAAATGATCAGAAAAGTTTCCAAACGTTAGTTTTTTATTTTTAATATATACATTAACATATACATTATAAAATTCTACAAAACTTTGAATTTCTATTTCTGTTCCAAAAGTACCATTATTTGACATATACTCAAAATAATTATCACTATTTATTATATTCATATAATATTTATTCCCTATTATATGTTGTTTATATTTATTCCAATTATTAACAACATTTCTAGTTATATGTTTTCTTATAATCATATGTTGATTTTCATTTTTATATAAAAAATACGAAAAACATCTAAATAAACAATTACCGTCACCAATAACTTTAATTTTTTTATTCATATTTTCTTTATTCAATATACAAATTAATATTTATATATATTATATTGATTTATTATATTAATTATATCAAATGAAATTATAAAATATATGTATTTTAATTACCTTAAATATATTGATTCTTTATTTTATTTTTAAACTTCAATTATTTATCTGAAATATAAAATATTTTTATTATTTTTATATATATTTCACGTGATCCTTTTATGTTACAATTAAAATAATTGAAAAATTTAATATTATTTAATTAAAAAAATTATAAATAAATAAATAAATCTATTTATAAGTTTTGAATCTTTTTAAATTAGAAAATAAGCGGATATCGAGCGTAGATTTCGTTCCTCGAGATCTTACCACTGAGTTAATGTTGCACTGCTATTGGTATTTAAAATGGTAAGATAATGGAGGAAAAATGGCGTCGACAAAAGCTGAACTTTAGTAATAAAATTCGACTTTCGTCTGCGTGATCCCATTTATTATTATCTGTTTATTTGAAATCCAAATTTACACATTTGAACCACATACATAACGACTTTTAACAATATACGAAGTATTTTTATGAAATAATAACACTAAGATGAAAATTAACCATGTTATAGTCTACTTTAAGTCGGAAAATATTTGCTTGGCCTCAAATGATTTTATTTTTATTTTCTATTTATATGTAATTTATTATAATGTGATGTCCTATATAGGTTAAGGTGTGATTGTATTTATTGTCTGAATGGTTAGTAATTGACTACATTATTTGTTTTGATTTTGTATTTTTATAAAATCTTTTAAATACTATTACTGATAAATATCCTGTGACTGACTCTTAATTTATAGGATTACATGACTTTTACTTTTTTATTTTGTATCTGTGATATCACTTTTTTTATAGTGACTTACTTATTCATTATTGATCTATTACATTATGTATTCATAATGTAATAATTATAAATAATTGAGAGTATAAAAGATAAAATTTTACATTAACAATATGATTTTCATTTTTACTTTTTTATAACTAAATGAATTAATAATTATTATAATTTTTATTTTTTTAATTAATAAAAAACTTACAATAACATTTTTACTTTTGACATTTAAAGAAAAGTGAAAAAATTTTTTTAATTTATATTATTTTAAAAGTGGTTATGTAGGGCTACTGGCGATGGGTACCACTTTTATTGTTTGATTTTTCTTTAAAAACAACAAAAAAAACCCAACGCGCCATTGACAATACCTCGTTAAACTGATAAAAAAAATAAAAACTTCTACTTAAAACTTTCACAAGATAAACTCAAGACAACAAGAAAACAAATTTAAGCTAACCTGAAAGAAGAATCTTTTAGATGTAGGAAATTTTTTAATAAGTTTTTCTGACCAAGACAATCAAGACAAAGTAAAATGTGCTTTACTTTTAGGCAAATACAGCTTGGACCCAAAAAAAGTAAGCTTAAATGTTGAAAGTAAAAGTTTTTTATTTTTTTTTGTCTCAGTATGGGTGGTGTGGAAAGTTGTCTAACGAACGTAGTTATTATTTGATAGTTAAAAAATAATTATATCAATAATCTACAATATTATTAACTATGTATTAAATATATATTCCATTATATAGTCTTAAGCAAGTATTTCATAAATATATTATTAAAAAACTTTTTTCTTAATAGTTTATATTTCAAATAAATAATTGACGTTTAAAAATAAAATAAAGAATCAATATATTTGAGATAATCAAATACCAATATTTTTCATAACCAAATTTGGTCTCTAAAGTATTAGAGTCATCAAACAAGAAGGTTTTTTAAAAAAATATTGGTAAAATTTAAATATTTAATTAACGATATAAAAATAAACACTAAATGATTATGAATAGTGTTTTAGGGACATGAGGGGTAGCAAGAGGGGTGACTTGTTTAGTGAGGGGTTGATTTGTGGACTGAGGGGTGGACTTGGGTAGAAGAGGGGTGACTGGGGTTGAGGGGGAATCTTTTATTTTTTTTTTAAAAAAAGACATTTCTAGAGACATTTTTACGTTATTTTGAGGAGGAACTTTTAATTTTTTTGGAGGGGGAAAAAATGAGGGGTAAAAGGAGGGGTAGGAGGAGGGGTAGTAATTGGAAGGGTGATAGTAGTGGTGTAAAGAACGAGTAACAAATATACTTCGATATAATAAGGTAAATTTAGCTTAATTATCTGAGGGGGGGGGGGGTGAGTGACGTACGAGGGGTAGCAAAAGGGGTGACTTGGGTAGCAGAGGGGTGACTTGGGTAGTAGAGGGGTGTCTTTTTTTTTCTCAAAAAAGATCATTTCTAGACAGATTTTTACGTTATTTTGAGGGGTGGATTGTGATGTTTTAAGCATAAAAAAGAGGGGGAGGAAAAATGAGGGGTAGCTGAGGAGGTTTTTTTTTTTTAACTATATAATATAGGGATATATATATATATATATATATATATATATATATATATATATATATATATGTATACACACACACACACATATATATATATATATATATATATATATATATATATATATATATATATATATATACAAAATTTTATTTAATTGAATAAAAAAAAAATTTTCTCAGGACTTTATAGTCATATACAGTAATAATCTACATGTTCATAGTTTTGGAGTAATTAAAAAAATTTTTGTGGTCGACAATAAAAAATCGACTCTGACAAATCGAAAGGAAATTTTCTAACGAACAATTCTGTCAACGGTATTTTTCGCTATTTTTTATGGTATTGTCTACAGATTGGAATGATCACTTTTTTCTCGGATTTCGCCACTGTGCGGCATGGGAGATGCCGACGAGTCGAAGCGATTGATCCGGCAATGCAGTCGCAGCGCTCTACTCGGATTCACGTTACTTTCTTGTACAGACGGTCGCAATGATTGACTGCGGTATGATTACGCATAAACCTACTAAGATTTTATGTATTATTATGCTTTGAATGTTGTTCGCATCCATCTAATACGATCAACTTCGCAACGCTGGATTTGGGTTTTTTTTCAGTGTACGCCGAGATTTTATGAGTTAAGGGATTAAGAGTTTGAGGATTGTTGGTTTATGGTTTTTAGATTTAAGGTTTAATCGGTTAGGGTTCAGGGGTTATGGGTTTGTATTTTGTGAGTTAGGAGTTATGGACTCGTGGCTTTAGGGCTCAGGGCTTTAATTTGAATAGCTTAGGATTTTGTGAGTTTAGGATTTGGAGGTTTAGAGTTCATTGATTAAAGATTTTTAAGATTAAGGTTTATTGGGTCAGGGTTCAGGAATTAAGGGTTTCTACATTAATAGTTAAGAGTTTTGGGCTTGTGGCTTTGGGGTATGTGGCTTTACGATATGTAGGTTAGAATTTCATGAATCAAGGTTTGAGAGTTTACAATTTATTGTTTTACGTTCTTGAGGTTAAAGGTTTAATGTGTTAGGGGTTGGGGCTTAAGGGTGTGTATATTAAGATTTAAGAGTTAAAAGTTTGAGGGTTTAGAGTTATTTGGCTTAGAGTTTAAGGATTATCATGTTATAGTTCATGGGCTAGAGGTTTGTACGTTATGGGATAATGGGTTGAGGGTTTGTGATTTTGGAGGTTATGGGTCTAGGTTTTGCTGATTGTTTTACGGTTTTAGCGTTAATATGTTTAACCTTATAGGTTCGGAGCTTCTGAGTTTGTGGCTTATGGACTCAGGGTTAATGGGACCTAAAGGTCTATGATATTGGATTTATGAGTAAAAGATTCAAAATTTATGGATTTTTGAGTTTATGGGTTTAAGGATTTAGATATATAAGTTTATGTTTGATGTATTATGGGCTTTAGAGTTTAAGAGGACGTTGAATCTCTCTATCCTTTTCTAATTGAAAAATGTAAGTTTTTGGAAAAACTAGTGATTATTGATGAAAATCAAGAGTTGTCCGCAACTTGTACAGTAAAAAGCAATATTTTTTCTGATAAAGACAAATTAATTTTGATGCTTTGTTTTCAAGAAAAGTTTAACATACTTAAAAACTCATAAATTAGGCTAGAGAATATGATTTTTTAAGTATGTCAAACTTTTCTTGTAAGCGAAGCATCAAAATTAATTTGTCCTTATCAGAGAAAATATTTCTATTTACTGTACAAGTTGCGGACAACTCTGAATTTCTATCAATAATCACTAGTTTTTCCAAAAACCTATATTTTTTAAATAAAAATGGATGGAGAGATCCAGCGTCCTCTTAGTAGTTGAGGGTTTATGAGTTAAGGGTTTTCCGGGTTTTAGGCTTATGATTTTAGAGTATATGGACTTAGGGTTCATAAGCTATGGGCTTATGGGTTTAGGGTTTATAATTTTAGAGGTTATGGATTTAGCGCTCATGCGTTTTGGGTTTATGGCTTATGGGTTTTGGGTTGATGGGGCTTAGGTCTACGGTTTTAGATATATGAGTTTGAGTATCAAAATTCAAGGATTTTTGAGTTTATGGGTTTAAGGATTTAAATATATAAGTTTATGTTCAAGGAATTATGGGATTTAGAGCTCAAGGGTTTAGGGTTTATGAGTTTTATGACTTAAGACATTTTATTTAATTTTTTTCGTTACAATATTTTAGAAAATATTTTGATTTTGTTCGCAATACATGCAAAAATAGCGAAATACCAACTTTGAGAGGTTATATTTTAAATCTCAGGTTGTCTTACAAAACTTTAGAAGATGGATTTGGATACGGCATTCAAAAAACTTTAAGAAAATTGGTATTGGAACTTAACATGAGTCTTTACATTATTGTAGTAAGCAATAATATCCTATTTTCACAAAAATGTCCAAGTTGAGCCTTCATTTGTAGAAAGTACAGTGAATATTTTGCTACCACTGTATTTTTTCCTTATTTCAGATCATCTCAGCTTCAACCTCCAACGAGATTCATGGAATTATCTCAAGCCTAGCTAAAGTTCTTTGATTTTGAAAAAAAAAATCTGCAAAAGAGCCACTATGGCAAAATGACTTGCGATGGTTTGAAGGATGAAGGGATAGTTGAAATTAGGACGTGCTAAAATGGGTGCTTTGGTGAGAGCTTGCTTAAGTTGCTGGAAAGCTTGTTCCTGTTTTATATGCCAATACCAACGAATTCCTTTCCTGGTGAGACCGATTAAGGGGATTTTCAATCGTGCTTAATGGAGAATAAAACGTGCGTACCAGCCAACCATTCCTAAACATCGTCATCATTGCTTGAGATTGGTGGGTGCTGGATATTTTAAAATAAAACGGATTTCTACTTCTTCGGTGTTTAGGCCATTCTCATTAACTACGTACCCAAGATACTTAACCTTAGAGCAACAGAACTCTGATTTTTCTCGATAAATTTGCAGATTTGCTGCTTTTAGGGCTATTAATACTTTTTGAACTAGTGCAAGTGCTCGCTGAAGGTGATAATGGTAATAATGACGTCATCAAGGTATAAGAAAACGTTAGGTTTCTAGTCCGGTTTAATAAGATTACCCATGGCCTTTTCGAAGGAACCGGGAGCGTTAGTCAGGTCGTAGGGCATACAATTAAATTAGAAAAGGCCTCTACCCGGAACAGCAAAAGCAGTTATTTCTTTGCTGTCAGGATCCATCGGTATTTGGTGGTACGCTTAACTTGAATCCAACTTTGGAATATATCTAGCGCATCTCAATTCATCAAGTATATAATCCATATTCTTGATACGATAGGCAATCTTTTTGGTGACGTCATTAACTTGTCGATAATCGATACAAAATCTATATTTTTCATTGAATTTGGGAGCTAAAACGGTCGACTTCTTCTTGGGCTACTTTTAAAATTTAAGGGGAATATCTTCACATTTTCTGTTAATTAGACTCGTGGTTCTTTATGTCTATTGTATGTGTGGCTAAATGGGTAACTTCTAAAATTTCAGGTGTGGGCGAGATTAAGTCATTAAATAATTAGCACGTTTTAATCCTCCCAGGGTAGCTAAAGCAGTATAGCTAAAGGGTCTGTGTTATAAGGGTAAAATTGGTACTTAATTTTTCTTGGGGTCCACAAGGTGTCATTCTCATTATCAATGATAATTTTCATTACACGCATATAATCTATTCCTTATATGCATTCGTATAAGATGCCTTTCTAAATCTGAAATGGCAAGGTTCGCGAGTTTTGGCCTATCCTTATGACAATATTTAGAATACCCCCGATACTGACCGAATTTCCATCAGCAACACTCACGTAAGTAGATTGAGGCGTACTCTTATTCTTCCATTCAGCTGCTAAGCCCATGCCTAAATAAGAATGTACTGATTTACTATCAAGTATGCCTTTGACTTTTCTGCCATTCAGTCTTAATACTACAAACTGTCGGTTCTCTCCAATGTCATTTGTGTTTTGTTGTATTAACGATACAGGTTTGTTGGTTGCTTGAGGGGTGGAATCGTGATTGCTGAAATCCAACAGGGAGTGGGGTTGGTTGATAGTATTCCTACTACTATTGACTATGCTATAATTACTATCTAATTTACGATGACCTTCTATTCTCTGCCCACTTGGCTGATTTTTCTTATGTTTGAGACTATTGTACTTAGTTGGGTGTCTCTCTTGCATTGCTTTTGGTGTTAAAAGTAACGCTACCTCTATCCTTTTAGAGTTATTCGCAACTGCAGGTCTAGCAGCTAAATCTATCAGAAGCGGTCAAGTCTGACTCGCTTCATTGGAGGAAATACCGACTCTTAATGTTTCCTCCGTTGGTCGTTTCCCGATTGAGAACATCGTTGAAAATTGTTTATATGTGGATTAGGTTGCCCGCAACCATAGCCCTGATTGGCTTAGGACATTCCTTAACCCAGTGTCCTGGTACTCTACATCTGGAGCAAGGACTATTCTATTTCCGCCCAGTACCCTCTATGTCAAGCAAGGGTTTCGATGGGACTTGATCTATAGGAAATAAGGGTTTAGTTTGAGGATAAGCATTACGAAGATAAGTCTTCTCCATTCCATTAGAGTTACGCTTCTATTGGTTCTTGGTTGGTTTTGGCAAATTTTGACGACTTCCTTGTTGTACTGAAGTCTTATTTTCTGAAAGCCTAGCGAAAGTGAAAACAGCACGGTTTATATCCATAGGGATTAATACGGGCGTATGGTCGTCGTAATTGGGTATATCTTCAAAGCTAACTGTAGCTATAGGAACAGTTTTATTTGGTTCAGATATCTTAGGCCCAGTGCAGGCTGTATTAAGAAATAAGGATTTATTAGGGGCTGGAGGGGGCCTACATGCTTTATCTTGGGCTCTACGAGTTTCTTCTCTTTTACCTAGCTTCTGCAGTTTCATAAAACTTCTAAACTGGTCCCGATGAATTCGTTGTCGATAACCAGGGTGTAAATTAGAGGACGCTTTATTCAGCTTTTCCTGAACAGTCATAGGTGGTCGAACTTAGTCTATCAGATTTCTCAGGTAGTGGTGCTACTATTTACTGCCGTAGTAATTAACATAAGAGTAGTAGTGAAAAGAACTCCTTGTCCAACTGGTTGAGTAGTTTTCATGCTATTTAAATCATTCTGTGGATTTGCTTGAAAATTTCTAGTTGAGATAGTTGGGTATTGGGTCGATTGTGCTTGAAGCTGCATGGAATCAGGTGAAGTAGGGTGGGCTGCAGGTGTAGCAAAGCTAGTTGAAATTAACGTTTCGATTACCACCGACGGCATAGCTGGTGAGTTTACTGATGACTGTTTTGCTGAATACAATAGAGTCTCTATAGACCCTTAAGATCTGACCGGCAGGTAACGAGGGAAATTGTCTATAGCTATTCCGAGCCTCGTTTGAGGCTTGGCTACGTTCCTGCTCGTCTTCCTGTAAAAGCGTCGAGTTACTTGCAGGATGAGTATTGCACCCTAAGCGTGAATCTTTAGCAGTTTCGTCGTTTTCTGTTACCCAAAAGACTCCCCTATCTCCTAAGCGCTTCCCAATTTCATATAAAAAAACACGGTTTTTGTACTGATGCAGATTCCCCTTTTAACTAATACCGCGATTGCTATACTCAAAGACCTATAGACGTTTTGTCTACTGATCTAGCTAATTTGTCTTCAGCTCGTTAGACGTCATTCTAACACTGATCGTCTGAGAGTACCAGGGATTCTACATTTAATTGTTGACTAGTCATAATACTAAACCTATACTAACGTGGAGTTCGATCTCGGGAGGTTAAATAACTCTGCAATTTTAATTCAGCTCTGGCTTGAAAATAAATAACGGAAATTATTAAATATTAATTAAATTAAAGGAAAGTTTATACGTTTAGATTTTCAAACAAGCTATACGAGCAGATTTTATCTTAACGAACAGAAAAAAAATTTTATATATCACACAGAGAAATTAGTTTTACAAAAAAAATTCAAGTTACAACGAAAATTTAAACTGTCTTAGAGTAGTACCAAAATAATTTAATTATTATTTTATTTCACATCAAAAGCAAAAAAAATTTTTCAATTCACAGTCAGCATTTACAAATGAAATTTCGATTCAATACAAGGGAAAACCTCAAACCAGACAATTGATGCAGCACGGAGTTCTATTCGCAATCATTATCTTGTAATCAGGTGGTATAAGCGTAACCCACGACAGTAAAAAGAAACTATATGTATAAGACGTAGAGTAGCTTTAAGTAACAAATTCTATAAATATGAAAAGAAATTAGAGTTGAAGAGAAAAGAGAAAAAAATTCTTTACGGTTAAGAAAACTTACCAAACAAAAATTTTTAATCGGGCGTAACGTTAAGAAAAAATGTTTGGATAATAGAAAAAACATTTTATTTTTAAGCAGCTAACAAAATTGGTACACACAAAAAAAAATTTTCCAATTGTTAGAAAAAAAAGTGTTAAAGTCAAGCTAAAAATTTTCCTGCTCAAATGAGCTATGTAAGCCGACTGTTATTTCCAGTTGGTACAGTTACCACGTTGCTGTGGGTGTGGTAGAGCGCACTGTAGATGGTAAGGGTAACTAGCAAATTTTAATAAAATACTAACAAACCAGCTTGCTTGAGATGGAGTCACTTAAAAGAATACTGCTAAATTAGTAAGGTGGTAGAATGAGTATAAACTGCAAGGGTATTCACAAAAATGAACCAACATAAATAAATATACAAGAATATGATATCATACTACGTGGTCGTGAGATTATTGCTTTAAACTTACAAAAATTACGTAGTTTTGTGGATAAGTTTGGGCTCAATGAGAATAAAAAATTTCACTATGGTTTTTATTGGTAAAAGGAAAGATTTCAAAAAAACAACAGCAGATTAAATTTTACTGCTGTACAAAAAAATTTAATAATTAATATCAAAGATAATTCACGTAGATAGCACAAAAGAAAACAAGTTATGGGCAGCTTTACATAGCACAATCGAAAGTACAATTTGTTATCTGGCTGTGCCGCACGACTACGTATTGTAAGACAATACGATATAGTTAAATGTGCTGACATACTAGTATGCTTGCGACAGAACTGAAGATATAATATGTAGACAAGCTATACAATATGTACACAAGCAATATAATATTTAAACTAAAATTAATATATTTAAGTCAGGAAAGAAAATTTTATTAATGATTTTAGCTTTCTCTAATGGCGACGAGAACGATTTTTTCTCTCGCTCAAGTTACACACACACAATATATATATATATATATATGGGACATTTCACACCAACTGAAAGAGCAAAAAAATTAAAATCGCTGAAACTCTGAGAATATATTCTGTCTGTCACTCAAAATGTGTAAAAAAATATTCAAGGATTTAGATTTGAAGGATCAAGAGCCATAAATCCTTGAAATTTGGAAATTTTCAAAATTTTTGGAAAAGTACCAACTTTATGATTTTTTTTCTGAAATTCTTGATGTTTTAGAGAGAAATTCATGAGGATTCTTCTTGTTCTAGATAAAGAGGAGAGTTAGCATTATTTTTTACAGAGCTAAATTTTGAAGTTTTCTATTGGTTCTTACATGTGTTACATGGTAATTGAAATTACTCATTGTCTGCTACTTCAGAAATTGCTATTCGAGGGTTTATTTCCTTCTATTTTTTATCAACTTAAAAATAAATTTTTGGCTGTGTAAGAAAGAGACACCAATAAGGAGTTATAGCAGTTTAAAATATATATTTTCATGTCTAATTTATTTTCAATATAAAAATTAATCATACATGATAATATATATTTAAAACTGTTTTAACTCCTTATTGATGGCTCTGACTTACAGGATCAAAAATTCATTTTAAAGTTCACGTAAAATAGAGGAAAATAAGCCCACGAAAAGAAATTTCTGAAGTGGAAAGCAATGAATAATTTCAATTACCATGTAATACATATAAGAACCAATAAAAAACATTAAAATTCAGGTCTGTAAAGAATCATGCTAACTCTGCTTTTCATTAACAACGAGAAGTATTCTCATGAATTTCTCTCTAAAATATTAGGATTTTTAGGAAAAAAAATGATCAAGTTGGGACTTTTCCAAAAATTTTGAAAAATTTCCAAATTTCAAGAATCTATGGCTCTTGATCCTCCCAATCTAAATCCTTGAAAATTTTTTTACACATTTTGAGTAACAGGCAGGATGTATTCCCAGAGTTTCAGAGATTTTTATTTTTCTGCTCTTCCAGTTGGTTTGAAATGTTCTATATATATATATATATATATATATATATATATATATATATATATATATATATATATATATATATATTCATTTAAAAAGTTTGTTGTAAAAAGACTTAAAATCGAAATTATTTTGAATTATTTTTAATAATTGTATTCTTCAATTTATTTACAGTTATTTATGGTTATTTGCAGTATCTACATTTAAGTAATGTATAAATGATAATAAACAACCCACACAGGATAAAATATTTATGGAAGCTTCCTGGAACATTGGCAGCGAAGATTTGAAAAATTTTAGGAATCTTCCATGGAATATTGCTGGAAGATTCTAAGAATATTTCATTGGAAGATCTAGGACATCTCAGATCTTTTATTGAAATATTTCAGGAATCTTGCAGGAATATTTCATGAAATATTCCGTTGGAACATACATTGAAAATTTCCGGAATATGGGAACGGTAGATTTGAAACATTTTATGAACCTTTCATGGAATATAAACGAAAGATCTAAAGAATCTTTCATGGAATATGCACGAAAGGTTTAAAGAATTTTTCATAAAATATTCCATGAAATATTTCTGGAAGATTTTAGAAATCCATCGTAAAATATTCCGTGCAATATTTATGGAAGATTCGCAGAATATTGGCACGAAAGATGTGGAATATTTCAGGAATCTTCCGTGAAATATTCCTGTAATATTCGTGTGTCCTTAATTCTTCCTACATTGGAATAATCCATGGAATATTTTTGAGAGATTTCAAGGATATAAAAATGGAAGGTTTGGGTAATCTCTCATCTTTCATGAAATGTTCCTGGAAGATTTTTGGAAAATGTGAAATGCTGTGAGGGGATGGTATATATATTATATAATAACACATTACACCTATACATCAATACATATACGCATACATAAACATTTAGTTATAAAATCGCATTTAAATATTCGCTTCGACTGTGCACATCAGAGTGCTAATACCCTTTCGCTTTTATAGTAAGTGAGGTATCTTTTAACTGCTTGGGGATAAAACTCCCATTTAACAAACATCCCCTTATCGGCGTCACTGGAAACCTCCCGTAACGTTCCGCGCAATCTTCCAACGAAAACTTCATGGAATCATTCTAGAATCTTTTAAGCAATATTCCACTTAAAGATTACTGTAATCTTTGCGTAAAATATTTCGTGGAATATTTACGGAAGATTTATGTAATATTTCGCTGCACGATTTAAAAGTTTTTAGAAATCTTTCAGTGAAATGTTTCTGGAATCTTTCTGAAATCTTTAATGAAATATTCCACTGGAAGATTACTTAAATCTTTTTGTGGAATATTTTGTTGACTATTTATGGAAGATTTATATTATATTCCACTGTACGATTTGAAAGGTTTTTGGAATCTTCCAGTGAAATGTTTATGGAATCTTTCTGAAATCTTTCATAAAATATTCCACTGGAAGGTTACTTAAATATTTCTGTGGAACATTTCGTGGAATATTTATGGAAGATTTATGTAATGTTCCGCTGTACGATTTTAATGTTTATCGGAATCTTCCTGAAATCTTTTATGAAATATTTGATCGGAAGATTACTTTATTCTTCCTGTGAAATGTTTCGTGGAATATTTATAGAAGATTTATGTAATTATCCGCTGTACGATTTTAAAGTTTATTGAAAACTTCCAGCGAAATGTTTATGGAATCTTCCTGGAATCTTCCATAAAATATTTTACTGGAATATTCATAAACATTACATGGAATATTTTATGAAATATTTCAGAAATCTTTCGTGAATATTACATGGAATATTTCGAAAAAGTTTTCGAACATTCCTTTGAAATATTCCTAAAATATGCCTGAAAGCTTTCAATAGAACATTCCAGTGGAATATTCTGAAATATTCCATAAAGACTTTCAATAATCTGCATGAAAGGTTCCATTGAAATATTCCAGTGGAATAATTCGAAATATTTCAGTGAAATCTTACATGCTATGTGAGAACCATTATTTATTCCTAGCCTAACGCTTTTTTATTGTTATTTACAGTTTTCAATATTTTCTTATAATCATTTGTTTATTCGCAGCATTATTCTACTTTTACAGAATAATTTTCATACGAGGTGATAATATATTTTACTATAAGATAATATATATATATATATATATATATATATATATATATATATATATATATATAGGGGCATTTCATGTCAACTCACCTGGTCAAAAAATAAAAATCGCTAAAAATCTGAGAAGATGTTCTATTTGATACCCAAAATACTCAAAAAATTTTTAGAGCTCTAGGTCAAAGAGATCAAGAGCTAGAGATCATTGAATTTTGGGATTTTCTCAATTTTTTTGTGAAATTATCATCTTTAATATTTTTTTATTTAAAAACTAAGTGTTTTAGAAAAAAATGTATAAAGACATTTTTTTGGAAATTATGTGTAGAAACTACACAAATTTTTTCCAATCCCAAAGTTGCTATCTTCTGATTGGTCCATTATATATTTTGATGTGATTTTCAATCACTCGAGTTCGCCCAGGTTGATTTCACTCATTTGGCACTAAAATGTTTGCTTGTATATGATCTTTGACTGAAATTTTCTCCCATATGGGAAAATGACTCTGTAAGCAGCTAAGAAACTTTTAATTTTACCAAAAATGATGTTTTCAATGATATTCAAAATTTTTATTGTTAATTTGCTTTCAACACTCTTGATAATTTTTAATTATTTTAATATCATTATTATATTTAAAAATGTTATTATATTTTAATAATTTGAGTCTAAATTAGTGTAGAATAAAGTTAAATTAATAAGTCAACATTTGCATAATCAATCGTAACCACATATAAATTTAAAATCAAAGCACACTGATTAAAGAATTATTAAATAATTTCACAGTTGCATTCTAAACTGCTATTTAATTAATATTGAATAAAAAAATTAATTTAAATTGTGAACTTACAATAAATTAAACCATCAAGTTAAAAATATACAACAGAAACTTATAAAAAGAAAGCGAACAAGCTCCTCAACTTTATAACTTTTAAAATATATATAAGAATTTATTTTTTAATTGAAAAAAGCTGAGGCTGAAGGAAGATTTTAGTCAAATTTAATTGCAAACAAGAATTTTTAATAAAATCTTTGGAATTTGTATGATGTAGTTAAAATAAAAATCAAAAATATAAGATTTACTACATATAAAATTTATTTATCATAAATTACAAAATTGAAAAAGGCTTTTATCCATTAATATTCAAGTATTTCACATTTAAATTTTTAACTATAATTCATTAGAACAAAATATGAATATCGAGAACTGAATTCAAAAATAAAAAAATAGGATTTTTTTTACAATTAAGAATATCAATATCTAATTTGTTTTATATTAATCATTTCATTTTCTAATGTTAAATTATACTATTGAAAGGTTAAGTCATCATATTATTACAAATTTCAACACTAGAAGTGAGGAGGAAATACTGTTATAATAGTATCACTATTCTATTAGCATATGAAATTTAGCTTTGTAAAATAAAAAATTTAAAAAATAACAGTGTTTGTATATACGTTATCTTCTGAATATAATTTTGATGTTACAATACCATTAGTTGGAATTAGGCAATGTTGCTCTTGAATATTTTTTACACGGTTATTGTTTTAATACCTCTTTGTCAAAAATTTTTTATTTCTATTATAGTCCTCTTGCGTTGAATATTTAAAATTAATATTTGGCATTCTGTCAGATGTACTCAGCTATTGGAATAAATTTTTACAAGTTGAAATAGGATTATTTGTAGACTTCTGAAGACTTGCTCTGATTGCTCCTCTTTTCCCGGTCGCTCCAAGTCCATCACACGGGCCCTTTCCATGGGCTGTTGCATAATAATGCCATTCAGCATCTCACCCAAAATCTTTTTTATGATATGATAAGTTAATCACATTTTTGTAGTTTTTATATTGCTGAGGAGCACCATCAGAAAAATAATAATTTTTTTTTACTGAAGAAAATTCTTCAATCAAAAAATTAAAAATGATCTTATGAACAGTATAGACTGCAACACTTTCATGAATTAAACAGTCTGAAATAATGACCAAACTTTTATGATAAATTATTTCATTAGTTTTATAATAAATAACAACATTGTACAGTGTCGCCTGGTTATTGTTCCAATGGAACCCAGGAACAGCATCTTGTACAGTAAAGGCGTAGTTTTCAGCGAAATCTACAATAATTTGAAACTCATTTTCTTCTAATTTATCCTTCAACATTCTTGAATACGCAGATTGCTTTGATGCTATAAATGCATGAGGAAGTAACTCTTTTACTTTAATAGAAAAATCATTTATAAATTCAGATGTTTCTTTTGTTAATGTTACCAGGGTAGTTTGGGGGTTATTAACCCAGTTTTTAAAAGTGATTGAACTAATATTATTGTCTTCAAAAACTTTGAATAAAATTTGTTGTAAATTATCTACTCCTGGACATTTCTCACATTTGTTAAAATGACATAATTTATATGCTGAATCACATATTAAAAGATTAAAACAATCTGTGAATGCTGTTATTTTATGATCTTCATTTTTTGTAAGATCAGATAAATGACTATCTAGAAAAAAAATTAGATATTACAATTAAAACTTTGATTATTTTCATTAAGATATTATATAATATAATAAAATAAAAATACCTATTATCATCAATTTTACATTTTGATGGTATAAACAGACGCACACACTGTGCGTGCCACTGCTTCCTGCTAATACACAATTTTGAGGGCGAAGCGTGGTAAATTTGCTAAAACTAATTTTTTTCCTGGATGTTCTAATTTAAAGAACTGATACAATTCCTTTAAATTCAATAAAACCAGTCGTTTTTTAATCTTTTCTTTAATCCCATCAATCGTTCTTACAGATATGACATCTTTCATGCCAGACATAATCCAACTCACGTCATCTCTTAAATAAAAACTTGTAACTAATGAAGATAATTCACAAGCAATAGATTTACCTAAACAAAAAATATTTTATTAGCTTTAAAGTAGCATTTGAAATTTTAACTTTAATAAATTTAACATATTTTTTAAAACACTATAACTTTAAACATATTAAATAATATAAAAAATTGAAATTATATAAATAAAAATAACAAGTGAACCTTTTTTATTAGGAGGTGATGACAGAACCCCTTGGTCTTCAATAATATTTCTAGCACATTTGATCATGTTTTCCGAAGCATCAAAATATGATGTTATATCAGTATAACTCCATGTTTTAGGCAAAACAGATAGAATTTTAAATTTTAAATTTTTTGAACTTGATGGATCATGAAAAATTAATTGTAGGTTATTCAATAAATCAACAGCATGATTGATGGTTTTTGATGGTAAGGCAATTGCTGAGCAGGAATTATCTGCAATCAATACATCTAAAATTTCATTTAAATCCTTATTAAAATAATTATCACTAATTATAGACACACATTCTTCTGAAGATTGAGTAGGTACGATATCTACTTCCATTGCTAATGTATGATAAAGAAAAAAAAGTTAGATTAGAAAAGTAATGGAGCAAAAAAGAATTTTATTTTTCGTATCCTTCTGGAGGCTGTCTTCTGGAGTGTAAATTGAGAATTATTTGATAAATGAAAAAGTTAATATGCATAAAAACTAATTCTACGAGTTATTAGAGTAAACTTAATGTTATGTTATTAGAAGCATACATCGTATTACGGTTCAATTTAAATGTTTAAAAAAACTTTAATCTTAAGAGAACTAGAAAGTTAGTAGAAGTAGTGATTAGAATTTATGTTAATATTCTGTATCAAGCTTTGATGTAATATCTGTCTAATAAATTTTCTTAGAAGAATCATATACTTGATATATTAGTACTCTAAAAAATAATATTCATAATGAATGGAAGAGAAAGAAATAATCATGAATTCTTTTTTATTAATATTTTAAGAAAACAGTAGCAAAACTAACCAAAACACTACATCCAACACACACTTATTAAATGCAAAATTCATATAAGGTATATTCATAAGATTCAAACAAAATAAAATTCCAAAAAAAATTTTTATATATGAATGCTTACATTGTATTTTATTTAATTCTTCCCAAGCTTTTTTTCTGCACTCAGTACATAATCTTTCTCCTAATTGAACATGGTTCAAGACTGTTTTAAGATCTGCAGTCATTTTCCGTAAAGACTTAGTTTTACGATGATTTTTCAATTTGTAAGGGTTACAACATCTATCATATCTAGTATTTGTTGTTGCAAAACCCATTTTTACTGTGAACGATTTCTCACTTGCTTAAATATGAATAATTAAATTTGCAAATTTACCTATTTAAAAATATAAACATGGAATATTAAACCATCGAATATGGATACATATAGAAACATAGATTTTGATTCGTTCTATTGAGTGATTTGGGCTCAAATTCATAGACGTGACTTAGGACCCGTCTACACTATGTTCTTTGTGCCGTGCTCTGTATGGTATACTTTTGGACGAAGTCGCTGATTGGTTGTTTTTAAGAAATCACTTCTAGCGTTGAAATTTGTAATAATGTGATGACTTAACCTTTCAATAGTATAATTTAACATTAGAAAATGAAATGATTAATATAAAACAAATTAGATATTGATATTTTTAATTGTAAAGACAATACTATTTATTATTTTTGAATTCAGTTCTCGATATTCATATTTTGTTCTAATGAATTATAGTTAAAAATTCAAATGTGAAATACTTGAATATTAATGGATATGTTACGAATTTTATTTTATTATTAAGCGACTAATATAATATTAAATTATAAAAAAGGCGAGAAAGCGTCCGCGACGTGGATCGAACCCCGGGACTCTTGCACGACAGACAAGCGCTCAAACGTTGAGCCATTCCCACCGATGCATTTTCATTTCTTTGGTCGCTTCATATTCTATAAACTGCATGCTTGCATTTTTTCTATATTCGCTACTATACGGCACTCGTAACAGATAAAAGCCTTTTTCAATTTTGTAATTTATAATAAATAAATTTTACATGTAGTAAATCTTATATTTTTGATTTTTATTTTAACTACATCATACAAATTCCAAAGATTTTATTAGAAATTCTTGTTTGCAATTAAATTTGACTAAAATCTTCCTCCAGCCTCAGCTTTTTTCAATTCAAAAATAAATTCTTATGTATAATTTAAAAGTTATAAAGCTGAGGAGCTTGTTCGCTTTCTTTTTATAAGTTTCTGTTGTATATTTTTAACTTGATGGTTTAATTTATTGTAAGTTCACAATTTAAATTAATTTTTTTATTTAATATTAATTAAATAGCAGTTTAGAATGCAACTGTGAAATTATTTAATAATTCTTTGATCAGTGTGCTTTGATTTTAAATTTATATGTGGTTACGATTGATTATGCAAATGTTGAGTCATTAATTTAACTTTGTTCTACACTAATTTAGACTCAAATTATTAAAATATAATAACATTTTTAAATATAATAATGATATTAAAATAATTAAAAATTATCAAGAGTGTCAAAAGCAAATTAACAATAAAAATTTTGAATATCATTGAAAACATCATTTTTGGTAAAATTAAAAGTTTCTTAGCTGCTTACAGAGTCATTTTTCCATATGGGGGAAAATTTCAGTCAAAGATCATATACAAGCAAACATTTTAGTGCCAAATGAGTGAAATCAACCTGGGCGAACTCGAGTGATTGAAAATCACATCAAAATATATAATGGACCAATCAGAAGATAGCAACTTTGGGATTGGAAAAAATTTGTGTAGTTTTTCCACATAATTTCCAACAAAAAATGTCTTTATACATTTTTTTCTAAAACACTTAGTTTTTGAATAAAAAAATATTAAAGATGATAATTTTACAAAAAAATTGAGAAAATCCCAAAATTCAATGATCTCTAGCTCTTGACCTCTTTGACCTAGAGCTCTAAAAATTTTTTTGAGTATTTTGGGTATCAAATAGAACATCTTCCCAGATTTTTAGCGATTTTTATTTTTTGACCAGGTGAGTTGACATGAAATGCCCCATATATATAAATATATGTTTCATTTCACAAAAAAATTTCATCATCAAAACTAATTCTCTAATGTAAAGAATAGAAAATCAAATTGGTATAATTTTAAAATTTTGATATGGGAATACTTTTTATAAATAACTTATTAATAATTTTGAATAATGGTAAATTTTTTAAATAACTTGTGGTATTGAATGCTGATTAAATTTAGTTTTAACATGAAGTTTAGATTAGATTAGATTAGATATTGTTTATTTTGTATTATAATTACAAAAAAGCGTGAAAAATTA
The DNA here is from genome assembly GCA_017163975.1 of Anastatus disparis. Taxonomy (NCBI): domain Eukaryota; kingdom Metazoa; phylum Arthropoda; class Insecta; order Hymenoptera; family Eupelmidae; genus Anastatus; species Anastatus disparis. Next base: position 1,253,918 of record JAFFSR010000315.1, on the reverse strand, counting down.
CAAATAAAGTTGAAAAAATACATAAAAATACTTTAAATAGCCTTGTACATATAAAATCAAAATAGCACAGTATGATATCACAGTCATAAAACATAATAGAGATAGTAATACTGTAATAGTAAGTCAATAAATTAAATAAAAGCGATATCACAGATAACACGAATAAATACATGCAAAAAGTATAAATAATATAGTTAAAAATCAGTCTCAATATCTATCAGTCAAAATAATTACATAAAATCAAGCGTGTAAAGAGCGCAGTCGAAATATCAGCAGTATACAGTAAGTTAAAATCACAGCAAGTTGAATGTACAGTAATATACAAGTCAATCTGATAAAAATATAATCATTCACTCTATGCACACACATCCTACATACACGCCAATAAATACAATCATGCCTTAAATCTATAAAGGGTACATCACATAATAAATTAACACATATGATATAGTCCGAAAATAATACTGTTTAATCGAGGTCGAGTAAAAACCTCCTCAGAGCGGCTTTAAACCTGCCAATTGATGGAAGATTTTTAATATCAGCAAGTAGGGAGTTCCAAAAATGCGCACCTTGAACTTGAAAGGAATTTCTTCCAGTCTCAGTGCGCATGAAGGGCACCGCAAGATCTTTAATCTCACCCCTAGTGGTCGCTCTGGGTATATATCTAGTGAAGAGACCCACTAGATATTCGGGAGTATTCATACGTACGATTTTGTACATAAGTACAGCCATAAAATACTGTCTCCTCGAATCAGTACGTAGCCAACCCAAAGCATGTCTATGGGGAGAGATGTGATCACCCATTCTTACGCCTAATACATATCTCACACATGAATTTTGCATTGTCTGTAGCCATCTTCGTAACTCCTGCGAAGCATCGAGCAAAACCACTGAGCAATAATCAAGATGTGGAAACAGCAGGGCGGTTGCGAGCTGCTTACGCAGAGCCTCAGTGGTGTACCGACGGAAAAACCGCAGGCTATAAATCACTCTATTGAATTTTTTAGTCAGCATATTAATATGCGGTTCCCAAGACAGTTTAGAGTCGAGTACAACACCAAGGCTCGTAACGGTGTCAGAGAAAGGAATACCGATACCGCTCCCCAGGTCAATCGTCCTTGGCTCACCCGAATAAAAATTTTAAATAAAACGATTACTTCCAAAGACGATCGCCTTTGTTTTACTAGCATTCAAAGTGAGAGAAACACCAGCAGCCCACCCCGACACCACCCTGGCCGCCCTCTGTAAAATACGAATCCCCTCGTCCACATCATCATAAGGGACCTGTGTATAAATTTGAAGATCATCCGCATACAGCAGATGCCCGACGCAACCAGAGTCCAGTGCGTCACGTACGTCATTTATGTAAAGGCAAAACAACAGAGGCCCCAGCACCGAACCCTGAGGTACTCCTAGATTGGTTGTTAGCCAATTCGATTCCTCCTTCAAATGTGTGGAAACCATTTGTTTCCTACCTGATAAATAGGAGTTAATCCATCCGAGTGCGGCCCTGGAGAACCCCATCGATCTAAGCCTCGCAAGAAGTTTGGAGGGAGAGATCGTGTCGAATGCCTTACTAAAGTCAAAAAGTAGCAGTAACGTGACAAGTTTCCTGTCTAGACCTGACCTTATATCGTCCATAAGCTTAAGTACAGCAGTCTGCGTAGAATGGTTTTTCCTGAAGCCCGTCTGCATAGGATCGAGCAATTTTTTGGATGTAATGTACTCCTGCAGTTGGTCATGGGCGATCTTCTCAAGAACCTTTGAAAGAAAACATAAGATGGCTATAGGCCTAAAATCTTTTGGTTGCTTAGGTGCAGCACACTTTTTCAATGGTATAATACGTGCTTGCTTCCAACGGCAAGGGAAGACCCCCCGTGCAAAAGAGGAGTTGAACAGAGTCACAAGATGTTCACCAATAAATGGTAAAGCTTTAACTATCACGCTTTGCGGAATGCCATCCTCACCACAAGCCTGTGAGGAAAAATGTGAAATTGCAAGAACAACATCATTAAAACTAATTGGTTTAAAGGTAAACCCACTTTCATTGCATTGAGAAAGAATTCTCAATCGCTCTTCACTATCCTCCTGCGGCGAGACTGACACCCCAGCAAAGTGCGCATTAAGCTCATCCGGAGTGAATCCATTCAAATCCCCTTGAGGTCCGGATAGCAGTCCCAGGTCTCTCAACTCCTTCCAGACATTACCACCCGCAAGAGCATCAAACAGTCTATTGTGAATATAAGCAGTCTTAGCATGGTCCGTGCGTTCGTCTACCACCCTACGCAACCGCAGAAATTCAAGGAGATACTGCTTGTCCTCTGTCCGTTTGTATCTACGATATGTAGCATCTCTCTTACGCCGCATCCGTGACAATTCTTCATCTACCCATGGAAACTTATTCTTATTAGGCTTGAGCGCTTTCAACGGCGCCAAATTCTCGATTGCAGCAGTGAGATTGTCACAGAGGCAACCAAGTGCAGATTCAGGGTCAACCGCGTCAGTCATAAGCGGCGACCAATCACAGCCGGCAAGTTTCTCTCCCAATGCAGTTGGACAAATATTTTTATAGTTCCTATACATGATAGGTTTTTGATCAAAAGTTATAGTGTTGCAAGGCAAACAGACGTCAATTAAATTATGCCGACTGTGAAAGCTCGCCGGTAGGTTCCGTGCATCAAGCACCACGTCGTTGTCATCAACAAAGATCAGGTCAATCCACGCGTGAGACGTAGGAGTATGATGCGTAGCACCGTGCTGGACCAACTGTAACGAAAGCTCAGCCGACAGCTTACTAAGAAACTTAGCATCACTGCTCTCTTTAAGGAGATCGGCATTCAAGTCCCCCATTATAATTTTATGGGAATAGTCCGAACAAAAATTTCTCAAATCAATCAACAAATTAGAGTTTCTAGTAAACGAAACAGCAGGAGGACGATAAATGACAGAAACCAGCACGGGCTCGGAGCCGCCAACTTGCACAGAACAGAAAATATATTCAGGCACCTCCGGCTTACCGCTACTATTACTAGTTTGCGTCTCCGAAGTGGCCAAAATAGTGCATTTTAGATTATCCTTAATATACAAGGCAACTCCTCCACCACGCAAGTTTCTGTCCTGTCTAAACACTTTGTACCCCCCGGCTCGAATGACGTCATCCGATACAGACGGACCCAGCCAGGTCTCAGCAACTCCAAATATGTCGTAAGAATGATAGCCACTTAAAAATTCATGCACCTGCCCAATATGAGCTCTCAAAGAGGTCACATTCAGAAAGCACGCGCGCAGTTCACCCCTCCTCCCTATTCGACTCTCCGAAGAGGACCAGCGCAGTCATTGCTGGGGAGAGGCTCTATCTAAGGATATTGCATGATTTTTAATTAATTCCTGATTCGAGCTCATCCCACTATTATGAGGTTTACATTTATCATTATCAGTAGTTCCATTATTTGTTAGAGCTTCATCGTGTTTCTCAAAATCAGTTACTTTAACATTTTTCTGTACAATACATTTAGATTTATCTAATATTTCATTCAAATCATGTTCACTTTCAAATTTGTGCGCTCTCTCCCCTCTCTCCCTCCTCACCATAAATTTACCACCTCTATGCCAAACAAACTTGCAACCTTTTCCTTTAGCATACTTTTTAAGATTTTTAAATTTAATATATTTATCTTTTTCAAGATACTCATTTATATATATTTGAGAATGGTGCTTGGTGGTAGAAAAACTGCCGAGGAGGGAGGGATCCAGATCCGCTGTCGAAAAACCCGTTAATCTACGCCTAGCCATAAATACCTTCTGCGCCAAGTCATCTCCAGAAAGTCTAACCAACAATGAGAACGCAATACTCGGACCGCCAACGATCTCAGGCCCAGCAGACATCCTGCCCTTATTTTTATTTTCAGAATTAGAGATCTCAGTAACAGATACAATATTTGAACGTTCAAAAGTCGGAAGTATGGTTCCCAGAACAGCGCAAGCATAATCCTCCAGCCCAACATTAGCCGCAGAGCAGTCCAGTCCGCTGGATATCACCAAGACACTATTCCCAGAACCACACCTCTTCACAGTATGGCAGGATGCCTCTCCGCTACTATCTGTATGTGCTTTTACTAATTGTTCATCGTTTGAATCAACAGGTGCTTCAGTGCATGTGTTAAGAGAGCTACTATCTTTACGTTCAAATGATTGTGTTATATTCGAATTTACAGGCATATCAGTGTTGGTGTTGGTGTTGATTAAGTGTTCGTCCTGGGCCGTGAGATCACTAACGGTCTGCACCACCTCAGCCACCCCGGTCATAAGTTGAGAAAAGTTGCTGTCCACTCCATTGAATTCATTACCTAAAAATGCTTGCATATTATTAAAATTAGTCGTGAGAGATTTGAAAAACTTTTCATACATGCCATTTAGAGCAGACAACAACTCCTTCTCTAAAGTACCTATCATACCCCTGAGTTTACGATTCTCCTCTAGCAGCTGCGTCTGCCCAGCATGTAAATTCTTAATAATTTCATTTTGACTCTCCATTTTAGTCACGATATCCTGCAGACCCTTGTCAGTATTTATAATATGGCTCTCAAGAGCCGGAAGTCGATTAAGATCATTTTGAATCAGATCGAGCCTGCAGGATAGCGCGCTCTCCAAAGCAGACACAGCTGCCTTTACTGAGGAAGAATCAGCTCCATTATTACTCTGCTGAAGACCACCATTTGTACCCCTACTAATATTGTTATCCGGGGTGACCAATACAGCACCACCTCTAAATTTTTCATTAATTAAATTGATACTTATGCTATGTTCCCCTCCAGCTACCGCAGAACAGCGCGAATTGGTCCTCTTCTTAATCACAGAGTGATCTTGAGCTTTCTTAATCGGTGCGACAGGTGAGCATCCTCGTGATGGAGTAGAAGCAACGATAGGCCGGGCTATAGGAGCACCTCGCATAGTGGCACCGCGTATTTCAGCGCCAGTGCCAGAGAGTGGGGCAGTGGGAGAAGCGATAGGTCGGCCAGCTATACATTTCTCACAATCATATTTCGGATTACCATCGTTATCATGAGGCACGCGCTTCATACATTTTACATGGCAGCGCTGCCGGCATGTAAAACACTGCATTAATTTTTTCGACCCTTTTATATTATCAGCGGGAAAACCGCAGATGGCGCAGCAGTTCTTGATGGTAATTTGTGACATGGTTTAAGCTGTATAAGATGTCAAGAGAGGTGAGAGAATAAATGTAATAGAAAAGAAATAAAAGATAGCAGCAAGAGCAGCGTCAGAGAAATAAAAATAGCAATAAAAGCAAAACAAAAATAAAGATGGCCTGTGAAACTCTCCGCCCAAGTACATCACATTTAAAATTAAATATAAAAGAAATAGGTTATATATTAAAAGAAAAGCAGCATAATAAGCTGTTTAAAATTCGCGCGTCAAATATATAAAATCAAAAGGCCAGATGGAAACGCGCCTTAAGTATGTTAATTACCTGTCACTTATCCATAGAGTAGATAAGACAGTAAACAAGGTAACCCATAGGTGGAGCCACTAATGACGCACTTAAAAGATTCACCTAAGAGATAGTAAATTTGGCGCCAAAATTATTGTAGGTTATGTAGCAAATGCATAACCTATATGCAATACATGCATAAACCATAAAGATGCAACTGCATCCCCCCACTGCACCACCACTCAACACCCCACTTCACAGGCAAAACAACAAACTAGCAATGCTCCAGCCATTCCGCAACCGTCAGCAACAGCAGCACAAGCAACAAAAAATGACAATGCTGGTAGAGTATTGCACGAAGACAGAAAAACGTCCAGGGTCCGAGAGATGCAGATGCACAGGTGCAAGCAAGTCAAGCCAAGCCTTGAGGACCCCCAGCTGGACGATTCTCTGTAAAAAGATTCACTCGACAGAGTGAAATAAAAAGTATTAAAAGACAAAAAGACAGAGCCGAAGCAGCGTGTCAGTGAATACTTACAGGCGGAGAGGGGAGAGGTTAATTATTTAGGTTGGAAATATATTCAATAAAATAATATAACTATTTATAAGTTATCACTTAATTTTTTAAACTTTTTATTTATAGTTGACAATTATATTGAATATATGACTCTCATTTTAATAGTTTTTATATGATATTATGTGAATTTTATAAATATAAATTATTTAAGGAGATGTAAAATGGACAGCACACTTCCACCCATAAATATTGATTATATAACCATTGTATTTTAAAATTTTGAATAAATAGATGCATTACCATACAGTATGTATCACGAAGATTATTTAGTTAAATTTCTACATAAATCTATTCATTAGTTATTGAGAAGTTTGGGTTCCAATATTATTTACTAAAATTTTTCCATTTGGAATCAGAAATTTAAATATCTTGAAAACTAATCATTGGAATAATTTAAAAATTTAAATAAATAATTATTACGAGACATACTACAAGTTAATACATTCCTTTTATGGAAATTCAGCAATAGAATGGAAAGACAGTTAATTTTTTTATCTTCTTATAGTAAAATATAATCAAACTTTGACAACAAATTTAACATAATGAAATAATTGTACTTTCAATGATTTGTATCATATTTAATACAAATTATAGAGTGATATTACAAAATATTATTTTTTTTCGCATTCATAATAAATGTCTCGCAAATAATAAGTAAATTTTTTTTTTAAATGTTTACTTTTTTAGGGGGAATTCTACTTCTATCTAGACAGTTCATACATATAAATGCATAATTATAGACATAATCAGAAACATTTATTCATATTTTATATATTGTCCTATCTTCATAATTCACTATTAAAAAAATTTAATATCTAATAAATAATTTTTTAAAATTGTGTTTCATAAAATTTATGTTCAAACGATATTAAAAAAAATATTTTCATATCATGTAATTATAATTTTTTAAATGAGGTAATTTGATCTTTTTTAAAAATTAATGTTTCTCTTATTAAAAATATTATTGCTTCAATGAAATGCATTGCTAACAATTGATATATAAATCACAATTCATTTAAATATAAACACGTGTGCAAATGAAAATGTAATTAAGGTTAAATGTATGTTATTTATGAAAAATTGTTAACAAGTAACTTTTTAAATAATATATTTTCATGAAAACTAATTTGAATACCTTATTCTCTGAATGATAACTGAATACAATTTTAATTTAATAAATTTAGTTATACAATTATAAATATATAATATTTATATAACTGTTCATCAAATAAAATTATTATTTTTTTAATATATATATATTAAAAAAATAATTATTACAATAGATTGTAGTTAAATAAATATGTTTATTTTAATAATTATAGCGTTGAAATTTGTTTTGATGAAAATGTTATTTGATTGACATTTAGAGTATTATTTTAATTATTTTTGAAAAGTTACTCGTCATCAATAAAAAAATATTTAATTTTCCAAATTAATAATCTATTAATATCAAGAATTTTCTAAAAATTATAATATTTATGATATGCGAACCTTACTTGTGATACATACACTTTGTAATATTCGTATCTCATTAAATTTTTATATTAGATACAAAGGGGATTGTTAAGTAATTGCAGATAGTTATTTTTTTATTCCAAAATATTCGAATTTAAAATTAACTAAAATGTTGTATTCTAATCTTATGATTTTTTCTATTTAAATTATTCCATATATATATAAAATACATTTGTGAAGATATTTTTATTAGAAATCAATATGAATTTCTTTTAAGCATGTTTCACTTATAAATTAATTTCATAATTTAAATTCATGGTCATATATTGAGGTCTGGAAATTATAGTTGTAACGCAGTACCCAGTTCTCAGTTTATTTACATCAAATATCGTACTATTTTTGTTTTTCTAATGGAAGTAGAGTGAGAAATAGTCATTTGGAATAAATTATACGCTTTTTTACGTTAAGCACATGTGTACATGTATTTTTATATTATGTTTCATCAAATTATTTTCAATTTTATTCAATATTCAAAATTCAATTAATTAATTCTTATTCACTTAAAATTAGTCATTTATACATAATAATATAATAAAAGAAAATTCAACTAAGCGACGTTAGGAGCGAAAAACTTCAATATAATTAATACCTGTTAACATAAAACCCAATAAATTGTGTAACGATTTTCAACAGTTGATAAATATAATGTAAATCATATAATATATATATCAATTTTGAATTTTTTATCATTAATTTAAAACTCAAAAGTAACTATTTTAAAACGGAATATGGAAGATAAACATGTATCGTTTTAATCCTTGAATATCACGAATTTAAATATTAATTATTAGTAATTTTAAAGAGTTATATATTATATAAATAATTCTATATTTAATAATTTTCAATTTTAGTAACAGGAAAAGCCGCACGAGAAGAGATTATCAATTACACTTTCTGCGAAATATTGCCCTTGAATCGAGTAGGTAAAAGATCAGTCTTAATACCAAAAAAACGGCAGTAAGCATCGCAAATTTATGCTCTTACTTCATAATATAATAGTACCAACATTGGTCCCTAAAATTCAAGCTATAGTACTAATTGAAATTATATTGTCACTCTTTTTTTAAGTACCTTAATACATAAATTAGATATACTTGATTTAGAACCTATTTTAACAACACTTTCTTTTCTCCGTGCAGTTGTTAGTTCTAGTAAACGTCAAATACTGTTTTCGATTATTTCATGGTTCGTGATTAAAACACGTGATTAAAAAGAAAAAATTCCTATTATATTTTTTCATTGATTCAAATGCAATTTAGTAGAACAAATTCCTAATCCATTATGATATAATTTGTATTTAAACAATTTTTATGCACATTGTAACTTTAATTAATCTTTTTTATAAAAATAGAAAAATTTAATTTAGTAAAAAACTACAATATCACAATTCATAAGTTGCATCGATTCTTTTTTATTTTAAAATTGGCTAATTTATACATAATAATATAATATATGAAAATTCAACTGAACGACGTTAGGAGCGAGGTATTTTTTGCTAGTACATATATTATTATTTTATTATATTGAAGTGAAAAATCAAGACTTTTTTTCGTACGTGAATATCTTTTGCATTATTGTCACATACATACATACACATACACACGTGCACCTTTAACATACACATACACACATACACATACATACACATACATATACACGCATATACTCATACGCACATATACACATATCAATACACATACACACATACACAATATCTGTCATTTCATCTCCGTCTCCGTCATCGTCTCTCCGTCTCCGTCTTTCCGTCTCTGCCTCTCCGTCTCTGTCTCTCCATCTCCGTTCCTCCATCTATGTCTTTCCGTCTCTATTCCTACGACTGCTTTTCTTCGTCTTTGTCTTTTTGTCTCTATCCCTCCGTTTTCGTCTCTTCGTCCTTCTGTCTATGTATCTTCGTCTTCGTCTCTCCGTTTTCTTTTTTTCGTCTCTTTGTCTTCTTCTCGCTGTCTCTGTGTCTTTGTCTCTCCGTCTCCGTTCCTATGTCTCCGTTTCTTCATCTTCGTCCCTCTGTCTGAAACACATGATTAAAAAGAATGAATTCTTATTATATTTTTTCATTAAATTAAATGGAATTCAGTAAAACTACTTTTAATCCATCATGATGATATGATTCGTATTTAAACAATTTGTATGCTTATTGGAACTTTTATTAATTCTTTTTCTTCGAATGTATAAAAAGTAAATTTTAAACAGAACTGCAATATAAAAATTTATAAATTGTATCTTTAATTGTATCTTTATATTTTTAAGTCAATTTTATTGACTTAAAAATTGGCCAATTCATACATATTCATATAATACATAAGAATTTAACCGAGCGACGTTAGGAGCGAGGTGAATTAAGCTCGTAAAATATTAAAATCAAGTTTATTTCATCGGTCAATCCAGTAATCTACCATATTTAATAATAATAATTTTACTTTCATGAAATTTTAATTAAAAAAGAAATCCTAATACTTCTATAAGTAATTAACTTTATAAACATTCAAATAATTGAGGTGTAAACAAATACAAAAATATATTGTTAAAATATTGATTTCAATAACAATAAAGACAATTCCTCGCCATCACATCATCGCATATTGTTGCACGGTGTGACATATAAATGATTTCTAATAACATAGATTAGTAACTATAGAATGTATTTAAATAAATATATAACGACAGTATTATTACAAATGAATAAATACACTGTAATTATTTATAAATATATGATTATATTTATTTTTTTCTTGAAAATTTATGTATTTTTTCTATTAAGGATAAAATAGAGATAGGATGAAAAATATATTACATTGCAAGGGATGAATATTATAAATTAAAATATGCAAGTCATTCATACATTATTTAATTGTTTATTTAAAAAATTATTCAATGTTTAAATATAAATTTAATTTTCATTCTAATTGAAATCTATATGATTACTCTTCAGCTTCAGTAGCTTAAGCATTAGCATTCATCTACAAAAGTTAATTAACAAATGAACTGATGATATTTTTTTTAATTAATACATAAACTGATATTATTTTTTTATGTTTTACGTGATGCATACTCTTTTTCATACCAAAGAAATTTGTCTTATCTTCTTTTACCTTTTTTTGTCGTATATATAGATAAAACGTAAAAAGTTCATTAATTAATTGTTTTTTATTAAAATAATTATTAAATGTTTCAACATAAATTGAATTTTTATTCTAATTAAATTTTATTTAATTATCCTTTAGCTTCAGTAGCTTAGACAATAGCATTTATCTATAAAAGTTTATTAGTGAATGAACAGATAATATTTTTTTTAATTTAATGAAAATGTTAGTCACAATTAATTTAAATGTCCTGATATAAATTAATATGTTACTTAATTAATCGTCTCTACGTATGAATTAAGGAATAAGGAGGATGAGTTAAGGAAGAGCTAAAACAACGTAAAATAACGTAAAATAATGTTAAAAAAACAGGGAAAAATTTGAGGATTCCTGATGGATTACTTGAGGAAGAGTTGAAATTACTTAAAATAACGTAAAAATAACGGAAAAAAGTTGAGGATTTTTTAAGGAGGTGTAAGGGAAGAGAAAATGAAGAGATGAGGAGTAGAAAATGACGAGTAAATGAAGAGAAGAGGAAGATAGTACGAGAAGAAATGAAAGAGACAAAAATAACGTAAAAAAACCGTTATAAAAAAAAATATATACTAGGGGGGGTTCCCCCTTGCTCGCTCCGCTCGCCAACCCCGCGAATACACACATTTCGAAGTGAATAGAAGAGTAGGACATAATAAAGCTAAATTTTATATTTGCGAATGTGAAAAAAGTTCAATAGAAAACATCGATACATAAAAATATAAGATATAAAGTTATAGAATTAGAATTAATAAAAAAAAGATGGTTTAACGCGACATTCAAAAGTTCACAATAAATCAAACTTATATATTTTTGAAATAAATTAAAAATAGAATAGTAAATAACATTAAAATTTCAAGTTATGATAGTAAATAATAATATTTTTTTTTTTTTTTTTTTTTTTTTTTTTTTTTCGCTTTCTTTTACCCTGTGGCCCACGGCTAACTATCTTACTGTTATGCGTGGCCACCTCTACCACCTTTGTGTGGAGGTGCTCCTATCTATTTTTATTTTTTTCGATACAACAATGTTTTTCGCCGCAACTATATTTTTGTTATAAACTAACTAAAGTACTTAACTTAATTAGTTCCCACATCCCCGAGAAGTCTACGGACTGCCGCGTTCCTAGAACAGTCGGTAAGTAGATTTCTACGGTAGATTCCTGCATTTGCCCAGGCCTAAGCCTGTGACGTAGGGAAAACTCCCCCAGGAGAAAACCTACGCCAGGAATATTTACCCATCGCGCTCAGAAGTTCTTTTTCCGATGAAAAAACGTCTGAAAAAATTTCAGGTGTTTTCACCGGGAATCGAACCCCCGACCACTCGGAGCGAATGTGTAGAGACCGTATAAGGCGTATGCCTTAGCCGGTTATGCCACAGACGCTGTAGTAAATAATAATATTTAATAATAATTATGAGCGAATAATAAAAAATAGAATAATAGAATAATAGAAAATTATGATTATAAATAAATATTTTTATCTTCTTATGTCCTAAATTTTATACATATTGAAAAGATACAAAGAAAACGCTCCCTCTCTGCATTTTTTATTTTTGGGCTTGAGACCAACATATATAAATATATAGCTGCATTAAGAATGTTTTTTTTTATTGTCGCTAAAGAAGTGCACACTTTTTTTTCATTGTCGCTAAAAAAGCTTACGAATTTATTTATTATTGTCGCTGAAGCATACAGATCTATTGTTTATTGTCGCTAAAAAAATCTCATATAAGCATACAAATTTATTGTTTGTTATCGCTAAAAGGAGCATACAGATTAATTTGTTATTATTACTAAAATAATTTCATAGACTTATTTTTTACTGTCGCTAATAGAAGCTTACAAATTTAAATTTAATGGTGGTTATAAAAAGCTCACATATTTATTCTTCATTGTCGCTAAAGAAGCTTGTACAGTTGCTTGATATTTTTACTAAAAAAAGTTTAAATAATTCTAAATATTTATTTGATATGTCATTAAATTTCATTGTCGCTGAAAGAAGCTTACAAATTTATGTTTTATTACAAGCTTACATATTTATTTTTTATTGTTGTTAAAAAAAACTTATACATTAATTTTTTTTGTAGTAAATCAATATTATTTTAATAGAGATAGTAATACTGTAATAGTAAGTCAATAAATTAAATAAAAGTATTTTTATGTATTTTTTCAACTTTATTTGTAATTTTCACGCTTTTTTGTAATTATAATACAAAATAAACAATATCTAATCTAATATTATTTTATATTTTCTATTTTAACTATCATCCATTTGTTTTTCTGTAACCTTAATAAATAATCTTTTTATATTGAGAATATTGTATTTATTAATGTAATGAAATAAAAATATTAAATTATTTAATTTACCTTATTTAAAATTATTTCATTTGCTAATATAAGTTCTTCTTACTCCATGTTTTCATCATTTAATACTTTAGTAAATTCCAATCTTTTTACTTCTAATATATATGTAATATCTAGAAAATTTTTAAATATATGTATATATATATATATATATATATATATATATATATATATATATATATATACATATATAAATATATATATAGAGTCAAAATAACATCTTTTTATAAAAGTGTGCGCATGTGGATCACCGATTTTGCTGATTTTGAGATATGTTTTAGTATTATTAAAGTTAGGAATCTGTGCAAAATTTCAGCTCTCTAAGTGCAAAACTCGCCGAAATATGGCCTTTCAAAGGTCAAAAACTCCGCTTTTTCGGCTGTTTTCACTCTTTTTCAAAATTCTGCCAAGACTCGAGTTTTTAACATATTTTAATTCGGCAGGCGGCAATTTCTTCGTTTTTATGTTAATTTTAAATTTTCGTAATTATATTTTTAAAAAAATTCTAATCAGGCTTCTGAAAACTCTTAGAATAAAATACTGATTTTTGACATTTTTGACAATTTTTAAACAGCTGTAACTCATTTGAATTTTGATATTTTTAAATTATCAAAATTTTGTTTTATTGGTCAAAAGAAAGCTTTAATTTGCATTTTTAAATTTTCAAAAGGTTTAAAATTGTCGGAGATACAAAGGTTTAAAGTTTGCAAAATTTCTAAAATATACGTTTTTACAAAATTTAGATCATTGTAACTCTGGCCGGACAACTTCAAATTCACTAAATCTTACAAGAAAACTTTCTATAAGTCACGTAAAATGAGGCCAAATAGGCCTGGTCAATGGTATCCTACGATTTTACTATTATTTGAACCTCTCATAATTCAGTATTTTGCTTCACAAGTAAATCAATACACCCAGCTGTTGCGTCTTCTACTCATAAATGCGAAAACCTTAAAAGATTCAACAGGCTATAAATTATGAAATGAGCGATAAAAAACTTGATTTTATGCTTGAGTATAGGTCTCTAGGTCGTTTAGAATAAAAGTTATAACAGTTTGAGAATTTTTATTTCTCAAGGTATCAAATCCGTGAACGCTTACTCTAGCCGATTTTTAGATTGGTCTTAAATTTCCTATAACTTAATTTCCATGATACTTCAGGACTCTTATTGAAGCTCTAATTAAAATTATTGCTTGTAATTTCAATATCTTTGATGAAGTATAAATGTAAGTCTGCTAACATCTAAAATAAACAACTTTATTTTTTCTTATAACATCGTTAAGTCCCTATTGAAAATAATGACGTCTTTTAAAGACGTCTTTAAAAGACGTCTTTGGATGTGTCTGGATTTGTAACAAAAAAAGACGTCTTTAAAAGACGTCTTTGAAAAACGTCTTTTAATAACGTCATAAGTCACAAGAGAAAATTCAAAAGTAGTTAGACTACAGGATAATAATTATTTTTTTATTTTTCATTAGAACCTACAAAAATACCTCTATTCATTAGTTGAAATAGAGTGTGAGAAAACTATCATTATTTTAGATCAAACGAAACTGTCAGTTTATATGCTCTGAACGGTCTTATTCTTTTCGTGCGCATTCGCTTACCATAAAGAAATCAATCGCTAAAAAGCGCGGTAGCCCTCTAACGAGCAATCATCAGTACTATTATACAAATTGATATGAATGTATATAATAGTACTAATGATTGCTCGTTAGAGGGCTACCGCGTTTTTTAGCGATTGATTTCTTTATGGTAAGCAAATGCGCACGAAAAGAATAAGACAGTTCAGAGCATATAAACTGACAGTTTCGTTTGATCTAAAATAATGATAGTTTTCTCACACTCTATTTCAACTAATGAATAGAGGTATTTTTGTAGGTTTTAATGAAAAATAAAAAATAATTATTATCCTGTAGTCTAACTACTTTTGAATTTTCTCTTGTGACTTATGACGTTATTAAAAGACGTCTTTCAAAGACGTCTTTTAAAGACGTCTTTTTTTGTTACAAATCCAGACACATCCAAAGACGTCTTTAAAAGACGTCATTATTTTCAATAGGGACTTAACGATGTTATAAGAAAAAAATAAAGTTGTTTATTTTAGATGTTAGCAGACTTACATTTATACTTCATCAAAGATATTGAAATTACAAGCAATAATTTTTAATTAGAGCTTCAATAAGAGTCCTGAAGTATCATAGAAATTAATTTATAGGAAATTTAAGACCAATCTAAAAATCGGCTAGAGTAAGCGTTCACGGATTTGATACCTTGAGAAATAAAAAATTCTCAAACTGTTATAACTTTTATTCTAAACTACCTAGAGACCTATACTCAAGCATAAAATCAAGTTTTTTATCGCTCATTTCATAATTTATAGCCTGTTGAATCTTTTAAGGTTTTCGCATTTATGAGTAGAAGACGCAACAGCTGGGTGTATTGATTTACTTGTGAAGCAAAATACTGAATTATGAGAGGTTCAAATAATAGTAAAATCGTAGGATACCATTGACCAGGCCTATTTGGCCTCATTTTACGTGACTTATAGAAAGTTTTCTTGTAAGATTTAGTGAATTTGAAGTTGTCCGGCCAGAGTTACAATGATCTAAATTTTGTAAAAAACGTATATTTTAGAAATTTTGCAAACTTTAAACCTTTGTATCTCCGTCAATTTTAAACCTTTTTGAAAATTTAAAAATGCAAATTAAAGCTTTCTTTTTGACCAATAAAACAAAATTTTGATAATTTAAAAATATCAAAATTCAAATGAGTTACAGCTGTTTAAAAATTGTCAAAAATGTCAAAAATCAGTATTTTATTCTAAGAGTTTTCAGAAGCCTGATTAGAATTTTTTAAAAATATAATTACGAAAATTTAAAATTAACATAAAAACGAAGAAATTGCCGCCTGCCGAATTAAAATATGTTAAAAACTCGAGTCTTGGCAGAATTTTGAAAAAGAGTGAAAAACAGCCGAAAAAAGCGGAGTTTTTGACCTTTGAAAGGCCATATTTCGGCGAGTTTTGCACTTAGAGAGCTGAAATTTTGCACAGATTCCTAACTTTAATAATACTAAAACATATCTCAAAATCAGCAAAATCGGTGATCCACATGCGCACACTTTTATAAAAAGATGTTATTTTGACCCATATATATAAATGAATATTTTCATAAGTGTAGATGCATATAATATATTATTATAATTGTTTTTACTATTTTATTTTATTTTTCCAATAATTTATAGTTTTGTTTCTCTTACCCAATTCAAATATTTATTTTCTAATTTATTCAATAAGATGTTTAATTTATATTGTCCATCCGCTATTATTCCGATGTATTCTGATTCATTTTTTTTATGTTTTTGTGCAAAAGAATTTTTTAAATACCCTTGTATTTCTGAAAAGTAAAAAATTATTTGTATTATTATATTTTTTTTTTAATAATATTTAATTACTTATTAATCCAGGTCTTAATTTTATTTCTTCATAATTTATTTTAATTGGTTTGTTATTTTTCAATGTATTGTATTCGCCTAAATGAATAATATTCGAATAATATTAGAATGTTGAGTCATATATATTATTTCCTTTATTGTATCCTTTTGCTTTTAATACATTAACATTTTTTAATAATATATTCTGGAATATTAAAAAATGTTTAATATTATGTTGTAATTGATAATATTGTATATTATAAAAATTTACACCGTTCAATTTTAGGTTTTTCTTGAATTTTTTAATATTTTTATCATAAATATTGCTTTGAATTATGAATCCTGTAGAATCATTTATTATGAACTTCAAAATCCTGAAATCAGTTTGTTTTTGTTTGTTAACAAAAGTTTGTTCTTCGGAAATTTCTTCAATATATGCAACCAGAGATTTATTATATGTAATGAAAAATATTTATAACATATATTATATTTTTGATTTTTTTTATAAAGTTTTTAATACATACGTTGATTGACCTCCTATTACAATTTTAGTTTTTAAAAATTCCGTTGACGAAAAAGGTATTTTTTTTCTTTTTCTGAAATAGATAGATATAGATAGATAGATATGATTTTATTTTGTAAAAGAGTACAAAAACGTGTAATACAATTTGTAAATATAAAAACAACAAATATTGCACAAAATGTTATGAAAAAATATAAATATATATATAAATGTAAATATTGCACAATTAATATCACAGTCAGTCACTAAATCTAATAATACTAAATAAGTAAGTCATAAACAAAAATAAATAAAAGTGATATCACAGAGTAATCATACAATACACGAAATAAAAATAAAAATAATCATATAAATAAAAATCAGTCATACAATATCTATCAGTCACAATATTAAAATTTAAATGAATTAAATTTAATACATAATAAAATAAAATAACAAGCGTACGCAATAGCATGAAATGCAGCAAAGTGCACGTTAAGCTCATCAGGAGTAAATCCATTCAAGTCCCTTGTGATCCAGTTAAGATTCCCAGGTCTCTCAGCTCCTTCCAGGCATTACCATTTGCAAGTGCTTCGAACAGTCTATTATGATAGTATGTGGTCTTTGCAAGTTCAGTCTGTTCGTCAACCGTTTTACGTAAATGCAGAAACTCAGTCAGGTATTGCGTTTCGTTCGTCCGTTTATATCTTTTGTAAGTAGCATCTCGCTTGCGCCGCATCTGCGACAATTCTTTATTTAACCATGGTGAGCTATTCTTCGTATGCTTGAGTATTTTCACTGGTGCTAAACTCTTTATGACAGAAGTAAAATTGTCACAAATGCAGCCAAGTGCAGACTCTGGGTCGAAAGTACCAACTGTTAATGGTGGCCAATCATAGCCGGCTAGTTTCTCTAGTAATTCATTTTGACGAATGCTTTTATAGTTTCTGTATCTAATCGACTTGTGATCTATACTGCACGTATTATAAGCAATAGAAACATCAATTAAGTTGTGCCGCCTATGAAAATTCACAGGTATGTTACGTGCGTCAAGTACATTGTCATTGTCATCCACAAGAATCAGGTCAATCCATGTGTGAGAAGATGGAGTTATATTCGTGGCACCAAGCTGGACCAACTGAAGCGAAAGCTCCGCTGTTAGTTTACTAAGAAACCTCGCATCACTGCTTTCTCGCAGAAGATCGGCATTCAGATCCCCCATTATAATTTTATGTGAAAAATCATGAGATAAATCTCTCAAAGAATTTAACAAATCAGAATTTTTTGTGAAAGAAATGACAGGAGGGCGATAAATGACAGAAACCAGCACAGGTTCAGAGTCGCCATCCTTAATCGAACAAAAAATATATTCTGGCACTTCAGGTTTACCGCTACTAGTTATGGTTGTGGTACTAGAAATAGCTAGTACTTTACATTTTAAATTATTTTTAACGTAGAGGGCAATCCCTCCTCCATGAAGGTTTCTGTCCTGCCCGAACAACTTATAATCCTTAATCCGAATAACGTCATCCGAGACAGTCGGTCCCAACCAGGTTTCAGCAACTCCAAACAGATCATAAGAGGGACCATTGCATAAGAGCTCGCGCACCCGTCCAATGTGAGCTCTTAATGAGGTCACATTCAAAAAGGAAATTATATATTTGAAAAAAGTATATTTTTTTTATAATTTGATTTTAATGTAAATATTCTTACCAACTGTATCAAAGACTGACTTAAAATCTAAGGAAATTATATATTTGAAAAAAGTATATTTTTTTTACAATTTGATTTTAATGTAAATATTCTTACCAACTGTATCAAAGACTGACTTAAAATCTAAGGAAATTATATATTTGAAAAAAGTACATGTTTTTTACAATTCTTTTTAAAAACTTGAAAAAACAACAAAATGAATTGATTAAAACAAACATTTAGCTATATATTCATTTTTCCATTCTACCGCCTATTCTACTGTTTTTTCTCTCCATGTGACCATAGGGGGAAAAATCCGTGGAATGGAAAGAAGATGCTTGCGTATTAGGTCGCGTAAACTTAAACATAATCTCTTTAAAATTGTAGCTCAAACAGAGCGATTTTCTACAATTTTTTTTAAAATGAATAAAGTAGATTTGTAATTATAATTTAATTATTTTGGTTTATTTACTTCGTGTCGCGACTCGCTTTTCCATTCTACAGGCGAATAGAGAATAGAATTCTATTCTTCGCATGAAACTTGCCGAATAGCGCTGATTAGTTGTTTCTATTACGCATCATCTATTCGGCAGTCTCTTTTCTACTCATCTGACTGCACCCTTACATGTTTCTTTTCTTTAGGGTAAATCTTATAAATGATGACATGTATTGAATTTTATGTTTAATTACAACAGTAAGCATCCATCTTTCTCAAATTTCATACTTTACCTAAATTATATTACATATAAATTTTATACATTTTAAGATTTATTCATATAATTTTATAATTTTAAAATTGTAAATCATTATTGTAATTAGAAAACAAATAAAAAATTTAACAATTTTAATATATCTTTTAGTAAAGTTTTTGAGAATTACTTGTCAATGTAAATACCGAACCTAGTAATATAATTTTTGCAAAAAAATTATTCAATATTAGAAGATGATTTAAGAAGTTTAAGCTAAGTTTATTAATTTCTTTTATAAAATTTTAGGAGTATTTGAAGACTGCACAAAAATTAAAATAATGATTTTGTGTTTAAATACCGAAAAAAGTAGAATTAAATAAGTTCCTTGTATCCAATTCTGTTTAAACATTGTCAGTTCACGAAAAATGAATTGTATAAAATTGATGGTAACAATTTAAATTTGAAAGTTGATTTCTATAAAAATACTTTTTTTTACTTAGTTTTTCATATTTCTTTTTTATTTGTAAAAGTTAAAATAATTGAACAAAATGTCTTCCTGGAATATAACCTGTAATAATTTGTATTGATCAAGTTTTAACAGAAATAGGAATTTTAAATATATAATTTTTAATTAATTTCATCGATAAAAATACTTCAAAAACGTAATTGGATAGGAGGTTTTCTGTTTTTATAAAAATATATGTCAACAAGCAATATGACATGATATAAAAGTTTTATAATTAATCACTAATAATTGAATAATAGTGTTTTTTTAAGAATTAAAAATCAAGTACAAAGTATTGATATTGTTAGATGAGATCAAAGAAAATATATATTTCAAAAGAATGATAAATATTTTAAAAAGATGTAAAGTAGAATCATCAAGAGATTGGAATCAAATTACAGATGTAAGATGCATAAAAATATATTTCAAATTTTTAAAAAATATAATTATTTAAAAATAAAATTCATATAGTTTCCTTAGATCTTAAGACAGCCTTTGATGCATTGGGTAAGAATAGTTACATTTAAATCACATTAAAAAAAATAAAAGCAATTAAAATATTAAACAATGTAAACTAATTAACTTCTTATATTTAAAAAAAAATGAAAATATATAAGATGTGATGTAGTTTTTAATGTAATAAAGCATATAATATAGATATGTACGCTTCAGCGACAACAATAAATGAATTTGTAAGCTTTTTTAGCAACAATAAACAATAAATTTGTACGCTTCTTTCAGCGACAATAAGATATAAATTTGTAAGTTTCTTGTAGCGATTATGAAAAATAAATTTGTAAGCTTTTTTTAGCAACAACAAACAATATATTTGTATGCTTATATGAAGTTTTTTTATCGACAATAAACAATAAATCTGTATGCTTTTTATAAGCTTTTTTAGCGACAGCAAATAATAAATCTGTACGTTTTTATAAACTTTTTTTTAGCGATAGCAAATAATAGATCTGTACGCTTCAGCGACAATAAGAAATGAATTTGTAAGCTTTTAAAGCTTTTAATGCAGCCATATATTTTTATGCTGGTCTCAAGCCCAGAAATATTCTAAAAAGATAAATAAGTAAATATCTTATTTCTAGTTTAAAAAAAAAACATGTTTTATTTAAATACAAGTGTTAATAAAGTACCTATGGATATTAAGCTAAATTCATTTTGTAATTTATAATTTACTTTTGTAATTAGTAAATTTTTCAATAATAAAAATAAAAATACAATATATAGAAATAAAAATATTATATATTTATCTGAATAAAGGAAATGCAGAGAGGAAGCTTTGTATTTTCAATTAGTTATGTTTGCAATTATATTAATGATAATAATTTTTTTTTATTATTGAAATTCAATATTAGAATATAAATGAAATGCAGTGAAAAAACTTTATATGATTAATTAGTCACAGTTACAATCATAATAATATTCAATTACTCATAATTGTTATTATAATAATAGAATATTATTAATAATAAAAATATTTTTTTATTATTAATTACTAAAACATAATATCATAGTGAGGGAAAGGGCATAATGAGGGGGGGGGGGCTATAAGAATTGAGGGAAGGCGAGGGGGGCCTCAGTTACGTTAATTTTGAAATGGCTATTTACAAGAGGAATCACAACGTAATTTGAGGGGGGGCTGTACCGACAGACATTTGAGGTAGGGCTGAGGGGGGGGGGGTCGGTTGAATCTTGTCTCACGACTGTATATATATATATATATAATTACCAGAAGATTGCAAGACAAACTCTATTAACTATCTTTAATGGGGGACAAGCTTACTTGCTGATCCGTTGACCGAGCAATTAAAGCTCAGACAAGCAGTCCAGCAATTGCTCCAAATAAAAACAAACTGACCAAGATTGAAATGCAGTCCAATTACCGAAATTCTTCGCACAAATTTACAAACAATTAAGGAAATTTCGGCAACTGTGTTAACATAAGTATAAAAAAATACTATTAAACAATACCCAAAAACAGCAATGATTCAATATAATATTAAATGAATAAATTAATTTCCTCCATTAAAGATAGTGAATAGAGTTTGCTTCGCAAGCTTCTGGTAAATCAGAGCCATTAATATAGAGAAAAAAGAAATTTTTATTTTTTTAGATTATTTATTGTGAATTAGTTGTTGGAATCAAGAGTTAGTGTTAGCGAAACATAATTATAAATAAAGAGAGCAAAACAATTATCTCTCGAAACAATATTTGAGTTGAATAGTCTTGCAATATAAATACACATTTATTGAAATATTCTAGTTGGTAATAGAACCGAAAATCTCATGTAAAGCTTAGAACTGCTTGGCACTGGCAGCAGATTGCGTCACGCTGACCGGCTATTAAAGTGGTTTTCCAGTAATTGCGATCCGGAAGATTTTACAGCGGACTTTAACCCGAGGGAGGCGATGCATAGAAGGGCGGAGAATCGTGATCGCACGATAACCGAAATACTTCAGACTGAACATGATGAGTCTGAAGTACATCCGTTCTAGGCGATAAGTGGAGACCAGGTGGTCGAAGATAACTTGCAGAGGACAATGGTCACGATCAAGGACACAAATATCACTTGGAAGGACGACCAACAGCAACCTTCTACGGTCAGCAAAGAGACCACAGCGCATATGCAACCTCCGACAGTCAACAAAGAGAATACAGCACATATGCAACCTCCTACGGTCAACAAGGAGACCACAACCTCCTCTGACCAGTGCTGCAGCCACGTCAGGAACACAAACTACTGCAGCCAAGAATACTATCTCCATAGCAGATTCTACGAATAAAATATTTGAAACACCCTTAGAGTTTGTACAACGCATATCAGCAATGAGGGCATGCATTACGGAAATGAGAGATAAGTATGCGGAAATGAGCAGAAAAGTGGATCGGCTCAAGATGCTGGGAAGTGCATCAAGCACCCACATCAAAAATAGCGATGTACGGGCTGCTAGGACTGTACTGAACTAGAGACAGTTCTATACCAGGTAGGCAGTTTCCAACATCTACCAATCAGCGGGAGGATGGAATAGGACGCCCGTCTGATCTATCCAGTACCCAAATTACAATGGGGAATAATTTAGTTAAATTTGCCGGCGAAAAAAGCCTGAGTATTGGGGTTTTACTCGCTAGAGTAGAAGATTGTCGAGCTCTAGCAAATCTGACAGAACAAGAAGTTCTCTTTTCTCTGTCCGAATTGTTTACTGGGACCGCAGCGACTCGGTATCACAATGAAAAAGACAAATGGCAGTCCTGGGCCCAATTTGTCGCCTCGACAAAAAGATGGTACGGTACGAGTAGAAGATACCAACAAAGCCTCGTTTCTGAAGCCAATCAGAGAACACAAGGCAGAAACGAGGCAATAAGAGACTACATCACGTGTCTCGTAGCCATCGTGAGGAAGATGTCATCAATACCAAATATTGGTAGACAATTGGAATGGCTTTACCAAAATATTTTGCCAGACCTGCAGAGACAGGTAAGACGAGCGGAGGTGGCGTCGATAGAGGAGCTTTTCGACCAAGCTCGAAAAGCAGAACAAACTCTTGAATATGAGAGAAGTTATAGGCTACCACCACTTCCTGAGACAAGTTTGTTGCCAGAAATGGCATACAAACCACTTAGGCCGTGAGGCGAGTATAAAAATATGTGTCATAGGAAACCAGTGAACCTTTTGAACTAAGCTTGTTTTGAATATAAGTAATCGCGTAATGTATGTCTGACAGCGTGTAAATGGGGCGTTAAGTCGCGGCATTATGTGAAAGTCGACGAAAATCAAATGTATCGATGTACGATAAGAAACCGGATAAAATTTATTTGATTATTACTTTCTTGAATGTAGTTATAAAAAAAATATGCCAGACACATGGGGTGGTCCCTTCGCCTCGACAGACCACCCCCAACATGACTATTTAAGCGATTTCTTAGGATTATAGGGAACCAGCTGGTTTTTTCAGCATTGCTTGTTTTTTAAATATATTTTACAGAAACGTTTATGCGAGACGCGTAGGGTGGACCCTAGTGTATGCCAGACTGGCCCAAAATGAGCCATTTGCCAACTATTGAAGGATCATAGGAAACCACTTGTTTTTTTTTTACTTAAATATCATATTTTAATTGTCTTTTGCAAATATAAAAATGCCAGACACCTATATTGGAGCTTTTGTTATTAGGATGATGTTTTCGATTTTCGGAGAATGTCCAAAAATACGTAGCAATATACGAAAACGCAAGAAAAAGTGCAAAACTATTAACAATGTTTAAATGTAGCAAAAATATTAAAATAAAATAGTTATTTAATATAATAAATCATTCAATTTATTACATAAAATAAAAACTTAATATAATAAATCAAAAGATAAAAGTTATTTATTACAAAGTATTAAATTATCTTTTAAAATTTGCCGCTTAGTTTTATGCTAGGACTATCAGATAAAATATAGGTCCCCTTTTTATTGACGGTCAAAAATTTTGGAGTATAGACCTTATTTTATGCATATATTGTATTCATCTCTTACCCGATTTGACAAGAATACGAGGGAAATCAGTATACATCTGTCATTGTATGAAGCTACAACGCATCAGTTCTTCAGCCATGTCTGAAAACACTGAGAGAACTATTTCTATGTTCATTAGAAATAATTAGGGTTATGTTGTCTTGTTAAATTATTAAATCAAAATATAGTATATTACGACCCAAGGCCAGAAAAAAAAGAAATGTCTCAGATCACATGTAATTGTCGGCTGAGGCGGAGCTGAAGTTGACAAACATGTGATCTGAGGCTTTCTTTTTTACTGGCCATGGGTCGTATGCTATTTTTCTGCCCAACGGCAGTGGCCAGAAAGTTGTCGCTTTCTGGCTGGATGGCAGAAAAAGTTATTTTTTGCCCTAGGCCGCAAAATGACCATTTTGCGTCCTACGGAAAAACTTTAAATGTCTCGGCCTCGGGACAAAAAAATAGTATATTAGACCATGGATGCATATTGATCATCCTAGCTCGTGCAACTTTCGAGGCCTTGCTACACTCGGCCCCAAAAGTTCGCACTCGCCGAGAATGATCAATATGCATCCTTGGTCAATAATATACTATTATTTTAAAAAATTTATATTTTTAGAAAATATACTTAAAAAATAAGTAATTCTAAATAAGTGACTATTACTTAAAATTCATGAATTTTTGAAAAATAAAAGTAATAAAATTATGATTATTTATATCAGTATCATTTTTACATTTTTATGAAATAATTTCTTTATCAACTGAAAAGAAATATTTTTTTATATACATTGAGTATTGAAATATAATCAATATAACAAAATCGATAAGTTATCATTAATATAATTAATTATCAAATTATTATGAAATTATTATATAAAAAAATTGTAATAATATCGTACATTAATATTAATATATTAGTATTAATAAAATTTATATTAGTATTTATTAATACATATTTCACTGATTTTAATTGTAAACATAATTAATCGAACGTGTTTATATACTTTTAAAATTCGAAATTGGCTAATATTTTTTTCTTTATTTCCTATCCGAAAGTACGGGGTTCCTGGCGGGATTTGACTCCGGAAACAAATGTTTTTGCGGCTTATTTCACTTTGGCTAGCAACGACTTTTTTGTGGCTTGTTTAACTTAAGGAGATGTAAAATGGACACTACACCTGTACTCACAAATATTGATTTTCTTTCCATTTCATTGCAAAATTTTTGGTAAAGAAATGCATTAGCTTGTAGTATGTACCATAAATATTATGCAGTTAAATTTTTAAATCAATTAATTTATTATAGTTATTGAGAATTTTGGGTTTCAATAATGATTGTTAAAATTTTTCGATTTTGTACCAGGATCCAAATATCTTAAAAACTAATGAATAAATTTTTTTGAAAATTTAACAAAATAATCGTTATGGTAAATACTACAAGCTAATGCATTTCTTTTCTGGAAATTCAACAATAAAATGGAAAGATAGTTAATATTTATGAGTGCAGGTGTAGTTTCCGTTTTACATCTTCACTGAAAAACTTTCGGCGCACCCTCTATACTCAAAGTTTATGTGCAGCGCCGATTCGTGGTATCGTCAGTTATACGCGCCATCGGAGCATCACACAGAAAGACTCTTGGCGCTACCTGTATATATGAAGGTTATGTGAAGCGCCGATTCGTCAAGTCTCGAGTTATACGCGCAATCGGAGTAACAGATTCGAGTTTCTCTTGCGCCGATACGGCACATGTGACGCGCAGGTTTGTTCATGCAGCGTTATGCCCAGATGATCGGAGCATAGACAATTCGTATTCAGCACACTATCCGCACTGATTGCGTGGCGCTAGCATACTCAGAGAGAAGGGCATCTTGCAAGCCGAAAGTTTTTCAGTGTCCTTAACAACGGCCATGACTGAGCTTGTAGCCTATAAACAATTGTCACAACTATCGTTCTTCTACATTACTTTAACATATAAACAACACATTATTGGTACATATAATTTAGTTTTAAATTTAAATTAAATTGATTAAATTAATTAATTAAATTGATTAAATTAATTAATTAAATTGATTAAATTAATTAATTAAATTGATTGAATTAATTAATTAAATTGATTAAATTAATTATTAAATTTAATTAATTAAATTTTTTTTAATTTTAAATTTGATGATTGTACTTTCAATAACAGTGTTTTTAATGTTACTCCATGTAGTTGCAATAAAGAAAATAATTGAAAAAATTTTATTAGCACTTTATTTTTTTTAAATAATCTTTATTTTATATAATTATCTTTATTTTCAAATATAACCTTTAGCATAATTTTTTTAAATGGATTTATGAAAATTGCTTGCCCCGATCAGCAAAAACCTCGGTTTCTCCTCGGTTTTGCAAATGTCGGGCATGCAATTTTCATAAATAACGTACATTCGATAAGGTTTCGCAAAAATCGAGCGAGCAATATCCATACATAACTACATACATTATTGGACGGGCTATTTCTACACTGAAAAGAAAGTGGTGAACTACGAGTCCCACGAAGTACTTCTGCTACAAACAGTAGGCATGCAAATCTTTTCTCTCGTGGTGAGTGTGATGCCCCACAGAAGAAGCTAACCGTTCTTTTTGCGGGGCTTCTCAGTTCCCACTCGCGTCTCTCCGATGTGAAGTGAAGCTCTTTTGCCACAGAGGCGCTACTGTTCTCTTGCAGCGAGACTCCGTGCATACGAACTTAAGAGAGCGTGGTTCGACTACCGGTAGTTCAGCTACATCACCATTTATTTTTCAGTGTATATATAACCACGTACTTTCGGCTAGAGATAAAGAAAAATAGTATACGATACGCGGCCAGAATATTAGATGCCCTGGCGAGCGTGATATAAAGCATCGGCTTCACCTCGGCCTTAATATCACGCAAGCCAGAAAATCTAACTTTCTGGCCTTGGGTCGTAATATACTATTACTTACGTAACAGCCGCACACTGCGGTGTTGCCATGCTGCAACTGAATTTAACTTACGGAACGTGCCCACAGACAGCGTTTTATACTTGTCGATGTTTGTGAATTTCTTAAACTTTATAGATAGTAAAATGCTATTTGATTCTCGATTACAATATTAATATATCTTGCTGTCAGAGTCCGTCCCAAATTTACGTATAAACAGAAGCGTTTATGATTTTTATTCGATAGCTCGTTGTAAAAGTTTGATATATTAAGAAACTAATTAAAATTATTACAATTAAAGCACTAGTAAGTGTGAAGTACAGGTATTTTATTTTTAATAAAATATAATTGGTTTTATAAATTTATTAATCAATTATGAACATTTTTTATAAAAATCATTTAAATATTTTGCTTTTTCTTGTCAAGTCCTGATTAAATTCGACGATTAATGCTGAATCAAACTATTGGTAACTTATTCATAAAGAACTGTATGAAAAAAAACGATTTATGTATCGTATTAATAAGATTTGCGTCGCCTTAAGAGGGCCCCAAGCCCTTTAAAGACGGCACTGAGTTTCATTAAAAAATTTTTAACAGTGTATATATTAAATAATTATTTTAGGTAAGCTTTTAAGTATTTAATTGAATATTTTGTTTCGAAGCAGTATTTTTTATTATTTTCCAGAGCAATAATGTGTAATGTTTCCAAATGACGAAACCAAACCAGTAACTCTAACTGTGATATTTCTTTCTAATTTGGTATTTAAAATTAAATATATTTTTTAATTGATATAATGTAGTCATAATACTTGTGATCTGACCTAAATTTATTTTCTCAAAAAAAGTAAAAAAAATTAATATAACTGAAAAATTTTTAAAGTTACCGTTAATTTGAGAAACATATTCTTTTTCAACAACAATATAAAAGTCTCCTATTTACATGAAATAAAATTCAAAAAATTTCTGTCTAATGGCATCTGTTTAAACAACTCTCCATCTCTCTTTTTTCTTTTGCTTTTGTGGCCAATTTTTATTGGATGTATCGATAAACGATTCTTTTCTTGTGACTATTGCTTTGATCGTCAACTTATTTTTTTACTTCTCACGTATATTATTAAACATTTTTTTGACCCAGAGATAAAAATACCTTTAAAATAAAAGGTTGCATAATCCTGTACAACTTTTATTTCGTGAGATACAAGACTTCAAAGTTTGTACTTCATTTCTCAAAGGCGGCTGCGTTCTATTGCCAGCCACTGTATAATTTTCTACTTTAACGATGTCTGGCAGTATAAAATCCCCAACCTGCGTGTCTGGCACTCATTGTATGGTGTTTTTATATCAAAATACATAACATATTTAAGTGCCAGACAGTTTCCTATAATCCTTTAAAAGTTGGCAAATGGCTCACTTTGGGCCAGTCTGGCATACACTAGGGCCCACCATACGCGTCTGGCATAAACGTTCCTGTAAAATATATTAAAAAAACAAGCTATGCTTAAAAAACCAGCTGGTTTTCTATAATCCTAATTAATTGCTTAAATAGTCATATTGGGGGTTGTCTGGTGAGGCGACGGATCCACCCCATAAGTCTGGCATATTTTTTTTTATAACTACATACAAGAAAGTAATAACCAAATAAATTTCATCCGGTTTCTCATCATACATCGATACATTCGATTTTCGTCGACTTTCACATAATGCCGCGACTTAACGCCCCATTTACATGCTGCCAGACATACATTACTCGATTACTTATATTCAAAACACGCTGAGTTCAAAAGGTTTACTGGTTTCCTATGACACGTATTTTTATGCTCGCCTCACGGCCTAACTGACCGATAAGCAATATATATATACATATACATACATACATACATACATACATACATACATACATACATACATACATACATACATAACATTTATACATATATACATACATACATACATACATACAGACATACATATATACATACGTACATACGCATATACATGGAAGTCGGCTCGGGAAGCCCTGCTGGGCAAATGTCATCTACCAGGGTCCATGCACCGCTTCTGAGCACGTTGCACGTCGCACGCTTCTGACAAACGTCATAAAATACGGTAAGAAGCGATGCTGTAAACAGCTGTGCGAGGAGGGGGACCAGGACTACTGGGGTCTGGGTTATAAACTAGTGACTTAGAAATTCGGAGCTCTTAGTCTTCCTGAACACAGAAATGGACCGTCAATGGCAGCGACGGTGGACAGGCTGTTCCCGAACCACCCGGTGATGGAGGGGCCAGTCGACTATCGACGCCAAGCTGTTTCAGAGTTTACGGAGGCGGAACTGCTAGTCGTAACCGCTTTTCTGAAACCCAGAAAGCCGCCACAACCAGACAGCATTCCAGGGGAGGTTCTTCGGCAAGTCGCTATTAGCAGGCTGGAGCTGCTTCTGAACATGTATAACAGATGTTTACGGACAAGAACCTTTAGCACGCTTTGGAAGAAGGCCAGACTGGTCTTTTTATATAAAGAAAAAGAAGAGCCAGTTGTGCCTTTTAGATACAGCAGGAAAGGTATACGAACAACAACTGAAAATAAGACTATCGGACTTAGTAGATAGGGCAGGGGGGCTTACAGACAATCAGTACGGATTCCGCAAGGGCCGATCGAGGGTAGACACTATCCAGGGAATTCTTGTGCCTTCCAGAAAGATAGCACAGACGAACCGAGGATCGAGACCCATAGTCTTCCTCGCTACTCTGGATGCAAAGAAGGTCTTCAACAGCATCAGGTTTTCTTATATTCTCGAGACCTATAGGTCTTTCAGGGTGCCGGACTACCTGATGAGAGTGGTGAAGGACTACTTGCGTAATAGATGTATAACGTACAAAACGACAGAAGGACTGGACGGCAGAGCGATAACCACGGGGGTAACACAGAGTTCCATTCTGGGACCAGATTTCCAGAACGTAGACTACAACAGCTTGCTGAGACTAAAGATGCCGGAGGGTGCGTCACTCATCGTTTACGCTGATGACATAGCATGGTGATCGTTCAGAAGACTCCGGGATTGGTACAGCTGACGTTAAACATGGTAATAAGATGGATCAGCAAATGGATAATGGAACACGGACTGACGCAGGCACTGAATGAGACAGAACTGATGCTACTGACTGCTGCTGAGGGAGATGCATACCTACGCTTATCCTAATTACAGTTGGTACTGAAAAAACGGAGATTGAAGGGAGCCTGAGGTATCTGGAGGTAACCCTGGATACAAGATTTACTTTCAAGCCACACATACAGAGGGTGATCGAAAGGGCGACAAAACTGACCTTTTCGCTAGGCCGGCTTTTTGCAAAAACGTACGGACCAAGAACAAGCAAGAGACGGTTACTGATGTCAACGACTTACTCGATCATGTCGTACGCGTCGGAAATATGGGCCGAAGCGCTTAACGCTTAAAAATATAGAAAAAGACTGAGGGAAGTACAGAGACAGGGAGTGCTACGGATGGCGTGCGCTTACCGGACGGCCTCTGCAGAGGCTGTGATGGTTGTCGCGGGCGTCATCCCCATAGACCTGCTTGCGCAAGAGCGCAAGAAGGTCTATGAAAGTCATAAGACGGACATAGGCAGCAGTTCGTAAAAGAGACCGGACCATGATGCTATGAAACGAACGATGGATGAGGGACAGCACGGGCGCGTGGACGAGATGACTGATATGGGACCTGAGACGGTGGACGCAACGATTCTTTGGAGAGGTTGATTTCTACCTCACCCAATTTCTGACCGGACACAGATACTTCAGACAGTACCTGTACATAATGCAGAAGGTTTAGTATGCGGGTTGTACCTACTGCGGACACGACAGAGATGATGCGAAACATACGTTCTTTGTATGCTCGTGTTGAACTACCGACAGTCGGACCTTGGAAAGACGGACAGGAGACGTTACGCCAGATAACATCATTGACAGGATACTTGAGGACGAAGAAAGCTAAACAGCGATGGCGGCCTTTGTTGGAATCGTCCTTACAGGAAAGAAAGAGAAAGGATGCCTGGAAGGATAAGCGAATGTGTGGTTCAAATACGCAGGGAGACGAAAACCTCTTTGGGCCTACCGACCCGATGGACCCGAGCTGTGGAAATGGCAAGTTGTGAGAATGGATGGAGCACTGAATAAGGAAGTGCGCTAACGTAGAGAGACTATTAAGTCTTCTTTGGGCTTAGCGAGTAAGTTGTAAAAATGGAAGGAAGTCTGTAAATTTATGTGTGCTAATGCAAGCGGGCTAAAAAGTCCTTGGGCTTAGCGAACCGACGTACCCGAGATATATACACGCAGGGAGACAGAAATGTCTTTGGGCTTAGCGACCCCAGGTACTCGTGCTGAGTGAATGCTAAGATGTGAGAATGG
Organism: Anastatus disparis; assembly: GCA_017163975.1. Classification (NCBI taxonomy): domain Eukaryota; kingdom Metazoa; phylum Arthropoda; class Insecta; order Hymenoptera; family Eupelmidae; genus Anastatus; species Anastatus disparis. The sequence goes on along the minus strand of JAFFSR010000315.1, from coordinate 1,222,205 downwards.
AAGGAAGTCTGTAAAGTTATGAGTAATAATGCAGGAGGATTAAAAAGTCTTCGGGCCTAGTGAACCCACGTACCCAAGCTGAGTTAATGGTAAACTATAAGAATGAAAGAATGCGCGAAACGTGATGAGTATTAACGCAGGGGGACTGAAAAGTCCTTGGACCCAGCGACCCCACGTACCCGAGCCACAAGCGAATAGAGAAGAGTGAGTGGAAATACGTCCATCCATGCATGAAAGGATGCATGCACGGATAGACGTATGAATGGACAGAGCCTGTGCTTAGACAGACGGACGAAATGGATGGCTATAGACAAGATCCGCAACGTGAAGTACTACTAACGCAGTCCCACGTTGCGGATGAGTACGGTAGATGTTACGGATCTTCGTCTGTGTAACAAGAACATTTTCTTGTCCTCGTTCCACGGCCAGGGTGAAGGGGGCTTAGACGGTCCCTGTCTGTGGATGTTCGGAGAGCGAATGCAAGTCTACCAGACTTCTTTCTGCCTCTAAGCTGCCGCAGCATCAGAAACTCGTCATACTAGTGGTATACACTGCGGCTGAAGAGATTTGGTCGTAGGCTATGGCCGTTGTAGGTATATTATAGTATGTTAACATACATACATGCATACATACATACGTACATACATATATGCATACGTGCATACATGCATACATCCATACATCCATACATACATACATACGTACATGCATATATCCATACATGCAGACATACATACGTAAATAAAGTATAATTGACTTGAAAGATTATTTAATGATAGCAATAAGTTGATTTAATGAAAAAAACTGATACCACGCATCAAGAATTTTCCTGCCAATGCACAGAACTGAATTTTTAATGTTGGCACTGAAAAAAACCGTGCTCGTCATTAAAAATCAATGTGCCGAACTTAGCATTGATAAAAATGATACTGTGGTGGTTTTTTTTTTCATTATAAAACACGGAATTTTAGCCTTCTATTATTTGGCACTATTTTTTAAGTTGAAAATTTTTTTTCGTGTACCCAAAGTCTACATTTATGTGTATAAAGCTCATAAATATAAAGCTATAAAGTGAATAGTTTTTTAAGTTCAGGACTTCATCTGTAAGGAATTATTAATTGAGGTGATTGCTCATTAAATTTTTATATTATCATATATGATACTAAGTATTATATTTAAAGCTCTGTATGTCATTCTTGCTGTAAATTCTTTCTTTCAAATAAATTTTGCGAGCTCGAAAAAAATCCATTTTATTTTTATTGATTTGGGAAGCCTAGAATCTGTCATATAATATAAAAAATGTCCATTTTTTATTATATGGCAAAATAAGAATTATTTTCAAGTGTCATGTAAGTTTCTTATCTTATCTATTTCAACTTCTAAACTTTTGGAAAAAACAAGTTTCTGTAGTATCATAAAAAGGGGTAAGGCGGTCAGGTATGGGGTAAAGTGGTCAGGTATAGGGCAAAGCGAGCATTTTCTCAAGCATTTTTAAATATATGATTTTTTAATTTTGTATGGAGTCTTGTTTATGTGTAACAATAATTTTTTGTAAATTATAAACAAAAGTTCAAAAAATCATTGTTATACATACATAAAAGAACATAAAAAATTAGAAAATCATATATTTAAAAATGCTTGTTTTACTCCATACCTGACCGCTTTACCCTCTTTTACGGTACATTACAGAAGAACGGAATCCTCTTAATCTTCGACGAGAAAATATGTTGCTTTCTATTTTGCATTTCATGTTTCTATATATTAATTTTTTGGTAATTGAAAAGTATAAATCATTATTGCTTATTTATAAACTTTATTTCTTTTTAATATAGACCACACATCATGCTCATAAACATGATTACAAACATTTATCACATACACATAAACAATGATTGCTTTGTTCGATTAATTCTAGTAAATCACATTCAGGCAACCAATATTTGATAGGGATAATTAATTTAGTTTTGCATAAAATAATGGTCAATATTTATTAATGTAAATTAATGGACAATTACCTGTGCTGCCATAACCCGCTGTCTTTCTGCTATAAGCGTACATTTTGCACATACACAATCTCTCCAGCGACAATATCGTTTGTGTCCTTTAAGTGCAGAAACCACACCATGATTTCTGCATCTTGCACACTTCGGTGTCCTTTGATATCGCTCAGCAGTTGTTCGCAAATAAAAAGTTGGTAAAATGTGCGGTGATTGTTGCGGGTGTATAAGCTGTTCAACATCAACACTTACACCAACACTTCTCGGTAAAGACATTGATACACAATTATTTTCGAATATAAAATATTCTTCTGTAAGAAAAATAATAAATTATGTAGAATTTGATTGAAGTTAACGCTTGCATTTTCTAGGTCAAGAATAATCCCTTATGAAAAAATACTATAATCAAACTTATAGTTATGTACTATGATAAACCTATAATATAATAATTATTGTAGTAGAACTATAATATACTATAGTTATTTTCCGGTATTATAATCAATAACTATAATCATTACTACAAGATTATAATCATTAATTAAAATACAATCAAATGATTTAATTTTACAACAATATTGTAATTAATTATTATAATCTTGTACTAATGATTGTAGTTATTGACTATTGGCATTACAACTCGCGCCTTCTACTAGCTAAAAAATGACTGTTCAGTGTAGGAAGGCTTATGGGAAATATTAAGTTTTAATTGATTATTAAACTTATTATTTTAAAAATTGCAATTGCAAATGACTAAAATATGGACATTTGTTAGTTATACTGTTTTAAATAAGATTTTCATCAATCGAATATTTAATTAGCCAAATAATTAACTAAAACTAAATATTCTCCATAGGTTTTTGTATGCTTTTGTTACATCAAACAGCCATGTTATTTACATACATATTATATATACAGATATTAAGATATAGATTTTTAGTTAACAGAAGGCGTGAGTTGTAATGCTAATAATAACGCGAAATAAGTACAGTATATTATAATTAGGTAGATAGATATTGATTTACTTCATAAAAAGAGTACGAAAGCCGTGTAATACATGACACAATAAGTAATAATTCTATATAAAGTATTGCACATAATACGATAAGATATCACAGTCAAATGTTAAAATTAATATATAATACTGTATCAGTAAGTCACCATATAAAAGTGATATCATAGACTATTTTAATTACACGCAGAAAACCAGAAAACATAAATTACAATGAAAAACAGTCTCAAGTATCTATCAGTCATAGAATTAAAATCAAATAACGTAATATAAAAGATGAATCACTGTCATGATATCAATAAAAATAAAATTGGACAATACTATAAAAATAAAATTAGAAAATACTATAAAAATAAAATTAGACAATACAACAACGAATTAATAATAAATAATTAAAAAAAAATAAAATAATAACATTTAAAGAATAGAAATTTGATACCGAAGATGTCATGACTTCTAATAAAAACAGAACCACTTATTCTTTCTGCATTTATTCATCCATCATTCACGCTAATAAATACATTCACACCTTAAATCTATATATAGGACTAAACAAAATAAATTAACATAAAAATTAAAATACTTAAAATTAAGTTCATTAGAGGTCGAGTAAGTACCTTCTCAAAGCCGACTTGAACCTGCCGAGCGATGGAAGATTTTTTATATCAGCAGGCAGGGAGTTCCAAAAATGCGCACCATGAACTTGAAAGGAATTTCTTTCAGTCTCAATACGCATGAAAGGCACTGCGAAATCCTTATTCTCTTCCCTAGTGACTACTCTAGGTACATATCTAGTGAAGAGACTCACTAGATACTTGGGAGTATTCATGCACACGATTTTGTACATAAGTATAACCATAAAATACTGTCTCCTTGAATCAATACGCAGCCAACCAAGCGCAGCTCTATGAGGAGAGATATGATCGCCCATTCCTGCGCCTAATACATATCTCACACATGAATTTTGTAGTCTTTGTAATAGTCTTCTCAACCCCTGCGAAGCATCGAGCAGAACTACTGAGCTGTAGTCGAGGTGCAGAAACAGCAAGGTGGCTGCGAGTTGTTTACGCAGGGCCTCAGTGCTGTACCGACGAAAGAACCGTAAACTATACATTATGCTATTTAATTTTTTAATCACTCATAACAGTATCAGAGAAAGATATGCCGACACTTCCCTCAAGCTCAATCGTTCTTGGCTCACCAGCATAAAAGTCATTCATAAATCGAGTACTGCTAAAAACGATCGCCTTAGTTTTGCTTGCATTTAATGTGAGAGAAGCATCAACAGCCCATCCCGACACCACCCTGGCCGCCTTCTGCATAATACGAATACCTTCATTCAGATGTTCATAAAGGACCTGAGTATAGATTTGGAGGTCATCAGCATATAATATGTGCTCGACGAAACAGGATTCAAGCGTGTCACGTGTGTTATTAATGTAAAGGCAAAACAACAGAGGCCCCAGCACTGAACCCTGTGGAACTCCTAGACTGGTTGTTAGCTAATCCGAATCCTCTTATAAATGTGTAAAAACCATTTGTTTCCTACCTGATAACTAGGAGCTAATCCACTCGAGTGCAGATCTGGAAAACCCCATCGATCTAAGCCTCGCAAGCAACTTGGAAGGGGAGATCATGTCGAATGCCTTACCAAAGTCAAATAGAAGTAGTATCGTGGCAAGTTTCTTGTCAAGACTATTATCAGAATCATAATATATTAAAGTTTCATCATAGTAAATGACTATAGTTTTAATTATGGTATTTTTAATAAGAATATAATAAAATACAAATATAAATACCAAGGATTAATTAAAATTTAAAATTAATGAAAAGTTTTTTATTGTTTTATTAAAATAATCTACAATAAAACCTTTTCTTTTAATGAAAAAAATCTTGATTATATTAATAATAGAAAAATAAATTATCCATTGTCTGTGCGTAGAAACATACGCAAATATATTTTAACTTAAACAGGTATTTGGTTTTTTTCTTCCTTAAAGATAAAAAATCAGAACATAAAATGTAGTATTTCTAGTGCAGTGACAGGGTTATCACAATCTTTTTTGGGGGTCAGTTGGATGCTATATCCAACACCATAGCACTATGCTGCACGAGATATCAAGAGTACTTTTGGTATTGTCTTGTCTTGAAAATCAAGACGATATTAGGATTATAAACTGATTACAATTTTCAAGACAATACCAAGAGTGCATGGCCAAGAATCTTACTCTTAAGAAGGGGCCGAACTATCTGTCTTTGTCTAATAGCGTTTTCCATCATTTATGTAAACACTATCCGGTATAACAAGAAAAAAATAGCAGCCCCCGCTAGATATTAGTATAATTAGTAAATTTTGTAATAACAACCAAATTTTTTACCGCATAGTTTTTGACTAATTAGAGATCTACTAGCAATCTAGAATATAACCTATCTTTTTTTGGTAGGTCTCTAATTATTCAAAAACTACGCAGTGAAAAAATTTGGTTGTTATTACAAAATTTACTTATTATACTAATATCTAGCGGGGGCTGCTATTTTTTTCTTGTTATACCGGATAGTGTTTACATAAATGATGAAAAACGCTATTAGACAAAGACAGATAGTTCGGCCCCTTCTTAACAAGAAATTTTATATTCATATTTTATATTCTTATGTATATCATAAAAATTGTTAAATAAGTTCAAGCTCTGGAATATTCTAAAAAAAATCAATTAATATTCAATTTATACAATAATAGTTTTCATTACAAATAATTCAATTGTATTCATTCTAAACAATATCAAGAGGCGTCGGTAGCGGCTAGACGGCGAGTTAAGGTACAAAAACGTCAAGCACGCTCCTCTTATACTTTGAATTAGAGTTTTGGAAATTTTAAAATCGAATCCTATCAAAATATAATCAAATATTTAATTATATCATTAAAAATTTAGCATTTAATATTTATTTTTAAATGCTAAATAATAAATCAAAAATATAATTTCTCAATCCTTTACTGTGTTAAGTGCAATATTTTTTTCCATGTTTACAATAAATAAATTGTTTTTTATAATAAATCAAAAAAATTATTTAATTGAAAAGTATAAGGAAATTGATTTTGTTATTGATCATTCGTCCGAAATATACAATGAGAAAATGTATCGGAAACATAAGCATCTATTTTTATAATATGTTCAATCTGCATTGTGTTGTTAGGCATAAACAAAACTTTTGAAAATTCAATTTCATCTGCATTAATGTTAAAATTAAAATAAAACATGAAATCTGGTTCCTTGTATGTAAGACTCCCAGATTCCTTAGTACAAAGGGTATCAAAAAATATTATGAATGTGAAATATAAAACATCTTCAAAGAATCCTATAGATTATTTATATTTTTCTTTATTTATGAAAAAATCAAAAGAAAGGACTGACTAGGGGAGTCACCCTTGTTCAGGTCACATATCTTGATGAAGTTGTGAGATATGGTTCATCTCACCTAAAAACATGATCTTTGGAGCTGTAGAGTCTAACACTCTAAGGATCCAAAGTTTTTGCATTCACTATATCTCAAATTTCGGCCTTTTTATGAAAAACTCAACTTTTTATTAAAGTCAAACAACTGATCTCATATTGATAATATTAGTAATTAGTCATATTAATTATGCAACTAATACATAATCAATTTAATAAATGGTTGGCTGCTTTTAATAAAGCCTAATATCATTCGTTCACTTACCTAAAATATGAAAATCATTAATACGACCATAACACGAAAACAACTTTTTAATTCTTTTCATGCTACACTCGTATAAATAATTTTCATATTCTAGGCAAGTTGAAAAATTAAATTTAGCTGTAAAAGAAGCACATAATTTATTTAATTAATTATATTGATAGTATAGTTTTAATGTCTAATTGGCAGTATTATGAGATCAGTCCTTCGACTTGCAAAAAAAATTTAGTTTTTCATAAAAAGGGCAAAATTTAAGATTGTGACATTCCTTCCTATTTTACTCTATTCTAACTTTAATTATTCATTTAATAATTATTTTATAATTTAGTTAACGTCGTCTAATGATTATAGAGTCGTTACAAGCTAGCGCGCCATGCCTAGCTTGTGCAGACTCTTTGTGTGTCTTTGTTGTTTTGTTAAAGTCGTTTATAGCTAGGACACCTTGCCTAGCTATAGCAGACATTTTTATTAAAAAATTATTAGTAATTTTTTAGAGTATTAAGTGAAAAGCCCGTTGTTGTTAAGGACCAAATGCCTAAACATTCAGGGCTTAACACTGGGTTAATAGGAGAGGAATCGTTTTGCTTGAATAAGCTCTTTATTTAAAAAACATACAAAATTATAACTGTACGAATTACAATAAGGCACGTTAACACGTGTAAAGTCTGCTTTGCTTAAGACAATGCGTTGGCCTATCGCCCGTTGCTGCCTTAAGCAAAGTATGACTATCCCGTGAGAGAACTGATCCAAGAGTGACGAGAGTCACGAGCTCCTCGCACTGCATGCATCAGCTCTCTTCGGTCTCTCTCCCACTCTTCTAAGTTAGTAGATGAGAGGGGGAGCCGTCGTATATTTTCAGCGGTACTTACACATGCAAATGCGTGTACGTACATACGCGCGCTTGCATGTTCAACCACTTTGGTCTTTTTGGGTGTTTGCGCGCGCATCTTCCAGTATCGTACGGTTTTAGGGCCGTACATCCTCGGGCGCTCACGAGATCTAGTGAATATAATATCTTTAGATTTTTACAATGTTAGACTCTATGGCTCCAAAAATCATACTTTTTAGGTGATATGAACCATGTCTCACAATTTTATTAAGATTTATGACCCGAACAAGGATGGCTTTCCTATATTGTATGAAAACGTGTTTTTTTTTAAATTACTACTATTATATCAAAGTGAAGAATTGAGACTTTTTTTTCTTACGTGAATATCTTTTACATTATTATCACATACATACATACACATACACACATGCATCTTTAATATACACATACACACATACACATACATACACATATGCACGTGCATCTTTAACATACACATACACAGGTACACATACATGCACATACACACATACACATACACATCTATGGCTCCATCTCTCTGTCTCCGAACAATCCTCAAAGTTCCGTGGAACTTTGAGGATTTTTGAAATATAAAATATTGGCGGGAAAAAAAGAGTGGGATAACAATAGGAACTGCCACACACCCTCTGAGTGTGCAGGATACTAAAACAAGGACGGTACTATCGAAGCGGTTATTTTTGGATTTGGCAACGTCGGAATCCTCAAAAGTCCGTAGCGATATATATATATATATATATATATATATACACTAGATATTTGGGAGTATTTATACGTACGATTTTTTACAAAAGTACAGCAATGAAATACTGTCTTCTGAATCAGTACGTAGCTAATCCAAAGCATATCCATGGGGCGAGGCATGATCACCTATTCTCATGCCTAAAACATATGTCATGCATAAATTTTGCATCGTCTGTAGTTGTCTACGTAGCTCCTGTGAAGCATCGAGCAGAATTACCAAGCAGTGATCAAGATGCAGAGACGGCAGCGTAGTTGCGAGTTTTTTACGCAGAGCCTCAGTGGTATACTGACAGAAAAACCGCAAACTATACATCACTCAATTGAATTTTTTAGTTATCATATTGATGTTCCCATGACAGTTTAGAGTTGAGTACAACACCAAGGTTCGTAACAGAGTCCGAGAAAGAAATACCCACACCACTTCCTAGGTTGATCGTCCTTGGCTCACCAGTATAAAAATTTTTGATAAAACGGCTATCACTGAAGACGATTGCCTTTATTTTACTAGCATTCACAGTCAGAGAAATATTATCAGCCCACCCTGACACCACCCTGGCCGCCCTCTGTAAAATACGAATACTCTCATCCACATCATCATAAGAGACCTATGTATAAATTTGAATATCGTCCGCATACAGCAAGTGCTCGAAGCCATCATAGTCTAGTGCGTCACTTACGTTATTAAAGTAGAGGCAAAACAACAGAGGCCCCATCGAACCCTGAGAAACTCCTAGATTGATTATAAGCCAATTTGGTTCCTCTTTTACACACGTGGAAACTATTTATTTCCTACCTAATAAATAGGAGTTAATCCATCCAAGTGCGGCCTTGCAAAACTCCATCGATCTAAGTCTTGCGAGAAGCTTCGAGGGAAAAATCGTGTCGAATGCCTTGCTAAAGTCAAAAAGAAGCAGTAACGTGACAAGCTTTCTGTCTAAACCCAATCTTATGTCGTCTGTAAGTTTGAGTACAGCAGTCTGCGTAAAGTGGTGCTTCCTAAAAAAAAGTATAAACGTTCGGTCAAAACAAAACTTATAATAATATAGTTGTCTATAAAATTAAATTTTTAAAGTATGTTTTGAGGATGAAAAAGTTGAAATAAATAGACAAAAAAATTTTTAATTACAGCATTAAACAAAAACTAGAAATTTCAAAAGCTTTTGGCGAAATAGGATATATAAAAACAGTTTCGGAAGAATACAATGTCCTGGTAAGTACGTTGAGAAAGTGGAGACAAAATCGTTCGCACTTCGAAAACGTTGAAAGTAATTATGTACTAACAAATGATACAAAATGCATCAAATAATCTGTATTAGATGATTTTAAGGCACTTTTTATTTTGTTTGGAATAACAAATTCTAATTTTGTTTTTTTAAATCTTTTCTTTCAGTCGAATGAGCCGGTAAGTGGATATACGTCGGTTATAAAATAATTCGGACTTAATATGTATAAATTTTACAAATGAAAGTATAATTTATGTGAAATACTTGTTGTTATTTTTGTTGTTGTTGTTTTTTATGTTATTTCAATGCTACTAATAGTTTATTATGTGACTTTGATATTAGCCAAGGTTCTTTATAGAGAGCTTATTTGCTCAGTCTTCATACAGTAAATACATTATTTCACTTAAAATAAATAAAGAGTTATATGAACTTCTAAAGTATATTGTAAAATAAACATGCATTTAAAAATACAAGTGTTCGACCCTAATCACTAGAATCATTATCAATTTGGTAATTGTTACTGTCGTATAAATGTCTTTCTACTTTATTCTGGCATTAACGGGTTGATTATGACTGGGTAAGGTAATACAGGAATAAAATTTCGCATTGTATAGGAATTTAATATTCCATATATTTTGAAATAGTCGACATGCTTAAACATAGTCTTATTCCAAAGTTAATAATAGGCCTTAATAATGTTACTCTCGTGAAAATGTAATCATCGTTATGAAAGGTTTCAACATCATTAACCAGTCAGCCTTTTTGTATACAAAAATATTTGTAAACTTTACTATTAATAATCATTTTCATACTACTGTAAGTGAATAAAGTGCTCTTTATAACAGTAGAAGTATCTGCTAGGAAGCTTATCTTTTGTACTTTCTTATTCACTAATCACGTTATAACAATAATATGAAAAGTTTTTGATGAAAAGAATAGATATTCTGTAGAAAAATATATAAATGGTTAAAGATGTACGAGTGTCGACATCCCAATGTTGCATATATAAGGTGTGACAAACTTGGGAATCAGCAGGTTGCACTAAGGTATATATCCGATAATATGCGGGTTTCCAATTAATTGAATAAAAAAAAGGCTTTATATTAATAATTATACAATTACAGCACACGCGCTCAAAATGGAGGCCAGCTGCGTATAGCCAACGCGACACCGCTTGCACTAGTAAAGGAACTATAGGCACGACGAAAAGCAGAAAAAGGGCACAAGCACACAAAAAAAAAGTTATAATAGCACGAAAGGAAATACGCAATAGAACGCGCACGCGATCGCCCGGCTCAAACGTCGCACAAATAAAGCAATAAATTATGCTATTTTACGTAGCACTAAGGCACTCGCAATAATACGAGGCTTAATTTTAAATAAAATTAAAGAACTATAATTTATTGAAGCTACTTAGTCTCACTCACACTAAATACGATAATTGTAACACACAACTAGAAAAGTATTACGCAATATCGCAAGTCGTAACGCTCTTTATCGGACGCCGACAACAAAAGGAATGATGCAATGGCATTCCTTCTTGTCTCTGCTCAGCTTCATCTCTCGCGCTGTACGCTGCGCGCGCCGCAAGAGAGAGACAACCAATCCTAAACGGACCCAAGCTCTGTTACTCGAGTCAAACTGCTTGCTATCTATATCAGTGCACAGTATACGTGCTATGAAGATTCGCACGTGTGTCCCAACGATTTTGGTTTATGCTTTTAGATATTTGACTCGCGTGGTCTGCTTTCCGTCTTGCCAGTAGTTAGATGCTCCCTTCTGTCGTCTATATGCGCTACAAATATACACTTGAGTAATATAGCTCAACTGCCATGTTACAATCCTCCCCCACCACACGGGAGTATAGGTGGAACCAGATACTTTTGTCAAAGCAAAAAAACGCATAAGCTAAACGAAAAAAAAAATTCATGTATCGAAAAGAAAAGATTTGCTTAAACTAAGATAACCGATGTTATCTGCAGCGGTCTGAAGTGTATTTATAAAATTCTTCTCCTGCTGTACCTGCAGACTTATGTATTCTAGCTAAAGAAAATGTAGGTGTTTTGCGCTGTATATGAGGGTGCTTAATTCAAAACGACGCGACTGGCTTATCCATATATTATTTACAAAAATTACAAGTCTTAAAACTAGTTATCTTAAAGCTAAAGAAAATGACACTCATAGCCCATTCTTGCATGTATTTCATTTATCCACATACCAAAAAAATATTAAAATTACATTTTGTATAAAAAAGTTTAAAATTAAAAATAAAAATGAAAATTCAAGTTTTTACCCACTGAAAGTTGACGCTCTGATGGTATATGTCGATGCATACTATTATTTTATAAGATTAATTATTTTATATGTAATATTTTGCAGTAATTTTCTAAATACACAAAAAAATATATTCTATTTATGGATTTTATTCTTAATTACATAATAGTAATGCATAAAAATAAAATTTAGCACTTGCTCATGTGTCAGTAGAAAAGTGTGAATAGCTAGCAATGTTTGTACAATGTGTATGAGGAATAATTAAAAAGCAAAAAAGGGGTAATTTAGTAAATGCACAAAATTGCTTAAATAATGAATTAGCCGAATGGGTCGTGAGTTTGGTTGATAAGGATTTCAAATAGCTAGATATGATGCTGGAGGGTTAAAATAGGCATATTAATGATGGTATAAAGGGGTTTCGCTGAATTGAGGGCTCGGCTGGATGGGTTGCTTTTTCGCGCACTGTAGCAGAGATATACTCCGCATAGCTAAAATTTGGGAGATCGCAGTTTCGCTCTGCTCGCTCGCTCTGTCGATACTCTGCTTGTTCGCTTTTATTTTGCTCTGCTCGCTCGCTATTGTTTTGCTCTGCTTTCATGCTCTCATTTGGCTCTGCTTGCTCGCTCTGTGAATGCTCTGCACGTTCGCTCTTTTTGTGCTCTGCTCGCATGCTCTGGTTTGGCTCTGCTCGCTTGCTCTTGCTCTTCTCTGCTCGCTCGCCCTTGCTCTGCTCTGCTCGCTCGTTCTTGCTCTGCTCTGCTCGCTTGCTCTGGTTTAGCTCTGCTTGCTCGCTCTTGCTCTGCTCTGTTCGCTTGCTTTTGCTCTGCTCTACTCGCTCGCTCTTGCTCTGCTCTGCTTGTTCGCTCTGGTTTGGCTTTGCTCGTTCGATCTTGCTCTGCTCTGCTCGCTTGCTCTGTTGACACTGGGTGCAGTCGCTGATGCGGACGTTGATTTGTCCACAGCCATGGTACTTAATAGGCTGAGAACATTCTCGCAGCCAGTGCCCTAAGCTACTACACCTGAAGCACGGCTTTGCCAGCTTTCGCCAAGAGTTTTTTCTAATTGGTGGTAGGTTCGTATTTATTTCTGCTTCATTTGCTCGGCTTGTCCTTCGAGTTTTACTCTTTGCTCTAGGTTTGAAGCGACGATTTTCCTTCTGTACGCGCTCGCTCTTATTTGACGTCTTAGCTAAAGGGGTTACAGGGTGATTGCTAGTAATTGATGCTAACACTGGTATTGGGTGTTGATGCTTTGGAGCATCTCCAAAGTTAAGGGGAGGAATCAAAGCTGTCTCATTCAATTTAGACTTTATACCAGTGCAAGCTGTAGTGGAGAATAAGGATTCATCCGGAGCTAGAGGGGGTCGGCATACGTTTTTCTGGGCTCTGCAAGTCTCTTCTTTCTGGTTCAACCATTGCAATTCTCTGAAGTTATTAGCATAACTTGTATGCTCTGGTACAAGGGATTGATTTATAGGATTTTCTGAGATGGTTGGAAAAAGGGTCGGCTGTATTAAAGCTTGTGAGACGGGCAGATATCCAGAAGGTGATGTTATATACGGGACATGACTCCATGGACTAAGGTAAGAAGGGAGATACAAGTATGGATAAAAATAAGGAGTTGTTGCGCTATCATATTCTCCATGGTACGTCGTTGCAGTATTAGTAGGAAGGATATTAGTTGCTCTCACAGGATGAGGTATGCTCGTTGTACTAAAAGAAAGACATGTAGTAGTGGTACACATGGTCGGTGGGTGGATCGTTGCGTTGCTATTGCTAAGAGGAATAGGATTTTCTAAGCTATTTAAGGGATAAGCGAATTGATTGCACGCGCTTTGCTCTGTTGGGAGGTTATCAAATTCCAGCCGCGAATCATATGTCGTCTCGTCTATTATTATTTTGCAAACAGCGGCTCTTTCGCCAAGATGTCGTCTAAGCTCATAATGCAAAACTCGTTCTTTAAACATCAGAGTACTTCCGGCCATGCTCACTCTTCGCTTGCTGTATTCAAAGAGCTGCTCCGCGGGTAGTCGGTCTACTATTCGCGTAATTTCGTCCACTGCTTTAAAAACTTCATTCCTACATATATGCTCAGAAATCCATAGGGGCTCTACATTTAACTGTTTGCTTATCATATTTACAATAAAAGACTGTTACACTACACAAGGGAACGCACAAGAAAAAATGTATTAATAATAAGTCATGCTATTATGAGATCCTATCTTAGGAGGTTTGAATAAGAATAGCTCTGGCTTACAATAAAAGAAAAGAAAATTGTTAAATGCTTTATCATTGAAAAAAACTAAACGAAAAAAAAGTTAAGTTGGATGCTACAACAAAAAAATTTATCTAAAATAAATAGAATTGTCTAATAATCAATTAATTTTACATAGCGCGCCCGTAATACTCAAGCTAAAAATTAAAATTTTCGTAAAGCCAGATGCACGCTAAAGCAAAAGAGAATTATGCGTAAGCTATTGTGTACCGATACGCACTAAGGTAGCCACTATAGTGATATATTCCGCGCAAGCACAAATAAGAATATAGATTGCTCAGCACACTTAAGATATTCAATTATATTATATATACAAAAAAAACACAGCTTTCATTAATATGGAGTTGCAAGAAGCGTAGTGCTAAAAGATGATGAAGCTAGAGGAAACTGAGCTTCAGGGTAAGACAAGTAAAGACAAATACAAGCAACAATGCAATGATATATATGTATGTCTATCGAAATATATGTATATGTATGTGTATTTAAATACAGTGCTATTATCAAATAAATTATTTAGCTTAAGGCTCGCGCTCAAATTAAAAATAATGCTCTATGTATATAAAAAAATGTGCAAGCAAAACGTTTAGCACAAAAAAGAATAAAGAAAAAGAAAATTTTATTTCCTTGCTTACTGCATGCACTTTAAAACAAAACAATTTACTACAGATGTGCCAGCAAGACTTTGAGTATAAAAAAAAAGTTGCTGCAAAATAAATGTCACGGTCACCTCATACTGAGCGACGCCAAGAACAAGAATGGCCGCCAGAGCGCCTCCTTTCAGCCTCGTCGTGTGTGCGTCGTTCGTAATGGCAACCACGTGGCAAAACGGAAACGCATGAGTAGAAAAATGTTTTTTTCACTGGCATAGCCAATTGTCTTTCACTTAAAGCACAGTTTTTTTTCACAGCAGTTTCTTTTTCTTTTATTTTAAGCACAGTTTTTTTTTCTTTTATTTTTAGCACAGTTTTTCTTCTATTTTACGCAGTTTTTTTTTCTTTTTAATTTTCAAGCACAGATTTTTTTTCTTTTTAATTTTTAATCCCGTTATTCGACACAAAAATTTTTCCCGAAATTTTTGTCGGCCCTATGTTGGGCGCCAGTTGTGAAAACCTTGAGGATCAGGAGGTTGCACTAAGATATATATCAGATAATATCCGGGTTTCAAATTAATTGAATAAAAAAAAGGCTTTATTTTAATAATTATACAATTACAGCACGCACACTCAAAATGGAGGCCAGCCGCGTATAGCGTACGCAACGCTGCTTGCACTAGCAAAGGAACTATAGGCACGACGGAAAGCAGATAGTTATAAAAAAAACAGACACACGCAATAAGGGAACTAGCACACAAAAAAAAGAGTTATAATGGCACGAAGGGAAATACGCAATAGAACGCGCACGCGATCGCCCGGCACAAACGTCGCACAAATAAAGCAATAAATTATGCTATTTTACGTAGCACTAAGGCACTCACAATAATACGAGGCTTGATTTTAAATAAAATTGAAGAACTATAGTTTATTTAGTAGCTAAATAAATTATAGTTCTGTCTAAGTAAGCTACTTAGACTCACTCACACTAAATACGATAATTGTAGAACACAACCAGAAATGTATTACGCAATATCGCAAGTCGTAACGCTCTTTACCGGACGCCGGTGACAGAAGGAATGCAATGGCATTCCTTCTTGTCTCTGCTCAGCTTCATCTCTTGCGCTGTACGCTGCGCGTGCCGTAAGAGAGAGACAACCAATGCTAAACGGACCCAAGCTCTGCCACTCGAGTCAAGCGGCTTGCTAATCTATATCAGTGCACAGTATACGTGCTGTAAAGATTCGCACGTGTGTGCCAATCATTTTGGGTTATGCTTTTAGATATTTGACTCGTGTGGTCTGCTTTCCGTCTTGCCAGTAATAAGATGTTCCCTTCTGTCGTCTATATGCGCTACAAATATACACTTAAGTAATATGGCCAATCTGCTATGTTACAATCTTATAATCATAACGGTCGTGAAAATGTTCGTATACAATATTGCATTTGAAATGTTTGTTCTTATGTTATTTTGATGCTGCTCATAGTCTATTATGCGGCTTTGTTATTAGCCAAGGTATTCCATATGGAGCTTATTTGCTATTAATCCTCATACTATGAATACATTATTTTACTTCAAATAAATAAAAAATTCTATAAACTTTTGAAGTACATTAGGAAATGAACAGGATTGGAAAAATACAAGTGTTCGAACATTAATTACAAGAATAATTATCAATTTGGTAATTGTTACGGTCGTGAAAATGTCTTTCTAGTTTCTCCTGGCATGAACGAGTTGATTAGGACTGGAAATGGAAATACATAAATATAAATCGGCAATAAATAGAATTTTAATGTTTAATATAGTTTTAAATGGTTGGCATGCTTAAACACAGCATTATTCCTATGTCAAGAAAAGGCCACATTTGATGATTGTCACTGTCGTGGAAATGTATTTATCATTATAAAAGGTTTCAACATCATTAGCTGGTCAGCTTTTGCTTTTTGTATACAAAAATATGTGTAAACTTTACTCTTAATAATCATTCTTATACTACTGAAAATAGATAAAGTGATTCTAATAACTATAGAAATATCTGCAAGAAAGCTTAGCTTTTGTACTTTCTCATTCACTAATTACGTTATAACGTTTATATAGAAAGTTCTTGATGAAAATAATAGATATCCTAAAGAAAAATATATGAATGTATAAAGGTGTACAAGGGTGGCCATCCCAATATTGCATGTATTTATAATCTTATAATTATAACGGTCGTGAAAATTTTTGTATACAATAATGCATTTAAAATGTTTATTTTTATGTTATTTTAATGCTACTTACAGTCGATTATGTGACTTTGATATTAGCCAAGATATTTCATATAAAGCATATTTGCTATTGGCCCTTACACAGTAAATACATTATTTCACTGTGAATAAATGAAGAATTCTATAAACTTTTGAGGTACACTTAAAAATAAACATGCTTTAAAAAATACAAGTGTTTGAACCGTAATCACAACAATCATTATCAATTTGATAATTGTTACTGTCGTCGAAATGTCTTTCCACTTT
This sequence comes from Anastatus disparis, assembly GCA_017163975.1. NCBI lineage: Eukaryota > Metazoa > Arthropoda > Insecta > Hymenoptera > Eupelmidae > Anastatus > Anastatus disparis. The sequence continues at coordinate 1,205,001 of JAFFSR010000315.1, read as the reverse complement.
ATCCTGGCATAAACGGGTTGATTATCACTGAGTGGGATAATACCTGAATAAAATTTCGCAATGTATAGAAATTTAATATTCCATATATTTTGAAATAGTCGACATGCTTAAACATAGCCTCATTCCAAAGTTAATAATAGGCCACATTTGATAATTGTTACTGTCGTGGAAATGTAATCATCGTTTTGAAAGGTTTTAACATCATTAGTCAGTCAGCCATTCCTTGTTGAATACAGAAATATGTGTAAACTTTACTATCATTAATCATTTTTATACTACTGTAAGTGAATGAAGTGCTTTGAATAACAGTAGAAGTATCTGCCAGAGAGCTTATCTCTTGTACTTTCTCATTCACTAATCACGTTATAGCGTTTATGTGAAGAGTTTTTGATGAAAAAAAATAGATATTCTGAAGGAAATTATATAAATGATTGAAGGTGTAAAAGTATCGCAAGCCCAATGTTGCATATATTTATAATCTTATAATTATAACGGTCGTGAAAATGTTCGTATACAATAATGCATTGAAAATATTGGTTTTTATGTTAATTCAATGCTACTAATAGTCTATTATGTAACTTTGATATGAGCCAAGGTATTTCATAAAGAGCTCATTCGCTCAGTCTTCATACAGTGAATACGTTATTTCACTTTGAATGACTGAAAAATTCTATGTACCTCTAAAGTATATAAGAAAATAAACATGCTTTCAAAAATACAAGTGTTCCAACTCTAATCACAAGAATCATTATTAATTTGATAATTGTTACAGTCGTGGAAACGTCTTTCTACTTTATCCTGGCATTAACGGGTTGATTATGGCTGGGTAAAGTAATGGATGAATAAAATTTCGCAATGTATAGAAATTTAATATTCCATATATATTGAAATAGTCGACATACTCCAACATAGCCTCATTCCAAAGTTAATAATAGGCCACATTCGATAATTGTTACTCTCGTGGAAATGTAATCATCGTTATGAATGGTTTTAACATTATCAGCTAGTGAATTTTTGCTTGTTGTATACAAGATTATGTATAATAATACATATAATATATAAACTTTACTTTTAATAATCATTTTTATACTTCTGGAAGTGGATAAAGTGCTTTTAATGACAGCAGAAGTATGTGCTAGAAAGCTTATCTTTCGTACTTTTTTATTCACCAAACACATTATAACGCTTATATAGAAAGTTCTTGATAAAATAAAAGATGATTGGAAAAAAAATATAGAAATGATTAAAGGTGTACGAGTGTCGCAATCCTAATGTTGCATATATTTATAATCTTATTATTATTATTATAACGGTCGTGAAAATGTTTGTATACGATAATGCATTTGAAATGTTTGTTATGTTATTTTATTGCTACCAATAGTCTATTATGTGACTCTGATATGAAGCCAAGGTATTTCATAGAGAGCTCATTTGCTCAGTCTTTATACAGTAAATACGTTATTTCACTTCAAATAAATGAAGAATTCTATGAACATCTGAAGTATATTAGAAAATAAACATGCTTTGAAAAGTACAAGTGTTCGGACCCTAATCACAAGAATCATTATCAATTTGATAATTGTTACCGTCGTGGAAATGTCTTTCTAATAGATAGTCTGAAGAAAAATATAGGAATGATAAAAGGCTTACGAGTGTCGCCGTCCCAATGTTGTATATAATTATAATCTTATAATTATAAGAGTCGCGAAAGTGTTATTTTAATGCTACTACTAGTCTTTTATGTGACTTTGATATTCGCTAAGGTATTTTATAGAGCTGAATTGCTATCAGTCCTCATAGAGTAAATACATTATTTCCCTTCGAATGAATGATAAATTTCATCAACTTCTAAAGTACATTAGATAATAAAAAGCTTTAAAAAATACAAGTATTTGAATCTAAATTACAAGAATCGTTATTAATTTGATAATTGTTACTGTCGTGGAAATGTCTTTCTACTTTATCCTGGCATTAACGGGTCGATTATGACTGTTTAAGTTAAAACATGAATAAAATTTCGCAATAAATAGGAATTTAATATTTTATATAGTTTGAAATGGTTGACATGCTCAAACATAGCCGTATTCCAATGTTAATAGTAATCCACATTTGATAATTGTTACTGTCGTGGAGATGTAACTATCGTTATAAAAGGTTTTAACATTATTGACTAGTCAGCTATAGCTTGTTGTATACAAAAATATGTGTTAACTTTATTATCTTATTCTTCTTCTTCTTTCTTAAATTGGCCTTTCGACTTACCATCATAAGTCATCATCAATTTATTTTTTTATTAATTATTTTTGCCCCGAGAGGACTTCAAATTTTTTGTATTGTTCCAAGAAACTCTCTATTTTGTGTTTTTTGTGTTCTTCGGGTTCTCTTCCCAACGGAAAACTACGAAAATTGTTTTTCCCAATTTTGCCAGAGAGTCGAACCCCGATCCACTAGGACGCAAGCCAGCTGCCTTTGGCAACTGAGTTACTTTTCGTCCTTTAACGACGGAGCTCGTAAGTGTGTTTATGAAAAACATAGCACATGTAACAAAGTTACTAGTTTGAAAAACTGCCGAGAGCGGGATTCGATCCACGGTCCTCCGAGAATACGAATCCAACGCTTCTACCTACTGTGCCACAGACCGGCTCTAACTTTATTATCGATAATCATTTTTATACTACTGTAAGTAAATAAAGTGCTTTTAATACTAATAGGAGTTTCTGCTAGAGAGCTTATCACTTGTATTTTCTCATTCACTAATCACGTTATAACGTTCATATAAGAAGTTCTTGATGAAAAGAATAGATATTCTGAAGAAAAATATATGAATGATTGAAGGTGTACGAGTGTCGAAATCCCAATGTTGCATATATTTATAATCTTATAATTATAACGGTCGTGAAAATGTTCGTATACAATAATGCATTTGAAATGTTTGTTTTAATGTTATTTTAATGCTACTAATAGTCTATTATGTGACCTTGATATTAGCCAAGGTATCTCATAGAGAGCTTATTTGCTATCAGTCTTCATACAGTAAATATATTGTTTTATTTCAAATAAAAAATTCAATGTTGCTTTGAAAAATACAAGTGTTCAAACCCTACTCACAAGAATCATTATCAATTTGATAATAGTTCCTGTCGTGGAAATGTCTTTCTACTTTATCCTGGCATCAATGGGTCGATTATGACTGGGTAAGGTAATGGATGAATAAAATTTCGCAATTTATAGGAATTCAATATTCCATATATTTTGGAATAGTCGACATGCTCAAACATAGCCTCATTCTAAAGTTAATAATAGGCCACATTCGATAATTGTTACTGTCGAGAAAATGTAATTATCATTATAAAAGGATGTCAACATTATCAGTTAGTGAGCTTTTGCTTGTTGTATACAAGATTATGTATAAACTTTACTTTTAATAATTATTTTTATACTTCTGGAAGTATGTGCTAGAAAGCTTATCTTTCGTACTTTTTTATTTACCAAACACATTATAACGCTTATATAGAAACTTCTTGATGAAATAAAAGATAGTCCAAAAAATATATATAAATGATTGAAGGTGTACGAGTGTCGCAATCCTAATGTTGCATATATTTATAATTTTATTATTATAACGATCGTGAAAATGTTTGTATACGATAATGCATTTGAAATGTTTGTTATGTTATTTTATTGATACTAATAGTCTATTATGTGACTTTGATATTAGCCAAGGTATTTCATAGAGAGCTCATTTGCTCCGTCTTCATACAGTAAATACATTATTTTACTTTAAATAAATGAAAAATTCTATGAACTTTTGAAGTATATTAGAAAATAAACATGCTTTGAAAAATACAAGTGTTCGGACCCTAATCACAAGAATCATTATCAATTTGATAATTGTTACTGTCGTGGATTAATGAATTTTAATTAAGGAAACGCTAAACATCTTATATACTTCATTATCTACTAAGAGGAAGGTTTTTAGATTAAGATGAAACCTTGTTCTATCTAAAGTGCTATTATTAAAGATAATAGTTTTTGTCAGGATTTCTATGCAATTTAAAGACTGTCATATCAAGTTAAATATTTGTATATCTATGTAATTTGAATATATTATATATTCTATAGTAAACTCAAATTTGTAATTTTCTTGTCATCATACAGTGAAGACAAACGAACAAGAATTTCTAATGAAGAGAAAAGAAAAAAACACAGAAAAGAAAACACAAAGGATATTACTTAGTAATCAAAGATACCATATTTAATGTTTGAATTAAATCAGAATCGCATATTTTGCCAATAGATAAAGTTAGGATCTCAGATTCTGTCTTTAGATAAAGTGAGCATTTCAGAAAATGTCATAAGGCAAAATAATTTCAAATATATCTGATAAGTCCCAGTTTCTGTCGATGAATACAGTAAAATCCCAGAAACCTTTTGATTTCCAGATACTATTTTGGGAATCCCAAAACTGTTATCTGGGAGTCCCAAGATTGTAATCTGGGATTCCCAAAATGTTATCTGGGATTGCCAGAAACAATGAGTCCCAGAAATTGCCTTTGCATATATATATATATATATATATATATATATATATATATATATATATATATATACACTGCTGTTCAATTGCTTTTGCCCACCCTAGAGTAAAATTTATTAAAATAAAAAGTTTTATATCTCTGGAACTAATGATCGCATCTTCAAAATCGAAACAGCGTTTAAAAGATTGATAAAAAATCTTTGAAATAAAGTAAGTCCGGTATCAAAAAAGTCATTTCCTAATTGCTTATAGCAATGTAGAAAACAATTTTTTTCGCCCACATAAAAGTGAATGCCATTTTTATGGAAATTATGATATCGAAAAAAAACCAAATGGGTTTTAAAACTCTAATAGCCCTCTTTGAAATAAGCTAAGTAAAATGTTTTCATGACTTTTTTAACCACAGTTATGATGATTTTTCGAAAAAAAGACCTATTTTTTAAATCACAATTATCCCATAAACTAAGAAAAATTTTATATAGGAGAAAAAATGTTTCAATTTTAGTTTAGAATGTATATATATTAAGTAACCAATAAGTTTCGAAAAAAAATTCTTTTTTACTTTTTTATTTATGGAAAATTTATGAAAAATACGTAAAAATTTTTAATTAGACGAGTAAAAATAAATTTTTTCCCCGAAACTCATTGGTCACTAAATATATATATATATATATATATATATATATATATATATATATATATATATATATATGTATTCTAGACTAAAAATGAAACATTTTTTCTTTAATATGAAATTTTCTATCTTTCTTAGTATATGAGATAATCATGATTGAAAAAATAGGTTTTTTTTCGAAAAATCATTATGACTGTGGTTAAAAAAGTCATAAAAACATTTTACTTAGCTCATTTCAAAGAGGGCTATTAGAGTTTTAAAACTCATTTGTTTTTTTTCGATATCATAATTTCCATAAAAATGACATTCACTTTTATGTGGGCAAAAAAAATTAGTAAGAAAAATTTTTTTTTACATTGCTATAAGGAATTATAAAATCACTTTTTTCATACCGGACTTACTTCAATTCAAAGATTTTTGATCAATCTTTCAAACGCCGTTTGGATTTTGAAGATGCGATCATTAGTTCCAGAGATATAAGACTTTTTATTTCAATAAATTTTATTCTAGGGTGGGCAAAAACAATTGAAAGGCAGTGTATATATATATATATATATATATATATATATATATATATATATATATACATATACATACATGTGTGTGCGTATATAAATATAATGTGTATTTGTGAATATATGTGTGTACATGTATATATCTCCCTATATTATATAGTTATATAAAAAACAAAATCCTTCTTTTTCTACCCCGTATTTTTCCTCTTTCTACCTTGTATTCTCGAAACACCATAATTCACCCCTCAAAATAACGTGAAAATTTGTCTAGAAATGTTCTTTTTTGAAAAAAAGACACCCCTCACTACCTAAGTCACTCCTTCCTGCCCAAGTCACTCCTATTGCTACCCCTCAACAACCCGCATACACCCCTCTGATAATTACGCTAATTCCTCCTTATTTTACAAATGCATTTATTACTCATTCCTTATATTCATAGTTATAAACATCACAAGTTACCCCTCAAAATAACGTAAAAATTTCTCTAAAAATGTCTTTTAAAAAAAAATTTTTAAAAACTCTTACTACCCAAGTCACCCCTCTCCACCCAGGTGGACCCCTCATACACTCCTCATATACTCCTCATACACTTCTCATACACCCCTCATACACATATTTGTATTTATCCCAATAAAATTCATGAGAAGAAATTACTCATACTTATTTAAATAAATTGTCTCATCATGTGGACCCAAAAAACCCAAAAAAAAATTTTAATAGTACAAACAGCGATTATATCACAATATTACAATATTATTTATACAGAATAAATTACAGACAGAATACTATAAATTTTTGTCCCATGTTATATTGTGGATGATTAACTCAACAATATATAATACATTCTTATGTAATGGTCGAAAGTAATAGAATGCACTTTTTTCGTAATAATCAAAAACAATTACGAATAAAATGTTATCAAAGATTATTAGATCATGTGAAAAATAGTGCTTTAAATGTTTCAACAAATTTTGAAAATAAATAAAGAATTAGGAATCTTTTTATTTATCGTCGACATATATTTGAAGTCCAAGATATATGCAGCAATATTACTAAAATACAATGGCAATAATAAAAACTGCAGGAAGACCTGATTTATTCATAACAATGACATGTAACTCAAAATGAAAAGAACTCAAAAAAATTTTGAAAAATTTTTCTGAAGGAACAACTCTTAATGATATACCAAATATTACAGTGAGGTTATTTCATACAAAATTTAAAATGCTATTAAATGATATAGTTCAAAATGAAATTTATGGTCCTGTTCTAGTTTATGTATTTTCTGTAGAATTTCAAAAAAGAGGATTACGTTATGCACACATCTTGAGTCAAACTTTCTGAAGTGGGCCACTAAAAATCGAGTAGTTGAATTTAATATAATTTTTCACAGATAATTGAAGGTTTATATGTCAAAATCAATGTCTTAAAATATTTTTGGAAAATTTCAATTTTTGAAATATTTATAAACAAATGAATTTTTTTTCGCTATTTTGATAAAATAGTGATTTCTCAGCAACTATTCGATAAAAATTAACGAAATTTGGTTTACATATGTATTAATACTAATAGAATAATATACTAAAAACTTTTTTCATAAAAACCGAAAATTATTTTTAAAAAAACCATTTTGCAATAAGCTATTGAAAATTTATTCAACTTCTCCTAAGGCTAGGAAATTTTTTCAGGGGGGATTTGATTTTTAAAGCATAAAACTAAAAATACGTGGAAGAAAATTTTAGTGCACTTAATTAGAAAAATAATTATGCATTTTTAAATATTGGAGTATGAGCGCAGACTGACTGGTTTTTGGCTTGTAAAATGAAAACTACTAAGAGAATTACTATGGTGTCAATAGAAAATTTGTAGAAAATTAAATTATCAAGAAAATGAGAGGTCAAGCGATCCGATCGGTTTATTAGAACCGAAAAAAATTTGGAAAAACGGGAGAATTTTTCGTTTTGTTCAAAAATTCATAACTTTGTTATTTATGAAGATTAAGAGCTGAAATTTGGCATCGAAGTAAATAATTATATCTTCTTTTAACGGTCCGAAGGCAGATCCTATCGGATTATTAGTTTCTGCGCATTTGCCATTTTAATTTTTTTTACGCTTTTTTTTGTCAGGTTGTTATTAATTTTTTAAAATCGTTGTACATACTTTTCCAAAACGGTTTTGAAAACTAGAAATAAAATACTATTAAACATAATTTTAAGTTTTTATTAAAATAGTGTAAAAAATTAAAAAAATTAAACGCTTCACGGCACGCGCCTGTATATCTATATTGCTTCCCCGTACATCCCCACTTTTTACTGTCCGTCGCATGCTCGGCCGTTTACATTGATGTTATATAGTGCATATTTCATAATAAAAACTTGGAATAATGTTTAATGGTATTTTATTTCTAGTTTTCAAAACCGCTTTTGAAAAGTATGTACAACGATTTTAAACAGTAATAACCTGGCAAAAAAGCGTAAAAAAATTAAAATTGCAAATGCGCAGAAACTAATAATCCGATAGTATCTGCCTTCAGACCGTTAAAAGAAGATATAATTATTTACTTCGATGCCAAATTTCAGCTCTTAATCTTCATAAATAACAAAGTTATGAATTTTTGAACAAAACGAAAAATTCTCCCGTTTTTCCAAATTTTTTTCGGTTCTAATAAACCGATCAGATCGCTTGACCTCTCATTTTCTTGATAATTTAATTTTCTACAAATTTTCTATTGACACCATAGTAATTCTCTTAGTAGTTTTCATTTTACAAGCCAAAAACCAGTCAGTCTGCGCTCATACTCCAATATTTAAAAATGCATAATTATTTTTCTAATTAAGTGCACTAAAATTTTCTTCCACGTATTTTTAGTTTTATGCTTTAAAAATCAAATCCCCCCTGAAAAAATTTCCTAGCCTTAGGAGAAGTTGAATAAATTTTCAATAGCTTATTGCAAAATGGTTTTTTTAAAAATAATTTTCGGTTTTTATAAAAAAAGTTTTTAGTATATTATTCTATTAGTATTAATACATATGTAAACCAAATTTCGTTAATTTTTATCGAATAGTTGCTGAGAAATCACTATTTTATCAAAATAGCGAAAAAAAATTCATTTGTTTATAAATATTTCAAAAATTGAAATGTTCCAAAAATATTTTAAGACATTGATTTTGACATATAAACCTTCAATTATCTGTGAAAAATTATATTAAATTCAACTACTCGATTTTTAGTGGCCCACTTCAGAAAGTTTGACTCATTATCACATTACACCATAATCATAAGACATTTTCTCCAGATAAATATATTTCAGCTGAAATACCTTCATCGGAAAATACATATTTACAAAAATTAGTAATTAAATATATGTTACACGAATCACATACTGATAAATCTCCCTGTTATAATAAAAACAGAAATATATATGTAAAAAAAATTTCCTAAACCATTTACTGAATATACCAAAATTAAAGAAAATAAATATCCACAGTATAAACAAAGAAATAATATTTTAGAGAATCATATCTATAATCTTAAAAATACCTAGAAAATCACACAAGTTGATAATTCAATGGTAATTCTTTACAATAGTTTTTTATTAGTTAAATATACTGCTTACATTAATACTAAAGTTTATGTATCAATACTAAGTATTGAATATATTTATGATTATATTTAGAAAGGAGTAGATAAAGCCTATTGAAAAATAAAATAAAGTAAAATTGAAGAAAATAATAAAGATGATGTCTATGATGAAATAACTTAATATAAAGATGATAGATATTTAAGCCCAATGGAAACAGCATGAAGATTACAAGAATTACCATTATGCCGAATGAGTCATTCCGTAATAAGATTAAGTATTCATACAGAAAATCCGAAAAAAATAATTTTTGATGAAAATGATATACATTTAGCATTAAATAAATACGAAATAATGTTAACGGCATGGTTCAATTCAAAGAAAGAAGATGATTTTGCTAAAAAAATTAAATATGTTAACATACCGCAATATTAAATTTTCAATTCTAACACGAAATCTTGGATGGAATGATCAAAAAATAGGAAAAATATAGCTATTGGTAGATTAAATGTAGTATCTCCAAAAGATATTGAACGTTATTTTAAAATTAATATTAAACATAATAAAAGGTGCAACATCTTATAAAGATTTACGAACTCATGAAAATGTAACTTATAATACTTATAAAGAAACAGCTTTAGCAATAGATTTCATTGAAGACGAAAATCAGATTTATTATATTTTTGAAGAAGCATGTCAAGTTATGTTACCAATATAATTACGTAAATTATTTGCATGTTTTTTATTATGTGAAAATATTTAAGGTAAAATTATTTGGGACAAGTATAAAAAATTTTTTACAGAAGATTTTAAAGAAAACAAAGAAAATAACGCTTCATTACATAGGAACCAAGTATTAAATTTAGAAGATATGTTATATGAAAATTTTGGTTTACCAGAACCAAATAAAACATATGTTGAAAAAAAATGAAGAAATTAATCATGAAGTTATGAATTTTAGTGAAGAAAAATTCAATAAAATGTGCTGACAATTGAATAATGATAAAAAAAAATATTTTTGAATAATCAACAAAAAATATTTTTCATAGATGGACCAGGAGGTTCTGGGTGGTTACTCGTATCACAGAGACAGAAGATATGAAATCAATGTGGTTAACAATGATAGCATATATCGATACACTAACTACGAGAGCGTCATATCTCCGGATCATGGATTTTGCTCAAATTTGGGGATAAGTTTTTAGATGACAAAATATGGTGAAAGCTAAAATTATAGTCACAAACGCTCAATGTTTCCCTAGATACCGGCAATTGAAGAAAATCACTGAAAATGTTACTAGATTTTTAAACGCTTATAGCTCTTAAGCATTTATAGCTATAAGCTCAAAACTTTTTCAAAATTAAAGTTGAGCCTAAATCTAATTTGAAACAGTAGTTATAGCATATAAACAAAATTTTTTCTTGAAGTTATACGTGATAAAGATTGTGCCTGAATTTTCTTTTTAAAACATTTTTTAATAATGAAAGCTGAAATTAAGTGCAATCTTTATTACGCTATAACTTTAGAAAGAAATAATATTTTTATATATATTCTATGGAAAAATAAAAAATTTTCATATATTATTATCGTTTGCTCGTCCTGAAATCTATCGAGTTATGCCCTTACTTTTGTATAACAATATTTAATTTATTAATAATAATGAAAATTCAGATTAGACAAGGACAAAGCTATACGGCCGTCTCTTAATATAAATTTAAATATATACATACATAATATACAAAATAATAACAAAAATGATGGAATGAAATCCAATTGATGACAATCATGTTGGAGTAGATAATGTTATTGATCAACAAATGATAGAAGATTTAAATAATCAAATTAAAGATCATTCAAATTATGAGAAAGAACATGAATATTATTTAGAAAGCCTAAATGATAATATTTTAGATGATAGATAAATTTCTCGATTAAATAATATTATCAATTCATACATCGGCTAAAATGACGAAAAACTTGAATACAATAATTGGAATAAAGTACCGAAATATTACAAATGCTACGTTAATAAAATTATAGAATAAAAAATCCGAATACGTGAACCGATAGCGGAATATTATATTAATCGAAATCATCAAATTTATTCTAGATATTTATTAAGATGAGGTCATATTATTAAAAAAATATATAAGATTAAAAAATTATAAAAGTAAGTATTGTACAAAGTAAGTCTAATATTTCATAATTATTTTGTTTGATATATATTCAAATTAAAATAATTAGAATAATGTAATGATTTAATGATCTTATAAATATTAATAATGATTACGTCACTCATTTTTTAATATTAAAATAAAAGATTTGTAAATTTTAGTAAAAAATTTTTTATATATCTTACAAAATGTAAAAATAAGTCAAAAAGATATCAGAAAGGAATTATACCAAAATAATCCTATAAATATTAAGACATAAATAAACATTATGATATATCAAATATAATATTAACAAAATTTTAATGAAAAATAATCATTTAAAAGTTTTTTTATGATTTTGAATTTATTGTAACTTTGATCATAACTATCATTTAATTAATAATAAGTTATTTTTTTAATAATATTTTTTACAATATCAATATTTTTATCTATACACAATACATAAAATAAATTATATTATAAATATATAATATGATATCATATGATCTATATATCAAAGTGGTTTTTCGGGCTACTGGCGAGGATTTCCACTGATCAAAAAATCTAACGCGTTGTAACGGTACCTCCATATTTCACACAATTAAAATCCGTTAGTTAAATTAAAAATTCTATTAAAAAATTGAGTAAATTTATAAAATTAGTTTGAATACATGAATGCAATTTATCATAATATTAACTATAGTTTGAAATGTAAGGTGGTGAGGAAAGTTTACTCAGGACTATATATCTTATTTTTCGTATGGATAAACAATTAAATGTAAAATTACATTTTTAAACATAAGATTAACTGAAAGATGTTAGAAATATATAACATATTTTTAATTAATGTATAACATATATATGTAAAAAATATTTATAATAAAATAATATGAAAAATTAGAAAAAGGAATTATTAATTTTTTTTTGTTATATATAGAAAAAAATATTGTTGAATATAATATAATGTGACCTATGAAGGTTAATAATAGATAAAAAATAGGTAATAAAATCTTTTTTACAATTGAATTAACTTATTATCCTAAAATAAAGCCGAATTTGGTGGAATACCCATAGACCATGCTAAATTTGTATAGGCATTGCATACGTTCATGCTAATATCTCGACGATATTCTCTAAGGGAGTATTGATAGATCAATACTTCCTAAGAGAATATTGGACAATTGAATAACGTCCAAATATTGCTCAGCGTGGCCGTACATGACGTGAAAGACAGCGATTTGTAGGTTAGTGAAGACAAAAATGTCATTCGATATGTCAATGCTTATACATATTCACATAAAATCTTAACTTCAAAGAATGTTTTGTTCGAAAAAATTCTCAAAATTAAACAATTAATTAATAATGTAAATAAGAAGACGGCTTATACGAGTCAATAAATTTATTTAAATAAATCTCCACGTTTCGACAACTGGTTTGTTGTTCTTTTCAAGATCTGTAATATATAACAAAAGCAAAAAAAAACTATGATAAATTGATTTTAAGATTTTAGAAAAATGGGACAAACAATATCAATATAAAAAACACTACCGAATCAAGCTGTTCAGCATAACTTCGTCAATATGATAAAATACATTTATACTCCATCAGAGTAACGTCAATCAACTATAAATAAAAAAAAATATAAGAATTACAAAGTTAAATAGAGAGAGGCAAAAGCACCAACACCAATGAAAAAATCTTTACCAAACATTAGAAACACTCGTGATTTCAAAAAACGAATTCCTCAACAATACGGTAAAAAAATAAATAAACAAAACGTGATAAATAATTAAAAATGAACACATATAGGGATATCTCTGGAACTTTTTAATTTTGAGAAATTGTCTTTACAACAATTCAAAAGTCTATAATACAAGTTTCTGGAGTGGCTCTGGAGTCAATAAGGGCTTAATTTACTCGTTTCTGTAAGTAGAATATGTAATTAAATTTTGGTATCGATTGAACAATCGTTGTTCACGGTATATAATTTTATACGTCAAAAATGATACTTTTTTCTTATTTTTCTACGTGTGTTTCTTGAGCTATAAAAAAAGTAACGTACTGTCGATCCTTCTCAAATTTTTCGAGCATGATGAATATGGTAAAAAGAACAGTTTAAGCCTACCCTGGTATATGTGCCCCTCTTTAGGAAGCTGTTAGACTATTTTTAATGTTAGTATGATTTTCACCTAAAAATTACACTAACATTAAAAATAGTTCAACAGCTTCCTAAAGAGGGGCACATGTACCAGGGTAAGCTTAAACTGTTCTTTTTACCATATTCATTATGCTCAAAAAATTTGAGAAGGACCGAAAGTACGTTATTTTTTTTATAGCTCAAGAAACACACGTAGAAAAATATGAAAAAAGTATCATTTTTGACGTATAAAATTATGTACCGTGAACAACGATTGTTCAATCGATACTGAAATTTCATTACATATTCTACTTACAGAAACGAGTAATTTAAGCCCTTATTGAAGTGTGTGCCACTCCAGAAACTTGTATTATAGACTTTTGAATTGTTGTGAAGACAATTTCTCAAAATTAAAAAGTTCCAGAGATATCCCTATATCAGCAATTAAAATTAAAAATTAAAATGAATAAATAATGACTGAAACAACACCGAGGAAATGAAATCAGTCTCTTTAATTGACTGGAAACGTTAAACTAAAGATAAATTCAAACCGAATTAAGCGTTATGAGAAACAAAACGAACGAAATAAAACAAGGGCACCAAGGTAGTGACACCTTACAATTTGAATATTAATTAACAATTCCATACACCGGTAATATAGAAAAACAACACTATCAATAAAATAAATAACATACATTATAGAAAAATTCCCTGAAAAAACAAATTAATCACCAGTGTAACAATGTAAGGCATTACATAAAATCAAATTTATTTTTTACAATACTTTTTTATTAACAGCGCATATGATGAGTTAAGATTATTCGTGTCAATTTTTTTGTTAACAGGATTATTTTGGACGTTTATAAAAATCATTTCAGATAGAATTCTTCTTTGCAATCACACTCTTTATCTAATATTTTAACATTATTAAGATCAAATTTATGATTAGTGTCTTTGGTATGCTTAAAGATAACAGATTGGGAATTGGACTTGTGTACATAAGAGGTATGTTCTTTCATACGTTCTCTAAATTTTCTTTTTGTTTCACCTATATATGTAGCATTACAATTGCCACAATTGATACTATATACAACATTTGTCTGCTCAAACTTCTGAGTTTTGTCTTTCCCTCTACGTATGACACCACTTAAATTATTAGAAATTTTTGGAATTAAACCAATATTATATTTACTTAGTTTTCTGGACAATTTTTCAAACTTATTTTTAATGTAAGGAACTTTGAACAGTTTTTTGTTACTAACTTCTGCTACCGAATTATGTGTACGACAAGAAACATCAACAGAGTTCTGATTGAAATGTTTAGAAAACAATCTCTTTCTAACATGAAAATTTATGAATTTAATTGGAAAACGGTTGTCAATCAAAAACTTTTTTACCATGTCAATATTTTTATAATGAAATCTTTTATGTGACAACTCTATAGCTCTACACCATGCCCCTCTTGGGCGACAATGGATGATTAGAATTAAAATTCAAAAATCTACCAGAGAACGTAGGTTTATAAAACCAATCTGTAATCAATTTATTATTTTCTTTAAAAATAGTAATCTCTAGAAAATTAATTTTATTGTCAATTTCAATTTCATGTGTAAACTTTAACCTACTATCATAAGAATTAAAGAATTGTAATAATTCATTAACTTTATCTTCAGGTATTGTTGTAAAAATATAATCAACATAACGGCTTTAGAACAATGGTTTAAAACTCAATTTTTCTAAACATTCCCTTTCCAAATCATCCATCACTATATCAGCAAAGTGAGGAGAAACTGGTGACCCCATAAGTGTACCATATAATTGCCTATAATACTTATTATTAAACTGAAAATAAGTATTGTTCATAAGATGCTCAACAGCCTTAATAAGATCACATAAAGGTATATTAAACTGACTGGCAATAGAACTATATCTTTTCTCTATAGATTTTTTAACTAACTCTATTTCTACATTAGTAAACAACGATACCAAATCAACGCTCATCGTGATATAATTATCTTGGATGTGTAAATCTTTTATTCTATCAATTAAATCATTACTATTTTTTATATATGATGGAGGTTTCACAATAGATTTCATTAATATATTTTCAATTATTTTAGACAAAAATTCCGTAGGCGTACCAATACAAGAAACTATAGGCCTCAAAGGACAGTCTGTCTTATGAATTTTTGGTGAACCATAAACTTTAGCAAGACTAGTATAAGTAAGTGTCAATTCATTATTATAATAATGTTTACAAAAATAACCTCCATCATTCCATTTATTTAAAATACCTTTAGTATCCTTTTGCAAGTCTTATTTCGTTCGTTTTGTTTCTAATTACGCTTAATTCAGTTTGAATTTATCTTTAGTTTAACGTTTCCAGTCAATTAAAGAGACTGATTTTATTCCCTCGGTGTTGTTTCAGTCATTATTTATTCATTTTAATTTTTAATTTTAATTGCTGATATGTGTTCATTTTTAATTATTTATTACGTTTCGTTTATTTATTTTTTTACCGTATTGTTGAGGAATTCGTTTTTTGAAATCACGAGTGTTTCTAATGTTTGGTAAAGATTTTTTCATTGATGTTGGTGCTTTTGTCTCTCTCTATTTAACTTTGTAATTCTTATATTTTTTTTATTTATAGTTGATTGATGTTACTCTGATGGAGTATACATGTATTTTATCATATTGACGAAGTTATGCTGAACAGCTTGATTCGGTGGTGTTTTTTATATTGATATTGTTTGTCCCATTTTTCTAAAATCTTAAAATCAATTTATCATAGTTTTTTTTTCGCTTTTGTTATATATTACAGATCTTAAAAAAGACAACAAACCAGTTGTCGAAACGTTGAGATTTATTCAAATAAATTTATTGACTCGTATAAGCCGTCTTCTTATTTACATTATTAATTGTCAACGAGTGTAATATACAATAGATAAAAAATTAATTGTTGAATAATGACATTAATTACTTGTTTTTGATAAAATATATATCATCAATTTCAAAAAATCTTTTTTATACTTCCTTATACGGTCAACAGCGACATAAACTTATCTACGTAACTTGGGAGTACGAAGGATTCTGAATCCAGGCTTTACTAAAGTGGTTGTCGCTTGAGCAGCACTCAGTCTCGGGCGCGCTTCGCGTGCCCTTGACCGACTGCTACTCAAGCAAAAAATACTTCAATCTCGTCTGTATTTATCATTCGTACTCTCAAGTTTCGTATATAATTATATATATATATATATATATATATATATATATATATATATGTATATATATATATATTGTAACCTATCTAACGTAAAATAATAAAAGAGTTATTCTCTCTCTAAACCAAAAAATGAAATCATGTAATAACGTTTTCTCTCTGTATTGCGCGCTGAAGAGACATAGCAGTAGAAGCTATACAAGTGCAAATTGATGAACGCTTGAATGTGTGCGTATACGCGTTCATATTAATGTACGATCAGCACACATTCAACCGTCGCGATAGTTATAAGATGCGAACACATGTATATGGGTTCCCCTCTTTACAGCGCGTACAAAGGCTTTTTCGAGGAAAGATGGAAAGTCAAAGGTGCGGTATGAAAAAGAAAGTGTACAAAAGACAATGTAAAAGGCGATCCCACTTCTCCTAAGCGATGTAAGAGTGGGAGATCAGCGGCCGAATCTGCCAGCGACGAGTTCGAGCTCCCGAGATTGTACGGCACTCTTTGGCCTACCTCTGAACAATAAAGTTCAATTAAATCAAAATCGTTATTCTTGACTGTGATTCATTTCGCTTGTCTCTGCAGGTCCGCTAAGAGTTGGTTTCATCACCAACTTGTACCGGTAGTAGAGGCAACGAATAAAATTAAATAAATTCCACGTGTAGAGTATTCCTTTGTGGAATTTATTATCTACCAATATTGATTAATATTACTACTTGACCTTAAATGATTAGTGCTTTGTGTAATTGAAATTTAAAAATAGAAATAAAATTATTACAAAACGCAAAAAACAACAACAAAGACAAATATTATATAATAGAAAAGGGAGAATTTAAAAATAGGGAAAGAAAAAATTAATAAACAAAATGAAAATATAAAATTGTTGAGAATTAGAGTAAATAAATATGAAAATAGCTTAGAGAATTTAGAAAAGGAAGCGAAAGATAGAAAAGAAAACGAAACAAAAATTATAAACTTTTTAAGAGAAACAAAACAGATAATCAATCATAACATGCCGCAAATGATTAAACATATACAAGAATTAGAAGAAGAAATTTTCTTATATGGAAAAATGAAAGAACAGGAAAGAATAATAAAACAACTAAGAAACAAAAAATAGAGAAATTAAAAAAAATATTAGTGAAAAAAGAAAAAATTAAATAAAAAAAAAATACCAAAATAGTATATTAGAAAAATTTAAAACATTGAAAATATACCAAAATTAAATAAAATAATGAAAAATATAATTTGAAACAGCAAAATACAAGCCAAATTTTAAACGACATAAAAGTCGCAAATTTTGGAATATTTTCAGATGTCATAAATAACATATAATAAAGCGAGAGAGGATTAAAGTGCTAATACGCAAACGTAAACAGACGTTATAATACTCAAATTGTACATTGTTAAGTCGAATAAAATTTTAGCATTGGAGGAAATTTAAATTAAAATAAAAGTCTCAGTAGTTCTCAATGTAAAATTTATATAGAACACAGTAGTTCTCATCTGAAATTTAACAAACATAGAAAGATATAAAATTTTCAAAACTTTTCTAAAATTTTGAAAGACTTAACAATAAAAGACAAAGTATAGAAATTAAAATATTGAAAAGCTAAAAAGCTAAAGAAATTAAGAATATAATTTAAAGCCAGACAGAAATGATACTAAATCAAATAAATTTAGAAATATGTAAATATTTAAATTAAATTACATATAGAAAAATAAAATCAAATAAGAAATGAAAGTAAGTATTATTTCTTACTGGTATTGAGAACCAAAACAAATCAAAACCACAAACGAGTAGCGAAATTTAAAAAAAAAAGCAAAACATCCAAACGATTATAGTTAACACGATACAGTAGCAACTTAAAATAAGCATATATAGTAAATTAAATAAATGTACAATTTCAAAAATTGATTGTTGCAAATGAAAAAGATAATATTAAATAAAGGAAATAATTGAATAAATACTTAATAAATAAAATAAATAAATAGAAAATAAAATTAAGAATAAACAAATTTAGAATTATACATGAACAACAACAATCAATTATTGAAATAATTATATATCATACTATGTATATAATATTATACCGAGTCAAGAAGACACGTGTAAATAGATAGGTTTGCTAGAACGATCTTCGGTTGATATTAAGTATTTTTATAATTAATGAAACGCTCACAAAAAAAGCTACTGTGTAATAATGAAATGTTTACTCGGTACCTGTATATGGCTTGTTATGCGTATTTACTCCTATTGTATATAAAATACTTGAGAAATAAAAAAATATCAAATTGTTATTTTGTATCGTATGGTTGATACAAGAATAATCATGAACCACGATTCAGCATACTGGAGCAAATTTTACCGTTATTAATTTATCAGAGGTGGAATTTTGAATTGCCGAACTTCCATGCTACTGTGAATACAGCCATAGAAAGTGACACCATAATACAAGAAATTTATCAGAGTTTAATAAAAAGAATAGATGAGACAGCGTATGAACAGGACAATAAAATCGAGGAAATGAAAGAACAATTAAACACTAACCAACAAAAGAATAACAACATAGAAGAGATACCACGAAATAAAATAAAAATTCCGATGCTAAAATTCGAAGGCACTGAATATGAAAGGCCTATAAAATTTTTAAATGAATTGGAAAAATACATAGCTCTGAAAAAATTAAACGAGGATCAAAAGCTCCAGATTTTGCAAACAGTATTACAAAAAGATGCGAATGAATGGTAGTACGTTCACCAAGATGACGTAACTACATTCGAAGAATTTAGATAGCTGTTTACAGAAAGATTTTGGAGCTATGACATTCAACGATCATGTTGTAGAAAAATTGAATTTGGGCAATACAACGAACAGGGAAAACACAAAGAACATCATATGCAACACAGCTATTTGGATACGCTAAAGAATTAATCTTGAATGTAATAGATGAAGAATTAACTGAAAAAATAGCTAGACATTTCAATAGCCATGTAAGACAAGCTCTACAATTCTCACAAAAAAAAATAAAGCAACTCTACTCAAAATCCTGGCAG
Source organism: Anastatus disparis (assembly GCA_017163975.1). NCBI lineage: Eukaryota > Metazoa > Arthropoda > Insecta > Hymenoptera > Eupelmidae > Anastatus > Anastatus disparis. Next base: position 1,185,166 of record JAFFSR010000315.1, on the reverse strand, counting down.
ATTTCGACAACGACGATAAAACCAGAACAAGAAAAACACACCACAAACCTATACACAATCAAGAACAGCAAACATTTAACGAATATAGCAATGGCGAAAAATATGTGAGTAATAACAACCACAAACCAAAAGAAGACACAAATACTGAACAAAAACAAGAAAGTAAAAACATACAAAGAAACGATTCATCATGGAATAAGCCAGGAACAAGTAATCAGAGAAATGAGTACAAAAGACACTATCAAGGTCAAAACATCAATGCCACACGATTTATGAACAGAAATCATAAAGATAAAGCACAACGAGAAGGATTAATACCACCGGTAGATAATAAAACAATAAAGAAAAGCCATGAGTTGATTGATCCACCAGACATAGAGTTCGATGAAAAAAAAAAAAATAACAATCAGGAAAACTGATAGAGGTTGCACCTGAAAATAGTAAAGTAAGGGGTAAGGCTGCAACTGACAGAAATCCCCAAAATAAAATAGAATCTTTACAACAGTCAAGAAACGAAGAATTATTATATGATATCGAACCGGAAAATAAGATTAGTTAAACAAATATAATAGTATGCTCAGAGATAGAAATATATCTAGAAGGCATACCAGTAAATAACTTAATAGATACAGGCAGCGAAGTAACATGCATATCCAAACAATTCTACTACAATAATTATGAAAAACTAAAAATGTGCCCTACATTACCGGTCACAGGTAAAATCATAAGAACAGCAACAGGTGCAAAGACAACAAAAATAAGAAAACAAATAATGATTGTTACAACATTCAATAAAGAAAAAATACAATTAATATATTTAATTATACCTAAATTAATAAGAGAATGTATCATTGGCTACGATGCACAAAGACTATTAAAAATGATAATTAATACTGTACTACAAGAAATATTGTTAGTGGCAAACGATGTAGATATAAATGTATCTTACATTGAAAATAAAATGGAACCAAACGTTTACGAAAAAATTTAATTACAAGAGGTATATGATAAGGACAAAATAGTTCAAGAATCATATAACTCAAACACAAAAAATGAGAAAGAAATATTTCTCAATTCCAAAAATTACTACAATACTTCAATGCTCATAGAAGAGGAAATTGAAGGAAAAATAAATGAATGCGAAATCATCACATATGAACAAAAAGAAAAATTAAAAGAAATAATAAATAAATATAAAAATGTATTTCGCAAAGCACCTGGTTTGATAAAATCATATCAACATGAATTAAAATTGAAAGATGAAAATCCTTTTTATTCAAAACCCTATCCGGTACCAATAAACCATAGGGAAAAAGTATTAAAAGAATTAGAAAAAATGATAAAATTAGTAATAATAAGAAAATCTAAAAGCCCATATATGAATGCTATAGTAACAGTTATAAAAAAGGATGGCTCAGTTCGCCTTTGCTTAGATGCTCGCAAGCTAAATGAAAAAATCATAGATGATTATGAAGCACCACCATCTATTGAAGAAATATTCATAAGATGCAAAAAGAAAAAGTATATGTTAAGCCTAGATTTAACTAGCTCGGTTAACATCGATTGTCAAAATCAAAACTATAAAATAATAAGAATAAATAAGCAATCTAAATTAAACATTTCAAAAAAATAAATCCAAAGTGTAAATAGTGTAAATAATTAGTTTTAAGAATTCAAGATAAATAATTTCAAGCAAAAAAAAAAAATGTCACGAGTGCTGGTGGTCCAGTCAAGAAAAAAGAACTTTCGCACACACCCAGCTCTATAGAGACACGCGAGAACAAGTGTCGATAAATATGTAAACATGCGACACATGAGCATGCAAGTAGATGAAGAAATTATGAAAAATAATCAATCGGACGTCGCACGAGATGAGTCATTAGATGCACCTATATATTATGAAGAAAAAATCGAGAAATCTCTAACTCCATACCAAACAGCAGCTCCTTGGTCAACAACAAAAGCAGAAGAATCATCTACAGCTTGTAACATTCCTACCTATTACTTTGATTTAATTATTTATTTAATAATTATTTCAACGTCGTCTAATGATTATAGAGTCGTTACAAGCTAGCGCGCCATGCCTAGCTTGTGCAGACTCTTTGTGTGTCTTTGTTGTTTTGTTAAAGTCGTTTATAGCTAGGACACCTTGCCTAGCTATAGCAGACATTTTTATTGAAAAATTATTAGTAATTTTTTATAGTATTAAGTGAAAAGCCCGTTGTTGTTAAGGACCAAATGCCTTAACATTCAGGGCTTAACACTGGGTTAATAGGATAAGGAATCTCTTTGCTTGGATAAGCTCTTTATTTAAAACATACACAATTATCAGTAAGCGATTACAATAAGGCACGTTAACACGTGTCAAGTCTGCCTTGCTTAAGACAATGCGTTGGCCTATCGCCCGTTGCTGCCTTAAGCAAAGTATGACTATCCCGTGAGAGAGCTGATCCAAGAGTGACGAGAGTCACGAGCTCCTCGCACTGCATGCATCAGCTCTCTTAGGTCTCTCTCCTACTCTTCTAACTTAGTAGAAGAGAGGGAAAGTCGCCGTATATTTTCAGCGGTACTTACACATGCAAGCGTGTATACGTACATACGCGTGCTTGCATGTTCAACCACTTTGGTCTTTTTGGGTGTTTGCGCGCGCATCTTTAAGTATCGTACGGTTTCAGAGCCGTACATACTCGGGCGCTCACAAGCTAAACCAATAGATAAAACTATAGGTACGATAACAATGAAGGAAGGATCGGGTAAAAGCGAAAAGAAAATAAAAAAAGGATTAAAACAAAATAAAATTAAATTTATAAAACTAAAAGAAGAAAAAAAAGTAGATGAGGAGATCTGGAAAATAATCCAAATAGGACAGAAACGCACAGTAGTACACGTCCAAGAAGAAGCACTAAATAAAAGGTGGCTACAAAGAATTGGGGTTCCTTCAACACGCTCTGACCTCTCAGGTAACGAATCTGATGTCGACCAATGGATTAGCAAATTCAAAGAAAAGAAAATTAAAAGGTAAAACAAGAAATTGTAAATTATATGGAATATACGTAACGAATTATATTGTATTTTGTATTAACGCGATGAAAAATAAAATCAGTCACACAAGAGAAAACAAAGATGAAAAAGAAATTTAAGTGATAATTAAATATATTATAATCTTGTGTTACTCATTTTATTTTGGAGCGCAGTATGCGTATGAATTTACATAGTTATTTGAAAAGGAAATGTATAAAATGAAATTAAACCGTTATAATCAAAGAAATTGTAAGTTGAAATTTAAAATTCCCGCGAAAAAGATGCATTACATAAGCATTTCCTTTTCCGATAGTTAAAATAAAATAAAAAGCGCGTAAATTATAAGTTAAAATTCAATTAAAACGAAAATGTAGATACAGATTTTTTTTGGGGGGGCAAATTGTAACGTATTTAACGTAAAATAATAAAAAGAGAAAGAATAAATTATAAAAGACTTATTCTCTCTCTAAACCAGAAAATGAAATCATGTAATAACGTTTTCTCTCTATATTGCGCGCTGAAGAGACATAGCAGTAGAAGCTATACAAGTGCGAAATATAGAGATTAATGCAAATTGATGAACGCTTCAATGTGTGCGTATACGCGTTTATATAAATGTATGATCAGCACACATTCAACCGTCGCGATACTTATAAGATGCGAACACATGTATATGGATTCCCCTCTTTACAGCGCGTACAAAGGCTTTTACGAGGAGAGACGGAAAGTCAAAGGTGCGGTATGGAAAAGAAAGTGTACAAAAGACAATGTAAAAGGCGATCCCACTTCTCCTAAGCGATGTAAGAGTGGGAGATCAGCGGCCGAATCTTATCAATCGGCCAGCGACGATTTCGAGCTCGCGAGATTGTACGGCACTCTTTGGCCTACCTCTGAACAATAAAGTTTAATTAAATCTAAATCGTTATTCTTGACTGTAATTCATTTCGCTTGTCTCTACAGGTCCGCTAAGAGTTGGTTTCATCACCAACTTGTACCGGTAGTAGAGGCAACGAATAAAATTAAATAAATTCCACGTGTAGAGTATTCCTTCGTGGAATTTATTATCTACTAATATTGATTAATATTACTACTTGACCTTAAATGATTATTGCTTTGTGTAATTGAAATTTAAAGTGTTGAATTGTTTAACGCGTATTCTATAAATAACCAAGGATATTCTATAAGACGAAATAGTCTTCGAATCTTCCTTTTTCTATTCATAAGACCTTAATTTATAACGTTGTATTTAAAGTAAATTAGACGAAATAGTTTTATCTACAAGGCTTATAAGAGGCAAACCTAATACTAACCACTAACAATAATAAATACATAAAGACCCCGGACTGTACGTGGCAAGGTGTCCACTGCAAAAACGGGTCTGTGTAAGAACCATCTACCTTTCCTCATTCCTTCTTATGCGCACGAAGTGTAAACCTTTTTTAGGTGATAGGAAAATAGGTAATAGGTTACAATATATATATATATATGTATATCGACGATATTCAATTGTCCAATATTCCCTTCCTTAGGAAGTATAGATTTGTCAATACTCTCTTAGAGAATATCGTCGAGATATTAGCATGAACGTATGCAATGCCTATACAAATTTAGCATGGTCTATAGGTATTCCACCGCATACGGTCTATCACGACATAAATATTTAGGTGCGTGTATATATATATATATATATATATATATATATATCTCCCTATATTATATGGTTATAAAAAAAAAACTCCTCTCGTACCCCTCATTATTCCTCCCCCTATTTTGTATGCTTAAAACATCACAATCCACCCCTCAAAATAACGTAAAAATCTGTCTAAAAATGATCTTTTTTGAAAAAAAAGACATCTCTCACTACTTAAGTCACCCCTCTACTACCCAAGTCACTCCTCTTGCTACCCCTCGTACGTCACTCATCCCTCCCTCAGATAATTTAGCTAAGGTTACCTTATTATACCAATGTTTTTGTTACTCATTCTCTATACCACTACTATCATCCTTCCCACTACTACCCCATCACTACTACTCCACATTTTTTTTCTCTCCTCCTCAAAAAATCACAAGTCACCCCTCAAAATAACGTAAAAATTTCTCTTTAAATATCTTTTTTAAAAAAAAAAAAAGATTCCCCCCTTACCCCAGTCACCCCTCTACGACCTAAGTCGCCCCTTGCTCCACAAGTCATACCCTCGCTCCACAAGTCACCCCTCCCTCCATAAATTACTTCCTATTTCCACAAGTCATCCCTTATAACCCCTCATGCCCCTAATACACTCTTCATGAAATCATTATAAACCATTGAGAAAAAAATTTTTTTATTTTATATTTATGAAATACTTGCTCAAGGTTATATAATGGAATATATATTTAATACATAATTAACAATCTTATAGATTGTTGATATAATTATTTTTCAACCATCAACTAATACCTACGTACCTTCGACAACTTTCCACACCACCCATACTGACAAGGAGAGTATTTGACCTCCGGAACACCAATCTTGATGAAACTTTCAGGATATTTTCTTTAAACTAAATAAAAATACCCGTGTTTTTTCTTTTTTGCTAATGGACCTTTGTTCAAGAACTACCACAACATCAATTTTATCATTAAAAACCTTGATTTTGATATTTTAAGAGTATCCGATAGATTTGTCTGACACTTGGAATTTGAATCTGTAATAAAATATTATATAATTTATTTGAAAACTATCTGTTTATTATGTAAATTTAAATACTTATACTATTGAATGATTTTAAATACTTACTTTTAATGAAAAAGATGAAATAATTTGTTCGTCGTTTCTATACTTCATGGTATTGATTGTAGATGTAGATATCTGAACCTTTTAAATAAATTACAAAGAATCAGAACTTTTTTAAGTACAAAATATAATTATAAAAATAACATAGCATATAGCCACTTACCTAATTAATAACTTGTGTCTTGATAGATTATTCAAAATTATATGCGTTAATATTCCAATCTACAATTTAAATGTTATTAGTCCATCAGTTTCAGTAAATTAAATTTTCTTATTTAAACATTTCACTCTGTAAAAACTAATATATTAATTAGTAAACTCATTACAAAATACAAAAAAAAACAAAGTTTTAGGTTATTTAATAAAAATCAATTCTTTACTATTAAAATTTTTTTCTCTCATTTTTTTGTGCTTTTTTCAGAACTATGTTAAAATTAATTGTACTTATAAAAACTTATTTCACGTGCATTTAAGAATTGATTAGTTGCGATCAATAACACAATCAATAACAGCTGTGATAAGCAGAATAAAAGTCACAACCTACTGACCTATATATTTAAACTCATAAGTAGAATTAGTTTCGATAAAACTCTACACTTATACTTTATGACTAAAGGATATACGGTAGCACAAGAGAGAGAGAGAGAGAGAGAGACACTTATTCAAATTTTATTTCAAATCATGCATAATGGAACATGTAAAATAATAAAAAATAATTAGCAGTAAAAAATATATAGGCATCTTTTTTTTTATTTTTCTCATGAAGCCATTAAAATTTTTCAATTCCATCACATATTCTTTAGTTAGGAATTATAAGAATAGAGTTTCTCTGAAATCACTCGCTTGAATCAATCGAGCGATCGATCGCTAATATAATCGACTCTAATCTCTATGTTCTGTAGTGCGACACCATATGTATTATGTATGCATTTAATGAAATATAATAGTAAACAAATTAATGTCTATCATAAGTGATTACTTTTAGAGTAAAACTTTGAAAAGAAGAATGAATGTTTTTGTAGCTATGTGAATAAGGGAATCATTAATTTTTCTGCATAGTTTTACATCCAGTTTTAGATAAGTGTTACAATTTTATAAATAATATTGTTATACAGCTTATAAAATGTATAAATACTTTGTGGAACTTCTTCATTACAGGTGGTCAATATTTCAATAAATTGAAAATTTAGTGAGTGACATCAATTTTTTAACCATTAAAATGGATTCTGTATATCTCAAAAATGTTTAAATGACTTTTTTATTGTAATTTTAAAAATGTAAGAATCACACAAATTAAAAGATTCTTCTGACACAAGAGCATAAGGAAGTAAGATCATATAATAAAAATTACCAGATACAAAATATAATTTTCAATATATCTTTGTAATTTATATAACAAGTAATAAAAATTTTTTATTTTTTAAAATTTGTAATTACACAAAACACTCTTTTAAAGTGAACAATATTATAACTGCAGATTATTGATAATAATTTATTATATACAAATTAAACATATTTCTCGCATTTGGCAGGATGATATCCTTTATAGGAACACTTAAAGCAAATATACTTCCTGCACCATGAGCAATTCGCAAAACCAACTTGATCTTTGCATGTACAGAGTATTTGACATGGCTTTAGTGGGAAACAGACCTGCTTTATGTTCATGAATACATCTCTATCTTCAATTAATTTTGATGCATACCATGCATAACTTATCATCTCTCTGAAGATGGGCGCTGATAGTTGATTATGTAGCAAAGAATGAATTTTTATTGCATCATCTCTGGAATTAATTTGTTTTGATTGTTCTAATAGGTATGTAGAATTTTGCAACTCTTTTATGAATATTTTCACTTGCCTATGAAAATAAACATCTAATGGTTGATTATACATTGTACATCCAGGTGGAATGACTGCGATTGTTATACTTTTTTGACCATTTTCTGTCTAAAATTGATCAAACAGAGATTCATTACGTTTACCACTCCAACTGTTCAGCACCAATAAAAATTCCCTGTCTTTGATACATGGCTTCACCACATTGGATAAATATAACTTAAAATGATTTGTCGACAATTTGTCAGATTTGCTGCATGTTATGGAAACATTTTTATAGATTTCGGTAAGATCATTGATTCTTTTTAATACAAAAGGACCAAATTGTCCTTGAGCTTCTTGTAGACACAGGAAGACTGTCGTGCTTCAAGGAATCTGGAATAAACTTTGTTTTTTATACTTGAAAACTTTTCAAATTTTGTTCCCCCTTCTATAATTTCTTTCTTCCATCTGGTCAGTTCGTCCATTCTTGTCAAGCATGACCCACCTCTACGCTGTATGGTCTTTTATTTCCAATGTGGATTTTCTCGAGCCAGATTAATTATTTTTATTTTCTTATCAATACTAATAAAACTTGTTTTTGGTTTCTTCTCTTCTGGTTCATATTCACTGGACAAGGTTTAAGATAAACTCATGGATTCTTTAAATAATTAATAATATATTAACTTGTAATTTTGTATAAAAAATAGAACTTTTGAAAATCATTTTTTATTGGAATAACAACTTGCCTGATTCATTTTCAAATTCTTAGGAAAATTCTTGAGAAGTATTTTGCTCCATATTTTCTTTTTCTTCAGTTTCCTCTTTCGTATATAGATACTTATCTGGCACAGGTTGAACATTATACATAATGTTATACAAACACTGTGCCATTTCTTCACCAATTATAGCAGCGTTATAAGAAGGACATGCAAAAACTTTATCAGTGATCAGATTTTTCATCTTTAAGATGTCGATGCAAGCTTGTAAACATTCAGAGAAAAAATCAGGGGTAATACAATTTACTTCAGAATCGATACACAAAATCCTACTCTTACTTACACTTGCTTCATCCATCTTTATATTATATATTAATAAAAAATCTAGTTGCATAAATGTATGATTATAGAATAAAAAAATCTTTTTGTAAAAATCTCTGGTTATAAAAAAAATATATACAAATTTTAATAAGATAAATTTAAAAAAATTCAAAATATTTAATAGAAATGATCAGATGACCAATACTAATATTATAAATAAAATTATTATAAACTAATTATAAACTGTAAATATAAATAATATTAAAAAAGTGTAACACTAATAAAATATAATATAAAAAACTTAATCAAACGATAAATAAACTGAATTTCATGAGGAACAGTATAAGTAAAATGTTGCAAATTTAACTATGCTTTTAAAAAAGTTCTAATAAATTTAGTTAAAAATTCCGCCATAAAACATTAAAGCTCAGAGGTCAGCACAGATTTCGTTTTGAAAAAACTCTATGTTTATAGTTCATGACTTAAGAAAATAAGGTGTGACGGTCGCGACTCCCGAGTTACTGAATTTACAAGGGAACGCGAGTATGGAACGCGGGGTATTTAAAATAATCGAAACGAACATTAAAATGTTCTCTCGAACGCGCGGAAATGTGTAAGGATGGCTTAAATAAAATAAACACTTAGTTAAGGTTAGTAAAAAGAACTTAAGATATCCTCTTAAGTACTTATATATATATTCTTTTAAGTTTTTACAAAGATGCGTTTTAATACAAAAGGTTTAAGAAAAAAGTGGGTTCAATACACTTCGGTGTCAGACGAATTTCTGCAGATGCTAGGCTGGTTGGTCGAGCTGCTGAAGTTCAGGTAGTTTTTTATGGGGCGGTGACAATCTTAGTGTTTTAGACAAATTCGCTGTAGAAGGGTAAGATCGCCTCCTCCCACGTTTTTCAAGGACGAATAAGAAAGCTTGTTGCAATTTTGCAGATGAACAAGTCGCATGTCTTTGTTGTTGTCCCTTCCAAAGGTTTTTCTTTTAAACATCGTTGTCGATGTAATAAAAATCATATGTGCCAACCTTTTCTGGACTTTATTGAGATCTTCGAGAGATGAGGTTTTTACTCTTGAAGATTTACATTCATTTTTATTATTTTGAGTGACCAAAAAAAAACTAAAGTGTTACTACGTGCTAAACATCTTGTTTAAAGGATAAATTTATTGTCTACGTGTTTCTCTATATTGTTTAGGGATGACCATAACGCAGTTTGACAAAAAAAAGGATTATAATAAATGTCGAAGACATTTATTTCTTTAAACAGATTTTTGTTCTTAATAACATATGTAGTAAAGATTTCTTTTAGTCGTTAAACTTTGTCTATGCATGAAAGTTAAATAAGCTATACCATTATAAAAAGAGTAGAGAAAACCTTTCTCTATTTTTTCTTACTTTATTTGTACTTATAATATTCGCTTTCAACGGTCGTTCAAATATAATTTATAGAGTTCCTTTTCTGATCTTAACGTTAAGCTTTACTATATGTTTCAAAACTATATTTTAACATGTAAAATATTATAAGAAAGTAGAAGTATCTTTTGATATAAAATAAAATGATTTTAAATATAAATTCAAATAAACCGCGAATTATTATAAAAGAGGGGAATAAGAAAAGAAGTCGCGCATGACTTCACAAAGGAGAATCACATATCTATGATGAAATCGCATTGTATGCAGGGGCCTGATTCTCTAACGTTCTCACGCGTGAGAAAGACCTAAAGAAGCTCTCTGATTGGTCAATACGACTTTTGTCACTTCTGAGAGGCTTACAGAATAACCCCCCAGGGACCGTATTCTGTAACTATCTCACGAGTGAGATAGATTTAAAAAAGCTTTCTGATTGGTTGATGCAGCTTATGTCACTTGTGAGATGCTTACAGAATAACTCCACAGGTTACAGTAAACCATATTAGCGATATCGATCGCTCGATTGATTCAACAGCAAGGATGATGAAATTAATAAATTTTAATGGCTGCATGAGAAAAATAAAGAAAAAGATGCCTATATATTTTTTGCTGCTAAAATAATTATTTTTTATTATTTTACATGTTCCATTATGCATGATTTGAAATAAAATTTGAATAAGTGTCTCTCTCTCTCTCTCTCTCTTGTGCTACCGTATATCCTTTAGCCATAAAGTATAAGTGTAGAGTTTTATCGAAACTAATTCTACTTATGAGTTTAAATATATAGGTCAGTAGGTTGTGACTTTTATTCTGCTTATTACAGCTGTTATTGATTGTGTTATTGATCGCAACTAATCAATTCTTAAATGCACGTGAAATAAGTTTTTATAAGTACAATTAATTTTAACATAATTCTTAAAAAAGCACAAAAAAATGAGAGAAAAAAATTTTAATAGTAAAGAATTGATTTTTATTAAATAACCTAAAACTTTGTTTTTTTTGTATTTCGTAATGAGTTTACTAATTAATATATTAGTTTTTACAGAGTGAAATGTTTAAATAAGAAAATTTAATTTAATGAAACTGATGGACTAATAAAATTTAAATTGTAGATTGGAATATTAACGCATATAATTTTGAATAATCTATCAAGACACAAGTTATTAATTAGATAAGTGGCTATATACTATGTTATTTTTGTAATTACTAGGGGGCATGCCCCCTGCGCGCAAGCGCGCCAACCCCCATCTTGCTTTTATAATTTAAAAAAAATATCCAAGAATTTGCAATTTTGAAAAAAATATGTAGAAATATAATTGTAATAATCTTACTATGATTCAGCTAAGTAGATACAGGCAGACAGTGAATAAGTACACTTGATTTAATAATTCAATTATAGAGATTTTATTTGATACTTTTATAATGAACTGAATATAGTGATAGTTTTATATTCGACAGTTTTATAATGAACTAGAAATGGAAGGCAGTAATAGATATTTGAAACATTTATGGATTAAGAATAAAAAATTTGGAAAACTGTAATGTCGGTGTTTTTTTACAAAATTAAATAAAAATTAAATTTAATTTATAAAGACTATATTTAAGTGTTAGATATTGATTTTGACTTAAAAAAATTTAAATCTTATCATTTGATTATTAAACTTCAATTTAGCTTTTTCAAAATGATATTTTCAACCCTATACTTTAAATAAAATTGTAAAATTGATAATTATTTATATGATTAAACTTCACGATGATTACAGGATAATTAGTTAATTGTAAAAATATATTGTAACCTATCTTTCATCTATTATAAATCTTAAACTTATATGTTATCATATATCGTTATATACAAAACTTAAAATTAGCTATTACCAAGTTGACTACAAGCTTGAAATCAGCTAATTTTCAGTTATTTTAAAGCTCAAATATAGCTTAATTTAGTTATTTCCTAGCTAATTACATGCTTAAATCCAGCTAAATTTAACGCTGTAATATAGTTCTAAAAATGAGGGGCACATTTCTGACGATAACAGCGATAACAGCGGTGATATACTTTCAATAATATAGAGAGAATATAATATAAATAGATCTAAAATGCAGTTAAAAACAAATCAATATTTACCTGAAATTGCCTAAAATTACTATAAATTCTAGATAGCTGTTAGCTAAATTTCAGCTCATTTCCAACTAAATTTTGTATGAATTTAGCTAATTTTAACATTAAATTTAGCTAACTTTTGATTTAATGTAGCTAACTTTTGATTTAATGTAGCTAACTTTTGATTGAATGTAGCTAACTTTAATTTGATTTTATCTGACTTCAGCTAACTTTAAGCTAACTTTTAGCTACCTTTTAGCTAATTTCTAACCAACTTCTAGCGAAATTTTAGTTAGATTCTAGCTAAATTCTAGCTAACCAAGGACAAATCGAATTCTTACACACAGCGGCAACGGCGACGGCGGAATCTGTTTATAATATAGAGAGATATAGCTAGCTTTTAGCTAAATTACAGCTAAATATATCTAAATTTTAGCCAACTTTTAGCTGATTTTAGCTGAATTTTAGCTGAATTTTAGCTGAATTTCAGCTGAATTTGAGCTAAATTTAGGAGCCAAAAATGAGCGGCGTATTTCAGACGGCGACAGCGGCGATATATTTTTAATAGTATAGAGAGATATTTGGTACTTAAAAAAGTTCTGATTCTTTGTTATTATCTTTTTCATTAAAAGTAAGTATTCAAAATCATATAATAGTATAAGTATTTGAATTTACATAATAAACAGATAGTTTTCAATTAAATTATATAATATTTTATTACAGATTCAAATTCCAATTGTCAGACAAATCTATCGGATACTCTTAACGGCATGTCGGAGCTGCAGCGATCGAGTTTTGCTTTTTTTATTTTATCGATATCTTTTTAAATTCTTAAATTAAACAAATATAATGACTTGCCCGCACTGAAGTTATATTAGTACAATAATTTTTGTTAAAATAAATCATTTGGACTTGTTATTTTTTTATGAGCTTGGATTGGAAATTAGATATCAAACTCGACAAACCTAACCTTAAAATACGATATATTGAAAGTTTTTATTATAACTTTGTATGTATAATATTTTGGTGGTTTTCTTGAGTTGTCCGCACTAGAGTTTGATCTTATAAATTTTTTCTTTATAGCAAAAAAACTCAATTAAACGCATCGTTTATTCATAAGTTAAGATTGGAAATATTATTAGAAGGCGGACAGCTTCGTCATGCTCTTAAAATATCAAAATCAAGGTTTTTAATGATAAAATTTGATTTTAATGATGAAATTGATGTTGTGGTAGTTCTTGAACAAAGGCCCATTAGTAAAAAAGATAAAACACGGGTATTTTTATTTAGTTTAAAAAAATATCTTGAAACTTCAAATTTGATTAAACTTCAAAAAAGAGGGTTACCTCACGCGCATATTATTATAACATTACATCATAATCATGAAATATTAACTCCAGAAAATATTGATAAATATATTTCAGCAGAAATACCTTCATCAGAAAATAAATATTTACAAAAATTAGTAATTAAACACATGTTACATGGACCACATACAGATGAATCACCTTGTTACGAAAAAAATAAAACTATATGTAAAAAAAAATTCACAAAATCATTTAATGAAATTACAATAGTTGAAGAAAACAAATATCCACAATACAAAAGAAGAAATAATATTTTATATAATCATACGTAAAATTTAAAAAATAATAAAAGAATTATACAAGTTAATAATTCTATAAGAGTTCCTTACAACAGTTTTTTGTTAGCAATATATAATGCTCATATCAATACTGAACTTTGTATGTCAATACAAAGTATAAAATATATTTATGATTATATTTATAAAGGTGTAGATAAAGCTTACTGTAAAATAAAACAAGATAAAATTGAAGAAAATAATAAAGATGATGTTTATGATGAAATAACTCAATACATAGATGGAAGATATTTAACTCCAATGGAGGCTGCATAGAGATTACAAGAATTTCCAGTATGCGGTAGAAGTCATACAGTAATAAGGATAAATATCCATACAGAAAATCAACAAAAAATAGTTTTTGATGAAAATGATATACATTCAGCATTAAACAAATACGAAACAACATTGACCGCATAGTTTAAATTGAATAAAAAAATGATTTTGCTAAAAAAATTTAATATGTTAATATCCCACAGTATTATATTTTTAATTCTAAGACTAAATCTTGGATTAAAAGATCAAATTTAGAAAAAATATAGCCATTGGTAGATTAAATTTAGTATCACCAAAAGATAGTAAACTTTTTTTTTTAATTAATATTAAAGAGGGTAAAAGGTCCAACATCTTTTAAGGATTTACGAATTTAAGAAAATATAACTTATAATACTTATAAAGAAACTGCGGAGAAGGAAAGTTGATACATTTATTATACCAGAAAAATAAAAAACTAATAATGTTTGCAATAAAATTTATCAAAACATTAATAATAATTATTGTTTTTCGAAAAATGATATTTTAAGTACACATAATGAAGATGTGAATATTTCAAATAATGAAATATTGAATTTAATTAATAATGAAACAATGACATATTATAGTATTGATTATGCAACATATAAGAGTGTTGATCAAACATATGATAATATTCATTTAAATTATCCAATAGAAATGTTAAATGATATAAGTGAAGGATTACCTTCACATGAAATTAATTTAAAAATAAATGTAATAATGCTGATTAGAAATTCAAGTATAAAAGATGGATTATGCAATGGAACACGATTAAAGATAACGAGATTATTTAAATACAATATAGAAGCTGAAGTAATCACAGGCGAAAATAAAGGAAATAAAGTTTTTATACCGCGTATTACATTAAGCACAAATGAATCATCGTCTTTACCATTTATTTTATATAGAAAACAATTCCCTATTGTATTGGCTTTTGTTATAACTATAAATGAATTACAAGGTCAAGGTTTTGAAAACGTAGGAATATTCGTAAAAAACCTTTATTTTCACATGGACAATTATATGTTTCTCTTTCAATAAGTAAAAATCCTTCTAAAATACACATTCAAAATGAATTAGAAAATAAAAATGAATTAACCAATATAGTATGGAAAGAAGTACAAGAGAAATAACAAAAAAAAAAACTTCAATTTTTTAAATATTAAAAATATATTTATATTTCTTACATACTAATAAAACATTTGTTTTTCCAGATATAACATAATAAAACAAAAAACAAAAACATACTTTAAATTTTCTATAAAAAAAATTTAATATAAAATAATAATAAAGAAAATAAAAACAAACTTCAAATTTTCTATAAAAAAAAATAATAACAAAGTTATTTAAAGTACAATTTAATTAATACTAATAATAATTAAATCATTATAAAATGGAATGGGATCCAGTTTTGAATGAATACATTGTTATAGAAAACTTACAACATCAAGAAGAATTAGATGATTTAAATAACCAAATAAACGAATTTGAAAGATTTCAAGAGCAGTATGAAGAATATATGAAAAATTTGAATGAAAATACAGATTTATCTAGATTAAATAATGCAATTAATAACTATATCGGTATTAAAAATGAAAAACTTCATTTTGAAAATGGGAACAACGTAACACATCATTATAAATATATGACAAATGAAATTATTCAATATAAGTTAGAAATACGTGATACAATAATGGAATATTATATCACAACTCATAATACAATATATTATAAATATTTATTACGTATTGCTAATATAATTTTCTTTATATTATCAAATACAATATAAAATATGTTTAAGTAATAAATCAATATAAATAAAAATGTATCTTTTATAATAACAGAAAATTAATCAAATATATTAAAAAAGAAAATTAACATACATTTCATACATCAAAAAGACTTAATTGCATTAAGATATATTTAAAAAAAAATAAATAAAATTTAATAAAATAGAAAATATATACTTTACAATTTTATTTATGAAGTGCATGGATTAGTAATTAATTGAATTAATATTATTATAATTATGATAATGGCACTAAAAGTTAAAAAGAAAAAATTATAATCCTATTATAACTTATACATTTTTAATTAAATTTAAATATAATAAAATGTTCAAACAATAAATAAAAAATTATTTTATGAAACAAAAAAAAATTAATAAAATTCATATCATTATGTATCATATTATATTTGGGTTCGAATCCTGGCCAGGTACCTCTAAATTTTTTTCGAAAGAAAATTAGTGTATGTGCCATTTATATCGCGACTTTTAAAAAATCCAACCTCATTGGGTATCGGTTAATTGTTGGTCACAAAAGTGGCAGACCATCCATCGGTAGTCAAAGTTTTCGGTATGGTGGGTCTGATAGTCTAGCCTGATGTAATGTGTTAAACGGATACCGGGCGAGGCCTTCCTTGACTTCACCATATAAAAAAGGTTAAGCATATAGAGGACAATATCCTTTATATATTAATCTTTTTTAAAAAAAAAAAAAAATTATATTATATTAATTTTTTTAATTAATGAATAGTATTAAAATTTATTTATTATTAATAAATAATCGATAATTTTAAGAAAAACAAACATGAAAATACATTCTATTAATTTGGTGAAAATTATTTTAATATATCTTTTTTAATACTAGCAAGAAAGTCAAGGATATTAAAAAACAATATAGATGTATATTTTATACATCCAAAAGACCTAAAAATAAAATTAAGATGTATTGAAAATAAAATTTAAATAATTAATAAATAAGGAAAAATTATATCATTTGATTTTATCGTTTTATTTATGAAATATATTAATTAATAATATTATGATTATCATAATGATATTGAAATTTATTGTAAAATATATACTTTGATTAAAACTAATATTTAAAAAAAAGGAAATATATTAATTTTGAGTAGATAATAATATTAAAAAACATAGAATTCAATCAGTTATTAAGCTTTAAATTTAGAATAATTATGATAAAAAAAATTTCTGTTCTATATTATCGTAAGACATGTTACAATAATATTTAATTGAATAATATCAAGTTATAATAATTATTCTAATAAACATACTTAAACAAAGATTTAAAAGAGATAAATATTAATTGGAAAATTGTTATATAACAATACAATAATAACAAATCGTACAAATAATAAAATGACTTTTGAAACTTTGTTTAACCCTTAACTGGCACTGTTGGTACCAATATACGTGAGTGGCACTGTGGGGTATTTAATACCCCAAGGTACTCAAGTGAGTCTCACGCAGCCGGTACTTAATATTATTTTACAAAAAAATTTTCTCACGTTACTTAGAGTATGTTTTTTAAAGTTAAACTGTTTTTATACTCATTTATTTAAATTAAAATAGTAAAAAAAATGTTGAAAAAAAAAACGGGAAAATTCAGTTTTTCCACTTTAAAAATCATAACTCGTGTAATTTTAATATTTTAACGGCTCTCCAACATACACTGATGCCTGCCACACTATACACACCTCAAGAATCTTTAGTTAGGGATGTCAACTACTGACAGATGTCGCCACTTAGGCCATTATTAAGATCTTAGTACAATTCATATGAACTTAAAGAAGGTTTGGGGTAAATTTTACCAACGGTGCCAGTTAAGGGTTAAATACGTTATACTGATAATGGAGAATGAATTGTAAATAGAGTCTATTTTATGAGGAGGGAGGAATAGAGACTCTCATGGTTGTGTAGGACTACAAGCGAAGGGAACCATGGTTTAATTTTGAATAATTGTATAAAAAAAGGAATAATTTTAATTAATTTTTACATGTCTTAAAATAACTTAAAATTATTATTATTGATTTTATATAATTATTTAAAATAAAACAAAAAAATACTATACATTTTTTATTATTTAATTTATATTATAAATTATTAATTGTAAGGTATGTAAGGTATTATTGACAGTACCTCTTCGGGTGGTGTAGAAATCTGTCTGAGCAAATATATAATTAATATTAATTTTATTAATAATTTTTGTCAGTACAAATTTCAGTACTAAATGATATTTTCATTAGTGTAAATATGAACGGGGGTTGACGAGCAGCGCGAGCAGGGGGTACCCCCCCCCCCCTAGTATATATATGTGCGATATTTCACTCCAACTCGAAGAGCAAACAAATAAAAATTGCTGAAACTCTGAAAATATATAGAGTTTGTTACCCAAAATATGTAAAGTAATTTTCAAGGATCTAGATTGAAAGTATCAAGAGCTATAGATCCTAGGGATTTAAAATTTTTTTAAATTTTTGGAAATATACCAACTTTATCATTTTTTTCTGGAAATCCTTGAGCTTTAGAAGAGAATTCATAAGAATACTCCTTGTAGTAAATAAAGGGAAGAGTTAACATGATTTTTTACAGACCTGTATTCAGAAGTTTTTTATTGAATCCTATATGTATTACATGGTATTTGAAATTACTCATTGTTTGTCACTTGAGAAATTGCTTTTCGCAGGCTTATTTTTTATATTTCTAAACATGTAAGTCAGAGCCATTATTAAGGAATTATGACAGTTTAAAATATATATTTTCATGTATGATTTATTTTCGCTTTTTGTCATAAGAAGATAGCACCCACAAAAGTCGGCTCTGCTGGTTCGTTTAATGAATTGTTAAATAGTCAATGTATAACTTAATTTATATTTAAATCACTGTTAGATAGATAAGCATTTATTCGTATACGTATACAAAAAGGCGTGTAACACAATGTGTAATTATAAATATTGCACTTAAATACTGATATCACAGTCAAATAGCTAATCCTAATACTACTCAAGAAGTAAGTTACCATAAAAAGCGATATTACAGAATAATACAAACTAAGATAAAATTATAAAAATACACGCAATAATACAATAAATTAAAAACAGTCATTCCTTATCTATCAGTCGAAATGTTAAAATTTAAATTTAAAGTATGTTACAATATTTGAATAAAATAAAACAATAAAAAGCGTATGCGAAAGCATACGACGCAGTCAATACAATAAAATGAAATCATTCAGCCATCAGTCACTCAATAAATAAGATCACACTTTGAGCCTATATATAGGACATTACAAAAATAAATAAAAATATAAATTAAAAAAAATGAATTCAATCAAGGTCATGCAAGTACCCCCTCACTGCTGACTTGAACCTGCTGAGAGATGCAAGATGTTTAATCTCAGCAGGCAGGGAGTTCCAAAAATGCGCACCTTAATCTCTGTAGGAATTTCTGCCAGTTTCAGTACGCATAAACGACAGTTATGCGTACTAATTACTGCTAGCTCCTTAATTTCTCCTCTAGTAGCCGCCCTAGGTACACATTTAGTGAAGAGACCCACTAGATGCTCCGGAGTATTCATGCGTACGATTTCGTACATAAGCACGGCCAAAAAATACTGGCTTCTCGAATCAGTACGCAGACAACACAACATGGTTCTATAAGGAAACATGAGTTCCCATTCTTACGCCGAATACATATCTCAAACACTAATTTTACAGTCTTTGTATCCTTTATCTCAACTCCTGAGTAGCATCAAGCACAACTACCAAACAGTGATTGTGATGTAAAGTCTGCAGGGTAGTTGCAAGTTGTTAACGCAGAGCCTCCGTGGTGTACCGACGAAATAACCGCAAAGCACATAACACTTTGTTAAATTTTTTTAGAACCATAATAATGTGCAGCTTCCAGGAAAGTTTAGAGTCAAGCACAACACCAAGGCTCGTTACAAAGTCAGAGAAAGGAATGCTGACACCTCCCCAAGATCAGTCGTCCTTGGCACCCCGGTATAAAAAGAATTAATAAAACGATTACTATCAAAGACAATTAACTTAGTTTTATCAGCATTTAAAGTGAGAGAAGCATCTGCCCACTCCAACACCGCTTAAGCTGCCCTGTGGAGAAGAAAAATACCCTCATGAACATTTTCAGGAGAAACCTGTATATAGATTTGCAGGTTGTCTGCATACAGTAGGTGCTCAACACTACCAGAGTCAAGAACGTCACGTACGTCGTTAATGTAAAGGCAAAACAACAACGGCCCCAGTACCGAACCCTGTGGAACTCTTAGGCTGGTTATTAGCCAACCTGATTATTCTTGTAAGTGTGTCGAAACCAACCTGTTTTCTCCCTGAAATATAGGAGTTTATCTACATGAGAGCGGCCCTGAAAAACCCCATCGATCTAAGCCTTGCAAGTAATTTGAAGAGAGAGATCGTGTCGAATACCTTACTGAAGTCAAAAAGCAAAAGAAGTGTGACGAGTTTTTTATCTAGGCCTGATCGTATGTCATCAGTTAATTCAAGTATTGCTGTCTGCGTCGAATGATGTTTTCTAAAACTATTCTGTATCGGATCAAGTAACTTATTTGTATCAATATACTCCTGCAATTAGTCGTGAACAATCTTCTCAAGTACCTTCGAAAGAAAACACAGAATCACAATAGGCCTTATGTCCTTAGGTGATTAAGGCGCAGAGCACTTTTTCAAAAACACGATGCGTGTCTGCTTCTAAAGGTCAGGGAAGACTCCCCGCGATACGTATTATTAGAGAATAGCCTAAGAAACTATTTCACTAATATATTATAATTAAAGTTAAATTGGAAAGGAAAGATTCAGCTTATTAAGAATTTTACTACTAACAATTGAGTGAACGAAACAGAAAGCTCACATAATCATCCAAAGACAATATAGTGGTGTTGAGTTGTAGAATTAACCTGCGTCGAGCCCAAGCGTGCAAGAAAAGGAAACTTTTTTTCTATTCTGCTACGGAAATTTCACCGTGAAAGTTAAGGTACCTACAGCTGGAAAGACTAAACCTAGAAAGAAAGAGACTCAAACTATATTTATCTATCCTTCTTCTCTCTTAGATATGGTTAGTTAAAATTTTGAAACAGGAATCCGGTAACCAAGTATAGCCTTCTATAGTGTTAATGAAACACCACAAACAAATATCAACTGAAAAAAATAATATGAGAAAATACGTCAGATATTATGCCGAAATTCCATGGGAAGATGCATACTAACATTATAAATAAGTTAAATAATGATGTAGCACCCTGTTAAAACAGTAGAACTTCATTTCTACATGGAGCTAGATTGAAATGGATTGTAGAAGAATTTTTTCGCCTAAAAATTCATGTGAATTCGAGGTCTTCCACGGATATTGCAGTAGGAAATCGATTGTAATATAAAAAACACATAGAGAAAAGTTGAAGGGGGCTTGATTATGCGCAGAAGGTTACAGCAACTTGTAGAAGCTGTGGTGCTGTGCATTCAGATCTCCCTTAAAGGGGTTGTAATTACGTGCAGTAATTTTCTACTGGTTATAGGCTACGTAGATAGCCTGCAGGGCTTGTGAGTATGCGCGGTAAGTCTCTATACGCTATTAACGTGCGAAATCGGTTCTTAGGGATAGTGGGCATGTGCACTCGAATTGTAATGATTGTAAATGAGCCGAGTTCCATTAATATATTGGGTTTTGATGAAGAATTTACAAAGCTTGGCCCGAAGAAAACGGGAAAACTCAGCAAAATCCATGTTTTCTTAAGTTGTCAGGGTCTATACGGCTCGCTGAGGTGTAATTTAACTAGGTTATGAGCCCCAAAGCATAAAACTCACTAATAACTTAGTAAATAAACCTATTTTCGAAGTTACGATGGGAAAAAACCATGGAAAAAATGCAAAAACCCGGTTTCTTGCTGTATTTTCGACTTTTGAGCATGTTTCGGTAAAAAAATGTTTTCAGCATCCTTGGCGTTGAAAAGTACGTTGAAAAAAAAAATACATGAAAAAACTACTAAAATTTTAGCTAAATATTATCTTCAAAGTTAAAAGAATGATAAGAAAGTTCAAATATAATTGAGCATGGGAATTTCGAGCTAAAAAAATTTGTAAACAATCTGAAAATATTTTACGAAATTCTTAATATAATTACAAAGCTATTCGCATATTTCCAGATTCTTCACCCACGAATTGTGCACGGTAAAAATGATTTTAGAAAAAACAAGCTTTTGAACATTTTTGCGGCCCCCGTTGCAGCTTGGGAGCTAAAATTTTGCACAGAGGCCTCTTATCCCGATATAGCTCTAACATTTTCAAATTTAAATAAATAACAAGTTCCAATGCATGAATTTGGTTAACCTTTAATCAAATTACTCTTCCTAACAAACATATACATATAATAATATGTACATACAATTTATATAACTCATAATATAAAATATCATACATAATACTTTATTTGGCTTTCAATTGTCTGTTTTAAATCTAAGAAATATACTTTAAAATGTATTAAATTTTTCGCGAAAAATCACGGTTTTTGCATAAATAGTATAAAAAGAAGTAAAATTTTTGAAGTCTTGATGAATTTTAGATCATGGCGTTCACGTGATCTTTAAAAAAACTATAGAACTGTTTTTCTAATTAAGAAACGAAAAATCTGAACCACAGTGAAAACAGTATATTTCTTAGATTGAAAACGGACAATTTAAGAGGACGCTGGATCTCTCTATCCTTTTCTAATTAAAAAATGTAAATTTTTGGGAAAACAAGTGATTATTGATAGAAATTAAGGGTTGTCCGCTACTTGTTTAGTAAAAATTAATATTTTCTCTGATGAGGACCAATTAATTTTGTTGCTTTTTTTTGAAGTAAAGTTTGACATACTTGCAAAATCCTAAGTTAGGCTAGAGAATACGTTATTTAAGTATGTCAAACTTTACTTGAAAAAAAAGCAACTAAATTAATTGGTCCTCATCGGAGGAAATATTAATTTTTACTAAACAAGTAGCGGACAACCCTTAATTTCTATCAATAATCACTAGATTTTCAAAAAACTTACATTTTTCAGTTAGAAAAGGATAGAGAGATACAGCGTCCCCTTATACAGCTATGTGCGTTCTAATGTAACTGAATAGTAATTATTAAAAAATTGCTAAAAAAAGTCACATGCAAAGTTAAAACTAGGGTGAATTTACGCATATATTGTATATTTTATGTTAAACCATGTCCATGAATTTTTTAGATTTCTAAAATTATTGGAACTTATGTCATAATTGCTTAAAACCTTTTTTTCGGCGTTTTTTCATATTTTTATCTAGTTTTGAAGCATTTTACTATGAAAAATTCTATTCGATCTTCAATTGTCTGGAATTTATGTATATATATATATATATATACATATACATTTTTTATGTATTACACGAGGATTAAGAAAGCACCAGAGGCATTTTTCACTATCTCAATTGCCTAGACCCTTTAGCTATCTTTAATAATGAGTTAAGCTAACTTTTGGTTGAATATAGCCAACTATTATGTAATTTATCGGAGTTCAGCTAACTTTTAGCTAACTTTTAGCTAATCTTCAGCTAATTTGACGCTAACTTTTAGTTAACCTTTAGCTAACTCGTAGCTAAATTGTAGCTCAATTTCATTTAAGTTCTAGCTAGCTAGGGACACGTCCAATTCTTATACACGTCGGCAGCAACAGCGGTGGCGAAATATTTTTATAATGTAGATGTATCTATCCGAGTATTATGTACAATATTTTATATTATGAGTTATAAAAATTGTATGTATATATTATTATATGTATATATTTGTAAGAAAGAGTAATTTGATTAAAGATTAACAAAATTCATGCATTGGAACTTATTATTTATTCAAATTTGAAAATGTTAAAGCTATAGCGGAATAAGAGGGTGAAATCGGCTCTAGCCGGGATCTTAACGGCTGGTTGCTTATTCAATAAAGTATGTTGAATGATGCCTCTGTGCAAAATTTTAGCTCCCAAGCTGCAATGGGGGCCCTAAAAATGTTCAAAAGCTTGTTTTTTCTAAAATCATTTTTACCGTGCACAATTCGTGGCTGAAGAATCTGGAAATATGCAAACAGCTTTTTAATTCTATTGAGAATTTCGTAAATTTTTTTCAGATTGTTTGCAAATTTTTTTAGCTCGAATTTCACACGTTCAATTATATTTGAAGTTTCTTATCATTCTTTTGAATATAAAGATATATTTAGCTAAAATTTTAATAGTTTTTTATGAATTTTTTTTCGTACTTTTTAACGCCGGGGATGATGAAATTATTTTTTTACCGAAACATGCTCAAAAGTCGAAAATACAGCAAGAAACCGTGTTTTTATGTGTTTTTTCCATGGTTTTCTTTCACCGTAACTTTGAAAATAGATTTATCTACTAAGTTATCAGTGAGTTTCATGCTTTGGGGCTCATAACCTAGTTAAATTACACCTCGGCGAGCCGTATAGACCCTGAAAACTTAAGAAAACATGGATTTTGCTGAGTTTTCCCGTTTTCTTCGGGCCAAGCTTTGTAAATTCTTTATCAAAAGCCAATACACTTATAGAACTCCACCTATTTACAATCATTACAATTTGAGTGCACATGCCCAGTATCCCTAAGAACCGATTTCGCACGTTAATAGCGTATAGAGACTTACCGCGCATACTCACAAGCCCTGCAGGCTATCTGCGTAGCCTATAACCAGTAGAAAATTACTGCACATAATTACAACCACATAAGGGAGATCTGAATGTACAGCACCACAGCTCCTACAAGTTGCTGTAACCTTCTGCGCATAATCAAGCCCCCTCCAACTTTTCTCTATGTATTTTTTATATTACAATTGATATCCTACCGAAATATCTGTGGAAGACCTCAAATTCACATGAATTTTTAGGCAAAAAAATTCTTCTACAATACATTTTATTCTAGCTCTATGTAGAAATGAAGTTCTACTGTTTTAATAGGGTGCTACTTCATTATTTAATTTATTCGTTATGTTAATTTTTATCTTCCCGTGGAATTTCGGCATAACACCTGACGTATTTTCTTATATTATTTTTTTCAGTTGATATTTGTTTGTGGTGTTTCATTAACACTATAGAAGGCTATACTTGGTTACCGGATTTCTGTGACTAGATGTTGGCGCAATCTTACAACTACGTTAAGAGTCAAAATGTATTACGTACATGAAGTTCAGTCGTGTCTTGACGCTGCAGCTTAAGAGAATAAAGTGGAGATAAGTGTTCTTTTGTACAGCTTATTCTCTTTTATTTCCATTCTCATTTGTTATTTTTTTAGCCTGCAAAGCAATTGAGAGCAGGTCGTATATCTCTATTCTTGTCTAACCAAAAAATTCATTTTCCTGCAGAAACTAATAATTGTAGCAGAAAAAAAGAAGAAAGCCCCATCTCGTATAATAAAAAGCGATATTTTTTTTATGAGGAAAAGTTATTTTTATCGTTTCGTTTTTAAGAAAACTTTAAAAAACTGAATTGTCCATTCTAACATCTATTTTTTAAGTTTTTCAAGGCTTTCTTCAAATAGAATCGATAAAAATAATTTTTTCTCATCAAAGAAAATATCGCTTTTTATGATACGAGATGGTGTTATCTCCTTATTTTTTGCTATAATTATAAGTTCTTGCAAAAAAATTAATTCTTTGATTAGAAAAGGACAGAGATATAGGACCTTCTCTTAAGAAGGGGCCGAACTATCTGTCTTTGTCTAATAGCGTTTTTCATCATTTATGTAAACACTATCCGGTATAACAAGAAAAAAATAGCAGCCCCCGCTAGATATTAGTATAATTTGTAAATTTCGTAATAACAACCAAATTTTTTACCGCATAGTTTTTGACTAATTAGAGACCTACTAGCAATCTAGAATATAACCTATCTTCTTTTGGTAGGTCTCTAATTATTCAAAAACTACGCAGTGAAAAAATTTGGTTGTTATTACAAAATTTACTTATTATACTAATATCTAGCGGGGGCTGCTATTTTTTTCTTGTTATACCGGACAGTGTTTACATAAATGATGAAAAACGCTATTAGACAAAGACAGATAGTTCGGCCCCTTCTTAACGGCTATTACCTGCTGTGCGTTATGCGAAACCTATTTTGGAAGTCGTAGGTTTGCACCAACGTTCGATCCTGATGTTTGGTTAATTTTGGAAGGTTTCAAAACGGAGTCTTTAAATAGTTTGATAAAAGCTAAAAATATGCACATTCTACACATACCTTTTTTACATTTCGGAATATCCTGCGAAGTTTTGGAATGTTATGTAACGATTTTTTATAAAACCGTACATGCGTACGTATGGAATGCTCCACTACGCGATATTAACATATATAAGTAAAATTCAAAAAGTTGTCAAAATCATGTTTTTTAAAAACTAAAATAAAATTCCTAAATTTTACTTGATATTTTTTAATATGTTTATCAATACTATAAATAAGAAGAAAACAATAATGGGCGAGCTGTATTTTAATTGTGGAAATATAACATGTGTCAATATGTAAATAAACTTATAAAGTGTGACAGGAGGACATTTTTTTTCTTTAGTATACATTAAGAGGCGGTCGGAACCAAATCGGTGACTTAGTTCGGTGCTTGCAATAAATGCTTATAATAATTTATTCATTTATTTATGGTAAAAATATAGTCATTTCCTCTAGTCATGTATATAAAGAATAATTTAAAATAGTTAAAGCCACAAAAATATACAAATTATTGTTATAAAGCGAAAAATGCCACCTAACAATCGACACGACAGTTTTTTGCATGCGGTATATGTCAAGTCAGTTTGATATTTGTAATAAATGCTTATAATAATTTATTTACTTATTCATATGGTAAAAATATAGTCATTTCCTCTAGTCATGTATATAAAGAATAATTTGAAATAGTTTAAGCCATAAAAATATACAAAATATTATCGTAAAGCGAAAAATGCTGACTTGATATATATCGCAAGTCACCGATTTGGTTCCGACCGCCTCTTAAAAGTGATTACTTGCCGAGTAATATATATATCGTAACAAATATATTCCACAGTCAATTTAAAGCTCTTAAAGCCTACTTTCTTTTCCCGTAGTCTAAATCCTGATTAGATTTTTTTTTCGTTAAGAAAATTAGCGTTACACGAAGACATTAGAAAAGGTACGTTTTTTTATGGATTGATTCAAATATATTTTCCCAGCACATATATAACCTTTTACATTAATAACTCTTTCAATTACTAGAATACATATTAATTTTTATATTTGACAATATTCAGCTCTAATTATTTGACTTCTTAAATGATTTTCACGATAAACTATTAAAAGTGTCACACGAGGACAAAAAAATTGTCGTAACTTTAACGTCAGTTTTGAATACATTTTATTAAGTTATTATTTTTTACACCCCACCATTAGATTCTTTATTAAAAAATCTTTAAAAATCATTACAGTAAAATTTTAATAACTATGTATTTAGATACTTTTTATTTTGAAAACATAATACTTGTACGCTCCGGACGCGTGGCAGGAGGACATTTTTGTTTATTTTTCTTATTTATTCCTTTGGATTAGTCATTTAATCAAAGTTTTAATAGTTGAACAAGTTGATTAGGATTGTTACTAACTAACTGTTGGGTTTAGATACGTACATATTATTTACATAAAAAGTTATCATGTATAAACACCTATTTTCAATTTTTTGAATTTCGCCCATATATATTATTAAAGTAGACTGTATTAAATTCACGCGGTGCCGCAAAGTAGCGTGTTAGGACCATTATATGTTGAAAATAGCAGGAATAGATATAAGAAATACATTTCTTCAGAAAACTCCCCAAAATCCGTGTTTTCTTTAGGTTTCAGGGCCTATACGGCTCGATAAGGTGGAATTAAATTTGATCGTGAGTCCTAAAGTATTAAAATCTCTAATAACTAGGTATATAAACGTGTTTTTTAGTTTATGATGAAAGAAAACATAGAAAAAACGCTAAAAGCCTTTTTTCAGCTGGTTTTTCGAATTTTGAGCATGTTCCGGTGGGAAAATGATTTCTAGGACCCGGCGTTGAAAAGTACACCAAGAAATACAGAAAATAAGCTATTTAGGTTTCAGCCAAATATTATCTCCATGGATAAAAGAACGATAAGAAACTTCAAATATCTTTAAATATTAAAATTTTGAGGTGAAAAAAACTGCAAACAATTTGAAAAAAATCTGGATCATTCTTAATATAATTTCAAAGATTTTTGCTTATTTCCAGATTTCTCAGCTACGAATTGTGCACAGTAAACATTATTTAAGAAAAAACAAGTTTTCGGCATTTCTGAGGCCCCCGTAGCAGCTTAGGGGCTAAAATTTTGCACAGAGCGTTCTTTTAATATACTCTATTGAATTATCAACGAGACGTAAAGATCCCGGCTAGGGCCGATTTGATCCTCTTATAGGAGCAAATGCTTAGTTTAATAAGCAATTTGCTTAGTTTCAAAATTTTAGCTAACTATATCCAAGAAAGAAGGAGAATAGATGAATATACTAAAAGTCTCTTACTTTCTGATTTTAGCCTTTCCGGCTGTAGGTACCTTAACTTACACGGTAAAATTTCCATAACAGAATTGAAAAAAAGTTTCCTTCTTTTGCACACTTGGGCTTCACGCAGGTTAATTCTACACCTCGACACCTCTATATTGTCTTTGGATGATTATAAGAGCTTTCTGTTTCGTTCACTAATTTGTAAGTAGTAGAACTATTAAGAAAGCTGAATCTTTTCTTTTAAATTTAACTTTTATTATGAAATATTAGTGAAATAGTTTCTTAGGCTATTCTCTAATAATACGTAACAGTGTGCGAGGTGTCTTTCCTGGCCTTTAGAAGCAGGCACGCATTGTGTCTTTAAAAAAGTGCTCAGCGCCTTAATTACCTAAGGATTTTAGGCCTATTGTAATTCTGTGTTTTCTTTCGAAGGTACTTGAGAAGATTGCTTACGACCCATTGCAGGAGTATATTGATACAAAAAAATTACTCGATCCGATACAGACTGATTTTAGGAAACATCATTCGACACAGACAGCCATACTTACAATAATTGATGACATAAGATCAGGCCTAGATAAAAAACTCGTCACACTTATTTTGCTTTTTGACTTCAGTAAGGTATTCGACACAATCTCTCCCTTTAAATTACTTGCAAGTCTTAGATCGATGGGGTTTTTTAGGGCCGCTCTCGTGTAGATAAACTCCTATATTTCGGGGAGGTAACAAATGGTTTCGACACACTTACAAGAAGAATCAGGTTGGCTAATTACAAACCTAGGAGTTCCACAAGGTTCGGTACTGGGGCCTTTGTTGTTTTGCCTTTACATTAACAACGTACGTGACGCTCTTGAATCTGGTAGTGTTGAGCATCTACTGTATGCAGATGACCTGCAAATCTATACGCACGTTCCTCGTGAGAATGTAAATGAGGGTATTTTTATCCTTCACAGGGCAGCTGAAGCGGTGTTGGAGTGAGCAGTTGATGCTTCCCTCACTTTAAATGCTGATAGAACTAAGGTAATTGTCTTTGGTAGTAATCGTTTTATTAATTTTTCTTATACTGGGGTGCCAAGGATGGCTGATTTTGGGAAGGTGTCGGCATTTCTTTCTCTGACTCTGTAACGAGCCTTGGTGTTGTGCATGACTCTTAACTTTTCTAAGAGCCGCACGTTATTATGGTTACAAAAAAATTTAGCAAAGTGTTATGTGCTTTGCGGTTTTTTCGTCGGTACACCGCGGAGGCTCTGCGTAAACAACTTGCAACTACCCTGCTGTTTCCACATTACAATTATTGTTCGGTAGTTGTGCTTGGTGCTACTTAGGAGTTGAGAAAAAGGATACAAAGACTGCAAAATTTGTGTGTGAGATATGTATTGGGCGTAAGAATGGGAGCTCATATTTCCTTATAGAACCGTGTTGGGCTGACTGCGTACTGATTCGAGGAGACAGTATTTATTGGCCGTACTTATGTGCAAAATCGTACGCATGAATACTCTGAAGCATCTAGTGGGTCTTTTCACTAGATGTGTACCTAGGGCGGCTACTAGAGGAGAAATTAAGGAGCTAGCAGTAATTAGTACGCATAACTGCCGTTTATGCGTACTGAAACTGGCAGGAATTCCTTCACAGATTAAGGTGCGCATTTTTGGAACTCCCTGCCTACTGAGATTAAACATCTTCCATCTCTCAGCAGGCTCAAGTCAGCAGTGAGGGGGTACTTGCAGGACGTTGATTGAATTCAATATTTTTAATTTATATGTTAATTTATTTTTGTAATGTCCTATATACAGGCTTAAGGTGTGAATGTAATTAATGTATGAATAATGGCTAAATGATTTAATTTTATCGTATTGACTGCGTCGTATGCTTATGCATACACTTTATTGTTTTTATTGTTTCATTTTATTCAAATATTGTTATATACTTTTAAATTTGAATTTTAACATTTAAACTGATGGATAAAAAATGACTGTTTTTAATTTATTGTATTATTGCGTGTATTTTTATTATTTTATCTCTGTTCGTATTATTCTGTGATAACGCTTCTTATAGTAACTTACTTTTTAAGTAGTATTAGGATTAGCTATTTGACTGTGATATCTGTATTTAAGTGCAATATTTATAATCACATATTGTGTTACGCACCTTTTTGTATACTTATACGAATAAATGCTTATCTATCTAGCAGTAATTGAAATATAAATTAAGTTATACATAACCAGCAGAGCCGACTTTTGAGGGTGCTATCTTCTTATGACAAAAAGCGAAAATAAATCATACATGAAAATATATATTTTAAAATGTTTTAACTCCTTATTAATGGCTCTGACTTCTAAGATCAAAAATAGAAAAAAATAAGCCCGCGAAAAGCAATTTCTCAAGTGGCAAAAATGAGTAATTTCAATTACCATGTAATACATATAACACCCAATAGAAAACTTCTGAATACAGGTCTGTGAATAATCATGGTAACTCTCCCCTCCATTCACTATAAGAAGTATTCTTATGAATTCCCCTCTAAAACTTAAAGATTTTCAGAAAAAAATGATAAAGTTGGGATATTCCCAAAAATTTAAAAAAATTTCAAATCCCTAGGATCTATAGCACTTGATACTTTCAATCTAGATCCTTGAAAATTTCTTTACATATTTTGGGTAATAAACTTTATATATTTTCAGAGTTTCAGCGATTTTTTTTTTGGCCCTTCGAGTTGGATTGAAATGTCGCAGGGGGGGGGGTACCCCCCTCCTCGCGCTGCTTGCCAACCCCCGTTCATATTTACACTAATGAAAATATCATTATCATGTCGTGGCAGGCCGTTTTCGATGGAATACCTATAGGCCATGCTAAAGTTGTGTAGGCATTGCATACGTTCATGCTAATATCTCGTCAATATTCTCTAAGGAAGTATGGACAAATCTATACTTCCTAAGAAAGGGAATATTGGACAATTGAATATCGTCGATATATATATATATATATATATATATATATATATATATATATATATATACATATATTTATATATATTGAGACCTCACTCGATGATTTTCATATAAAAAAGCATCATGGTAATAAGCGGCGAGAGGGTATATAAGAAAGATCCGAACGCGCGTTTACAAGCGCGCAGCTACGCCCCTAATTTCGACAGCCAAGCGACTATTAATTGTAACGCGTATACTTTCTAATGTATAATATCCCTACTCCTAGGCTGTAGAGTAGGAACGTAGCGGCAAGCGCCGAAAATGCGAACCATCTTGCTTAACGAAGAGCTTGTGCTCTTCACTCGTCTGTCATCTCTTCAGTAATAAAGATCTAAATAAAATGTAATTGCCGAGTCAGTGTATTTTTTTGCGTTATTCGTTCACGAATGGTGGTGAAGA
This sequence comes from Anastatus disparis, assembly GCA_017163975.1. Classification (NCBI taxonomy): domain Eukaryota; kingdom Metazoa; phylum Arthropoda; class Insecta; order Hymenoptera; family Eupelmidae; genus Anastatus; species Anastatus disparis. The sequence continues at coordinate 1,153,318 of JAFFSR010000315.1, read as the reverse complement.
AGTTTGTCGAAAGAGCAGCTCCCTAACTGCGAGTGGGCGAATAACGTTTTACTAATAATTAACCCGTAATAATTTTTAATTACTTGTGATTATAAAGTGCAAAAAATCGTAGTGTATATTTGTGTTGTTTACCACGTTCCTTGAATTGAAGTCTCGTAAAAAGGATAAAAGCCTAAGCAAAATTCTTGCAGAAGCGTGAAGCTAGTAAAGCGTAGCTTAAAGTTCTCACGCCGTTGCAAGAATAAATAAAGATCGCGTGATTAGAGTAATATCTTAGCGCGGTTGATGATGCATAAAGCCCAATAATCCTTATGCTTTATTTCCTTCTTCCTTTCTCCTTTCTTTTCAGGAAGAATCACCTATAACACAGGCCCACAAAATGAAAAAAAATGTCTGAACTTTTGACCGGACATACATATTCCCATGTATTTTTCGACGCTGAATCCGAATCTGTAATAAAAATATAGGGTTTTCCTACCTTTTCTCAGAGTTTTATTGAAAAAACCTCATTTTTTACGGTTTTTTGCGGTTTTCCGAGTCTAGAAAAAACAAATCATGAGATACGGTTAATTGGACTTCAAAATCGAATTCTACGGGAAAAAATACACGGGAAACCATACCTTCAAATTTTTTTAACGCGATTCTAGTCCTCTGTATGGGGCTGAAAAGATGAGGAAATCGGTAAAAGTCGAAATTTTGCCTAAAATGGATTTAAACAATATTAAAATTTAATCATGCGTCTTTTGAAGAGTCGATAAACATTGGAAATACTATCCTGGGGGTTTTTCAGATTGCTGATCATGAATTTGAAGTCAGATTGTGTAAAAACTACTTCTAGAGGGCGGTGACAAGAACTGTATATGGTAAATTTATCGATTTTTTAAAAATTTTACGTCTGAAATACTAATTTTAGAGTCTTTCACAGCATTGACTGTAAATTCAAGATATTAACTTAGCCTATTGTGTACGTTAAACTTAACATTTTGTCTATGTTTGTCTCTCTCTCTCTCTCTCTCTCTCTCTCTCTTCCGATGTTTTTTTAAATTGGCTTACGCTTACGTACACGTTTCTCTTCGAATGACCGATGTAGTGGATTTCTGACACGTTTTTGTCCTTTTTCGCAGCTGTTTCTCCTTTTATCATCCAGCAGTAATCTGCTAACATGTTGATACCCCAGTTTCCTTGAAATCTACGTTCAAACTCCTTTAAATCTTGGTGAAATCGTTCACCATGCTCTTCACTAAAGTCTCCGTTATTTTCAGGAAACTGATCAACGTGTGAATCAAGAAAATGAAGTTTTAAGTTCATTAGACAACCCAATTTTTCAAAATTACGTACCATTCTTTTCACAATAGCTTTATAATTCGTGTCTTTGGCATTACCCAAAAATTTCGTCGATACCTCTTTAAAACTTAACCATGCTGCCTTTTCAACATCAGTCATGCTTTGTTCAAAGTTTTCGTCTCTAAATAAAGTTCGGATTTCAGGACCATCAAAAATACCTTCATTTAATTTAGCATCAGATTTATGGGGAAATACTTTGCTTATATATTGGAAGCATTGACCGTCCTTGTCCAAAGCTTTAACTAATTGCTTTATCAATCCAAGCTTTATATGCAGAGGCGGTATCAAAATTTTCGAAGGATTAACGAGTGGATCTTTTATAACATTCTGTTTTCCAGGTTCAAACGATTCTCTTGATGGCCAAATTTTCTTTTTATAGTGTTTTTCTCTATCTCTGCTATCAAACATGCATAAATAACATGGGTACTTCGTAAATCCAGATTGTTGTCCAAGTATCATAGATAAAATCTTTAAATCGCCACATATTTGCCATTTATGTTCTCTATATTTTATTTTCGTTAAAAGTAGTTCAAGATTGGAATACTCTTCTTTAAGTACTGTTGAATGTGCTAATGGTATAGGAGCATATTTATTTGTGATATTGAGGAGTACTGCTTTAAGGCTGCGCTTTGATGAATCAATGAATAGTCGCCAATTTTCAGGTTTGTATATGTTGGGTTTCAATTCATCAATAAGACCTTTCACGTCCGTGCAATAAACCATATTAGAATCATTCTTGAAATAATTTCTAAAGCGCTCTTCTCGATTACGATATGCACATACTTTAGTACCCTTTGTCAACATATTTCGTCTCTTAAACTCTGAAGCCATAAACTCTGATTGTTCCTTAGATAAACCACTCTTTCTAAATAAATCGTTCAGACTTTTTTGATCAAACTTTTCAACAGTTCGTTCTTCACCCTTAGGAATATACTCTTCATCACTATCCAGAGAATGTTCTTCAGGTGAACTTAGATCTTCTTCATTTGATGAGCTTCCGTCTGCGGCAATCAGATTTTCAGTTGTTTCATCTGTCGAGTTTTCATCTACATTTAGATTCCCTAAGAGACAATTTGATCTGTCAATTTTTTATTTATACTAATTCTGTTGTAAAACTGGGTACTGTTGTTTAGAAATGAATTCGGTTTCATTTTAAAGCTCCGTTCAGTTAATCACTGTTGTACACTGTCATTGATCTTAAAGCATTGTTTATAAACGAATGGGACTTATGATCTTTTTCCAAAGCTATATATATATATATATATATATATATATCAGTACTCTATAAGGGTACCTAAAAAAAACCTGCTGCTGCGAAATATTGGTCACGATGACAACTGCCCTGAAAATGGGATGTGTAGAATGATTCGGTGTACTCAATACTTTGCAGTAACGAACCCAGCGAAGGCGCGCTGTCCTGCAGGGGAGCACTAGGATGTGAGAATGATGCCGTAGTGTGTCCGACGACGAGTTGACATTGTCCTCGTCAAAGTCGGAAAGCTCTCATACTCAGGCCTGGGGAGGTATGAGAGTTATCACCCCTAGTACGGCGGACTCACCTGCGATCGGAACAGGATTCCTAGTGTGTGGGGTTTAATTCAACAATGTGGCTAATTCAAATTTTCAACCTTTTTTAAACTGCGCTGGTACATCCAATAACAGTTTTAACCATACGTGTAATGGATCTCAAGATAATTTCTGTTATGTATGTTCAGAATATATTGGACAACGAAAAAAAAGAAAAATCACAGATAATATTAATTTTATCTATCAAAAATGGTTTGATATTGAGATTTCTCAACAGGATAAAATTTGGGTTCCTCATTATATATGTGCTTCATGATATGCCATGATGAATCGATACAACACCAGTCAGGCTAGGTCCAAATTAAAATTTACTATACCTACAAAGTGGAAGGAACCAAAAGATGAAAATGATTGCTATTTTTGTTTAACAAAGATACAAGGTTTAGACAAGATACAGAAAAAAGGAATAGTATATCCTAATACTTCTTGTATAGAATTTCCATCCAAGAATTTTATAGATATTTTTGAAAATAAAGATTCGAGAGATAGTTTTACAACAGGCTTAGGGAATCTAAATGTAGATGAAAACTCGACAGATGAAACAACTGAAAATCTGATTGCCGCAGACGGAAGCTCATCAAATGAAGAAGATTTAAGTTCACCTGAAGAACATTCTCTGGATAGTGATGAAGAGTATATTCCTAAGGGTGAAGAACGAACTGTTGAAAAGTTTGATCAAAAAAGTCTGAACGATTTATTTAGAAAGAGTGGTTTATCTAAGGAACAATCAGAGTTTATGGCTTCAGAGTTTAAGAGACGAAATATGTTGACAAAGGGTACTAAAGTATGTGCATATCGTAATCGAGAAGAGCGCTTTAGAAATTATTTCAAGAATGATTCTAATATGGTTTATTGCACGGACGTGAAAGGTCTTATTGATGAATTGAAACCCAACATATACAAACCTGAAAATTGGCGACTATTCATTGATTCATCAAAGCGCAGCCTTAAAGCAGTACTCCTCAATATCACAAATAAATATGCTCCTATACCATTAGCACATTCAACAGTACTTAAAGAAGAGTATTCCAATCTTGAACTACTTTTAACGAAAATAAAATATAGAGAACATAAATGGCAAATATGTGGCGATTTAAAGATTTTATCTATGATACTTGGACAACAATCTGGATTTACGAAGTACCCATGTTATTTATGCATGTTTGATAGCAGAGATAGAGAAAAACACTATAAAAAGAAAATTTGGCCATCAAGAGAATCGTTTGAACCTGGAAAACAGAATGTTATAAAAGATCCACTCGTTAATCCTTCGAAAATTTTGATACCGCCTCTGCATATAAAGCTTGGATTGATAAAGCAATTAGTTAAAGCTTTGGACAAGGACGGTCAATGCTTCCAATATATAAGCAAAGTATTTCCCCATAAATCTGATGCTAAATTAAATGAAGGTATTTTTGATGGTCCTGAAATCCGAACTTTATTTAGAGACGAAAACTTTGAACAAAGCATGACTGATGTTGAAAAGGCAGCATGGTTAAGTTTTAAAGAGGTATCGACGAAATTTTTGGGTAATGCCAAAGACACGAATTATAAAGCTATTGTGAAAAGAATGGTACGTAATTTTGAAAAATTGGGTTGTCTAATGAACTTAAAACTTCATTTTCTTGATTCACACGTTGATCAGTTTCCTGAAAATAACGGAGACTTTAGTGAAGAGCATGGTGAACGATTTCACCAAGATTTAAAGGAGTTTGAACGTAGATTTCAAGGAAACTGGGGTATCAACATGTTAGCAGATTACTGCTGGATGATAAAAGGAGAAACAGCTGCGAAAAAAGGACAAAAACGTGTCAGAAATCCACTACATCGGTCATTCGAAGAGAAACGTGTACGTAAGCGTAAGCCAATTTAAAAAAAACATCGGAAGAGAGAGAGAGAGAGAGAGAGAGAGAGAGAGAAAACATAGACAAAATGTTAAGTTTAACGTACACAATAGGCTAAGTTAATATCTTGAATTTACAGTCAATGCTGTGAAAGACTCTAAAATTAGTATTTCAGACGTAAAATTTTTAAAAAATCGATAAATTTACCATATACAGTTCTTGTCACCGCCCTCTAGAAGTAGTTTTTACACAATCTGACTTCAAATTCATGATCAGCAATCTGAAAAACCCCAGGATAGTATTTCCAATGTTTATCGACTCTTCAAAAGACGCATGATTAAATTTTAATATTGTTTAAATCCATTTTAGGCAAAATTTCGACTTTTACCGATTTCCTCATCTTTTCAGCCCCATACAGAGGACTAGAATCGCGTTAAAAAAATTTGAAGGTATGGTTTCCCGTGTATTTTTTCCCGTAGAATTCGATTTTGAAGTCCAATTAACCGTATCTCATGATTTGTTTTTTCTAGACTCGAAAAACCGCAAAAAAACCGTAAAAAATGAGGTTTTTTCAATAAAACTCTGAGAAAAGGTAGGAAAACCCTATATTTTTATTACAGATTCGGATTCAGCGTCGAAAAATACATGGGAATATGTATGTCCGGTCAAAAGTTCAGACATTTTTTTTCATTTTGTGGGCCTGTGTAATTGAAACACTTAGAGTAAGCTGGTGCATATGAACCCGAGCTTACAGAGCAAGACGTCTCTGTGGTGTACGGTTTAGCTCGGCTTACTCGTTTATCATACAAAACCTTACGTCTAAACTATAGGTTATTAACTACTAAAATCATGCTAAATAGACAATTGTGTCAATTAGATCCGCCATTTTATTAGCTTTCGACGACGAATCGTGAATTATACATGAACGATTCTCTCTCGACGCTAATTGAAGGGTAGATAATTAAAAGTATTGATAAAAAGTGCGTTATATACTTGATATTTTATTGTAATCCAGTTTATAACGTCACAATATATGTATATATATATATATATATATATATATATATATATATATATATATATATATATATGGGTAAAAACGCTGGAATTCAACAAATATCGAGCGCACTCAAATTTCTGATTTTGCTGAAACTTAAGTATATGAAAGTATATTGAAAAAGAATGACTCGTGCAAAATTAGAGCTCGAATGGACGCCAGGGGCCTGAGTTACATAACCTCAAACTTTAAAAATCAGCTATTTTTCAAAGCGTTGCCGAAATTGGAACCCTCTGCCAAATTTGATCAAACACAGCTCATTTTTTTTGTTTTAGTCTATACTTAAACTTAACTACTGAGCACTTTCAGTTTTATGAGAAAGATGCTGTGCTACGACGTAAAATAGAATTATAACTTTTTATTGATTTTATGATTTTTTCAAATATTTTCCAAAATTTGAGTTTTCAATATTTTCTAACGTACTACCTTTTAAATTAAAGGTCTCTCTGTAGTCTTTAAATTGTAAGGTGAAACGATTTAAAATATTAGAAAACTGCTGAGTTATATTATTTCAAAGTTATCCTCATTTTCAAAAGTGATCAACTTTGAAGTTTAATTAGAAAAATCCTTAGTTTTTTTGTTTATGAAACTTTCGAAGAAGTTAGTGTTAATGTAGAAGAAAGTCCCCAAGAAGTTTGTTGGTGTTTTTTTTATTTCGTTTTGAAGCTATAACTATTTAAATATCATAAAAATCAAAATTTTCTAAAAATTTACAATACGCAACATAGTCAATGCATTAACGCGGAAAACTTCATATGGATCGTATTGTGAGCACCCGAGTGTTATATATTAAAAAATTTGATCCCTAATTAAAAATATCTAAAAATGCCATTGAGTACAAATAGAAGGCAACATTGAAGGTGATATAAATTCACCTATACAGATGATGTACAAAGCTCTTTGAAAAAGTATTTAACTCTCAATGCAAGCTCTCCTTTCATGTGAAATATGTATTTCTGATTGGATAACAATCGAATGAATAAATTTTCGTCTCCCAAATGATCTGTTATATCATTCAATCCAATAAATTTATTTAGAGTATAAATTCGTTGTAACCACATTACTTTTTTCGTACTGAGTAGTTGGTATACTTTATCTCCAAATTTTTTAAAACAAAAATGTTTTTATAAACCCTTTGTGGGTGGCACAAACCAAATTTTCAGGTCAAATATCTCTGGAAATAAAAATTGTTATGAACAATTTTGTTTACTATCAATTATTAAATAAACTGCCAAACTGTAAGGTCAATGCGAAAATGAGTATTTCAGAGCTTTTTCAGATTTTTTTACCGGAATTTTCATAGAAAAAACATCAACAGGACTTTGATGACCCAAGTTACTCTCCATGTCCCTAAATTTATGGTTACCCACGGAGAATTGAATATTTTATCATTGTATTATAATACCCTTACTCTATTCTGTGGAACTCCCATAACACATAGGCTAGAAGTTATAGTCGTTACTCAGTTTACATGTATCAATTTCACATTCTCTCCTCGTTTTTTTTTATAATAGTAAAGTAAAATAGAATGATGTTTGATACATATAAACTGAGAACTGAGGTCTGAATTCAAAGTTGTATCTTGAGGGTGAAATCAGATTGTACGGAAAATAAGCGATGGAACGTCACAGAACGTCGATTCCGTATTTTTCGCCCCTAATCATGGTAAAAGTCAATGCGATGGAATTGGTACCACGGCGAAGAGGGCGGTGAGAAGGACATCATTACAAAGATCTGCAGAACAGCAAATTTTGACTTCGCAAAAAATGTTTGAATATTTGGATGAAAATTTGGAAACAACAAGGTATGAAATGAACAGCCAACGATAAATATTAAATAAATTATATAATAAAATATGAATCTTCTTACATAGAAGTTTGTCTAGAGGTTTCATTCTTACTTAGAAAATTGTCAAATATCATTATATCTGATTTTTTCATATGAACTAGGAGAGTGCCACATCTCCGGATCACGAAATTGGCTCAAACTTCAGGATAAGTTTTTAGATGACAAAATATGAAAAAAGGTAAAGTAATAGACACAAACGCTCAATTTTTCCCTAATTACAGGCAATCAAAGAATATCACTAAAAAAGTTACTAGATTTTCAAACACTTATAGCTCTCACGCATTAATAGCTAGAAGCTTTAAACTTTTTTATGAAAGCTGAGCTCGAATTCTTTCGATGCCCTAGTTGTAGCATATCAAAATATTATTATTTTAGCTTATATTATTTATTACTTCTTTAAAAAGGAAAATCAGATCCAACCTTTTTTACACTATAAAATTGGGAAATATTAATATTTTGATATGCCATAACTATTATTTTGAAAGAATTGGAGCTCAGCTTTCATTTTAAAAAATTTATAAGTTTCTGGCTATTAATGTTTAAGAGCTATGTGTTTGAAAATCTAGTAACTTTTTCAGTTATATCCTATGATTGCCAGTAACTAGGGTAATATTAAGCGTTTGTGGCTATTAATTGAGCTTTTTTCATATTTTGTCATCTGAAAACTTATCCCAAACTTTGAGCCAAATCCGTGATCTGGAGATGACACTCTCCTAGTAAGTAAAATATTGTTTTTGCTTTTCAGATTTTTATTTGTCAATAATATAGGATGTGGAAATCGTCAAAAAGATTTAACTGTAAGATTCGATTGTGCCAAAACAGTTCCACTAACTAGGAAATACCATTACTTCAGACCCATCGATGATTATAAGGCAGAATTTAAAATTTCCTCTTCCGATGAAGCTACCACAATTATTGATTTTGCTAAATAAATAACAACATCATAAGTTAAATTTATATTTAATATAGTTTAAATTTTATTAGGAATAAATATTATTGTCAAAACGTTATCGTTTGTCTGAGAATAAACTATCATATACCCATATTCGCATTACAATTTTCAACACATATATTATTCAGTTTTCTATTGATTTTTTCGACACACCATACCCGTATTTGAATATCATTTATTAGCAGAACATAAATTATTCTTTTTTAATAAAAAAAAATTGTATTACATAACATAACATGTAGAACAATATGCATTTACAATGCGTATGCCGTTGCCAATTAGTCTTTAATTTTGCTAACTTTCAATATACTTTCAATAATATGATAAGAAATTATACATATAATAATAAATGTCAATTTTCTTTTTCAAAAAGCTTTGTACATCATCTGTATAGGTGAATTTATATCACCTTTAATGTTGCCTTCCATTTGTACTCAATGAAATTTTACTTCTGTTTCTCATATTGCTACCTGAGACAATTGATAATATTTAAATTGCTGTAACTTTGAATCTAAATGTTGTAGAAAGCTTTCTGACCGCGCAAATTGATGAATTAAAGATCAAATTTCTTAATATATAACACTCGGGTGCTCACAATACGATCCATATGAAGTTTTCGGCGTTAATGCATTGACTATGTTGCGTATTGTAAATTTTTAGAAAATTCGATTTTTATGGTATTTAAATAGTTATAGCTTCAAAACGAAATGAAAAAACACCACCAAACTTCTTGGGGACTTTCTTCTACATTAACACTAACTTTTGGAAAGTTTCATAAACAAAAAAACTAAGGATTTTTTTAATTAAACTTCAAAGTTGATCACTTTTAAAAATGAGGATAACTTTGAAATAATATAACTCAGCAGTTTTCCAATATTTTAAATCGTTTCACCTTGCAATTTAAAGACTACAGAGAGACCTTTGATTTAAAAGGTAGTACGTTAGAAAATATTGAAAACTCAAATTTTGGAAAATATTTGAAAAAATCATAAAATCAATAAAAAGTTATAATTCTATTTTACGTCGTAGCACAGCATCTTTCTCATAAAATTGAAGCCTGGATTTAGAATCCTTCGTACTCCCAAATTACGTAGATAAGTTTATGTCGTTGTTGCCCGTATAAGGAAGTATAAAAATAAGTTTTTTAAATTGATGATATATATTTTATTAAAAACAAGTAATTAATGTCATTATTTAATAATTAACTGTTTAATTTTGAAAATTTTTTTGAACAAAACATTCTTTGAGGTTAAGATTTTATGTGAATGTGTATAAGCTGTAACATCCTAGCTATTTCCTATTAATTTCTATTTCATTAAATAGAAAATACTAATAATTCTAAACTCTTCGCAATGGCCAGCGCTCAAACTTTTTCCTTAATTAATATGCACCGCCCAGATAACGTCGTGCGACAACACAGGTGTTCTTCTTTTAAATAGATTGACTTGTCGAATCAGGATATGTACCATATTTGCTATTCGCAAATAATATGACAGGTACATGCCAAATTTCGTCAGCTCAATTGAAGAGGAGCAAACACAGGTGTTTTCCTACCACCGACCACCGCTAAGATACAGGTCTATCTTTTAGGTATAAAAGACCAAAAATTTTCATCGTTACATATAGTTCTTGGTACAGCTCTTACTACAATACACTACAGGTTAGATATTCAAATTCGTCACAATAGACGAATACTTATATTATCTTACATTTCAATAATATCCCCATAAGCGGGGTCTTTTCCATATTTTCTCTTAAAATTTTCGCTTTTGGCTTCTTCATAAGCCACTTAAACGTTCACTCAAAGTTTACCAGTCTAATAGATCGGTCATCTAACTTTATTTTTCTCTTTTCATAATTTTTAATCTCGGTGTTAGTAAAATTTCAATAATAAAATATAAAATAAATATATCAGTGTACCAGGGACAAATTGTGCACTAATAAATATCCGCTTACATGCAATAAATCGTGCGTGTAAAATAAAACCATTCCGAATAAACTTGTGTATAAAAATAAAAATCATTCCAAATAAACTTGTGTCAAATAAAAACTTGTGCGTGAAATAAAACATTCTGTAAAAACAATTGTGTACAATAAAAAGGAAATTCACTTTAATAAAAGGGCAGTTCCATTTATTGAAAGAACCACCGATCCCATTTCAGACAGGATCAGCGATCAGCAACTAGTCAGCTACAACTAATAGACTACAAACAAGGTAAGAATTAATAAATTACTGTCGATATATATATATATATATATATATATATATATATATATATATATACATACATATATATATCCCTTTCTCTCTCTCTTGCGATTTAAACCCGGGTTCACGAGCCCGCAAAATAACTCCCCCGTTCGCCTCATAATCTGCCACGCTCACGTCTGAACGCGCATCCTCTCGGCGTATTTAGACCTGTGATATTCACGGTTATAATTTATATACTAAATAAAATAATTTAACAATATAAATAACGCCGGAACGTTACAGCTAAAAATTAACTGGTGACAAAGCGGTGAGATTTATTTTGCGAAAATTGAAATTGCTTTTTTAAAGATAATAAAAAAAATTATATGTAATAGTGAAATCTAATTTTTAATAATAAATAAATATTATTAATAAATAACATTGCAAATTTTAAAGTTGATAACTAGTAACCGCATAGAAATTCAATAAATAACTTTGTTCATAATAATTAAATAAATTAATATTCATTCATACAGCAAGTACTTAATAAATAAATTGAAATAATAAATAATATAAAAATAAAACCGAAAAATTTATAATATATTTTCTCTAATTTCACTTACAGTATATTTAGAAAAATTCAATTTTTTTTGTATTAACGAAACGACTTACCCGTCGGTTTCTTTCTTCCGCTCACCTCTTCCCCTTTTCAATTTATAAAAATAATTTCAACATAAATAAACTCATAAATAAAAATTTACATCTTAAATTAATAATACTAATGATTTTTTTTTCTTCAAAGACTAAATAAAACCTTTCTTTCTTTTTGTAAACAATTTTAATAGTATATTGTGTAACGAGTAAGGTTTAGTTGACTATTGTGCACGAGGGCAATAGTCAACTAAACCGAACGAGATTCACATACTATTTTTTCTCATAAGTGCTGGGTGTAAGAGAGAGAGACTGACATGTTGGGGCGCGGAAAGGGGGGTTGGGGGGGCGAAGCCCCCCCATTTAAAAAAATTATTATGTAAATAAAAAAAAAACATTTCATGTAAATATTATTTTTTGCATCGCCAACAACTTTCATCAAGAAGCTAGCACACAAATGACTCGTACATAGAAACTCGTGCACGTTCTAGCAAGTTTTGTTTCCTTTCGGTATAGCATTCTCTTACTCTCTCTCTCTCCTATCATCTTCGCCCGCGCGACGCTACTTCTGCATATACAAACAAAATCGTGGTTTTCTTTTTTTCATTAATTAACGGATTTGCGTGACGTTATTTTTTATAACCTAACGCTTTTTACTCAAACACACGCTTCAAAGAGAAAACACACGCGGCGCGCGCTATTAGCTACTTACCACCCCGAAAACGCATGCGCAATAGGCCACTTACCCAGCACGCATAAGAAAAATATTTTTAATACGTATCTTATAACTAATAAAAATCATAAAAAAACAAATTAAACTAACTAAATTTTTTACCCCTTTTAATAAAACGTACAATTCTTTTAATTAATAAATTATAGAATATTAAAGTTAACAATTTTCTCTTCTACCAATTAACGATAATTTAGTAATATATTTTCTAAACGTAACTAAACTCTAAAATAAATACTTGACTAAAGCGCAAGTGACCCACGGTGAAAGTGAAATCGTCATCCCTTTTATCGTAACAATACGTGCTTCTACCATTGAATAGTGAACATACTTGTTCAGGAAAATTTTATACCTTTCAAGTAATATCTTTTTAACCAAAAACTTATAAACAAAACCAAAATTAAATAACTTTTACTCAAGGTGACCATAAGATATCGTAAACTCGAAATATATATGCACACTTGTGTTCTTTTCGCACAAAATTTTATATAAATGTAAATTTCCTTTCTTTCTATTGAACAAACTAAAGAATAACACTTACGTTAAATTTAAAATAAAACCAAAAGAGAGAAATTTTTTTTTTCTCACGATAATTCATAAAATAAATTTCTTTTCATACAACAAATTTTTTCGTTCACGCGTATAAATTATTAAAACACTATATATATGCACTTAGTTGTAATGTGTAATATATATATGCTCTCTCAAGGATACAGAAAAGATATAGGAATAATTTTTAACTCAATGACGAGTTAAAAATTATTCCTATATCTTTTCTGTATCCTTGAGAGAGCATATATATATTACACATTATAACTAAGTGCATGCGCATGAAATATATTAGAAATAAGTAAAATTAGTTGCATCCCTGTTGAAAAAAATCAGGTGATAAATCACCTGATTTATCAGGTGATTTATCATGCCAAAACATCATGTAACGATTTTTTTGGTTTTTACACGTTTCAAACAATGCTTAGTCGATTCAAAACATTTTTTGAAAATTTTTGACATTTTTGAACTTGGAAATTTTTTTGTAAAATTAGTCAAAATTTTTTCTAAGACCAAATTATCTAAAAAATTTTCTAAGTTCAAAATTTTCAAAAATTTTTAAAAACTGTTCTGAATTGAATAAGTATGGTTTGAAACGTGTAAAAACCAAAAAAATCGTTACATGATGTTTTGGCATGATAAATCACCTGATAAATCAGGTGATTTGTCACCTGATTTTTTTCACCAGGGATGCTTATTAGTTTAATATTTTGCACGCACAAATATATTTTTAACATCAACAATTAGTAAAAAAAAATATTCTTTCTCTATTCTTTCATCCTTCAAACATCTTACATTTAATTTATATAATCAAAATAATTTGTCTGTAAAAATATTACTTCCTTTTATTCATAAATGATTTAAACATAAATAATTTGTATTACAAGAAATTTTACTGTGCATTAACCCTCGAATTACCTTCCGACGGCCGTGTAAATTTTCCTGCTCTTAAACCACAATAGGCAGGTAACCCAACAAGACGTCCCCAAAAATATTTCCCTTGACGTGGAAAACACGAGACCTCTTTCTTTGCAATCAACATCGGAATTTTATTCTTATTAGATCATAAGAAAAGAATTTTTTTTCTTCTTCTTTCCTATTGATAATAGCAATATTTGAAATATATGTGTATGTATCTATGTATGATTAATGGTTATATACTACCCATCCTTTTTTTTATTTCTTTTGCTAAAGCCCTATAATATTTAACAATTATCGAATTCTCTTTAGATACAAATTTACACACACTCTAATAAAATTTCCTTTTGCATTTAAATATCTTTGAGGAAAATACAAAAAGAAAAAAGAAGATAATTTGTGAAACCAAGTCCACATCCCGTCTTTTAATAAATTGTCCAACGGGCGCGTACATTTATAAGGTACAAAGACAGGTAGCTTGACATTAATTTACATAGACCTAAAATTTCTCACGATTCCTTTTATTGGAATAAAATATTAAAATTCACTTACATGAAACAGTTTTTTTTAGTTATTCTCCGCTTAACGTAAATAAATATAACTAAACAAGATCCTATTCTAACAAATAAATATAAGCCATTAACTTATACCTATCCTATAACAACATATTGTTTAAATAAATTCCTTTTTTTATATATGTGTACATCTAAAATAAATTAACTAAAATTTAGTCCAACAATTACCTAACTGAACTACATCTACAGGGACACAGAAGGAATTTTGTCTCTCTCTTAACAAGCATATACACCTATAGAACGTACCTGTATAATTCTCTTAAGTGCGCACAAGGCACCCGCCTTTTACCTGCTTAAGCGTAATACAATTGCATCGAACTTGACTTATACCTGCTTTTATAAACGGAAAACATTTATTTTCACAAGTTCTTTTCAGTTCTTATTTTTCTTATTTAATAATAAGTAAAAATAACCATATTTTCGTCAGTAATTATAATCAAATAAAATACCGATATAATTTTCTTTTTTTATGTAAATAACAATTAAGACAAATTAACCATTTAACATAAACTTAATTATTATCGATGAAAACTCATAGGAATAGTATAATAGTTAATCTTATAAACAAGGATAAATAGATTTACGAATAATTAGTAAATAACTAATTAATAAATAACTGAATCATACATATCTTTTTGAGCCATTCTATAAAAGAACGGACGATCATATTTTCTTTTTCCAATAGAGAACCTTTTCTTCTCTTTCTCTCTCCCTCTGCGACGGGAAAGAAAAAGAAAACGTAAGTTCTATCCACTTGCTCCGTTAGGACCTACTGAATAATTATTTTTAATAACTTAACCTAATAATAGTTTTAGTAATCAACGATTAAATAAACCCGCGTACATCTACTATTAACTAATAAATAATAGATATTAAAAAAATCTTCCAACAACCAGTAATAAAAATTAGAAATATATATAGATTTTACAATCATTGACTAATATCTTTAAATAGATATGACAATTATTATAATATAATTTTATCGTTCTTTACGCATAAAAAATTTTTTTTTTCTAACCATTTAAATTTCTTTTATCGTGCCTAAAAATTTAATCAATCAAATAATTTCCATTACTTAGCAACAAATAAATAAACATGAATCTAAATATGTTCATAGAAATACATATATCTGCATACACGTTAAAAGCACGCGTATATAGTTATAGAGTACGATCATACCGTCCCCCTTGTTAAAATTCAAAAGAACGCATAAAGGTATCCGTCGTTTACCTGCAACACTAACCATAAGCTGTACCCGTAAACAGGAAATATCTTGAATAATTTTTCTTTACTCTAACTTACAAGTTCTTAATTCTCCTTCACATAAAATTAACTAAAAGAAAGAAAACTTTCTTAACTCTTTCTTCTGAAGCAAACATTAATGAATATAGTGTAAATTAATAAGCCACATTCAATCTATAAAACCTCTTTGAAATTTAACACGCTCTTTCAGAACACGAATTGCACTTTACGTATAAATAAATTTGATGGAGATAATTGATAACGATAATTATTAATTAGTTTAGTAAAATTTAAGTTGTTAATAAACTTTAATTTGTGGGAATAAACACGCTTCATAATTATAGATAATAGTAATCATATAACGAATTTTAAAAATTACACATACACACGGGTAACATTTTCCTTTTACGCGTTTTAACTAAGATACCCCGCGCCGCGTTTACAACTACTCATATACCCTTCCTTGTGTGTTCTAATTAAACGTTTTCTCTTATTTTATAATTTTGCACTACGTTTGGAGAACTCTAGGAAAGCTCGCCACTCGGAGACTTGGGTCATCAATAGTTGGCCGCCCGAGAAAAATTTCTTCTATTATTTTTTTTTTGCTTGTTATCTTTCGGTATAAGTCTGGCACTCTAACACTCTTAGAGTTCTGGCCATCACCATTAGATAACCCTAAAAAGGGTCTGCTGGAGATCTCCGTAATATAAGTATATATAATAATTACTGCTAGAAAAAAAAAGTAACACACATTCCCTTTTCCCCTCTCCTTTCACTATTATTACTAAAATTTTGCAAATTAAATTTTTCGTTATACATAACTTTGCTATTTAAATTTGTAATCCATCAATAGAACTCACCAGCCGACAAAGCCCTCACACCTTTTTTTTGTTGTTCTCTGTCGCGTTTGCGGGCAGACCCAAGCGCACACCTATATTTTTTTATTATTTTCTGTTTAACCTATAGTTAACTCGTCTAGAGGAATACTCCTGACAGCACTATAAGGAGACGGAATCTTTTTTTTTGTGTGTGTGCGACCGTAGAGTTAAAGTTTTGCAACGCTGATTAAGTAGATAACAACTCTTTTTTTTGAGGTTTATTGGCTGAGGATCTTTATTTTTGACATTACAAAATTTAAATTGATTCTTTGTTTTCTTTGATTATATATATAAATATATAAGTGAAAGAAATTCTCTTCCTTGCCTTATGTCACCTAAATCCAACTCTGACTGTTTTTACGAAGCCAAAAGAAATCTTAATTGCTTAGGTGTACCGCGCCGCGAACATAAAAGACTTTGGATAATCATTAAGCGCATTCCTGACGAAGAAACAATAGAAATTGTTCATGGAATCTCGGCACCACTCTATAAATTACAACAATTCGTTCTTACTAGAGACTATTAATCTAACACCTTATTAACGAACTTTCTAAAAATAAATAATAAATAAGCAATAAATATCATCCCGCATCTACAATAAATATAACTAATAAATTTACTAAACAAGAACTAACCACTTCTAATAATACATATGTACACACACATTATTGTGGATTAAGCAAGTAAATACTAGGTTGAAAATTTATGATTTTGACAAAAACTAATTCAAATGTGCTATTGTACTACGATTACGATATTTCTTATCCTGATAATTACTATCATTTTAGTAATTTATATAAAATCCTATATAAACCCTATAAATTTTATACCAAGAATTTTATAATCGTTTTTTTTATTCAACATTATAACCCTATAATAATCTTAATTATTAATAAACAAATAAACTTTGTTAATTACCAATCGATACAAACGCTTAACAAACTCAGCGCATAAGAAACGAAAAGAATACATATATCTATATATCACAACTATACGACTCACATTGGTAAGAGTGAACAAAAAGACACTTCTACCTGCTTGAATAGAGTACAGTAGCACCTATAGCAAGTCGTAAGCCCCTTTCCTCAACTACTATATACGATAAAAGCATAAACAGCAAAACGGACACCCCCCATACTAAGTCTTTTCTTTTGCGCTAAGTCAAAAATTATAAATTATTTTGATTAAACAAATAAATAATTAACTGAAAAATTAACTAATTAAATTAATTAATCTTTTTCATTAATTATTTTAAACATAAATAAGAACTTAACAATAAAATTTAATTTCCTTGGATCATATAAAAACTACATAAACAAAAAAGGAAGTAATAATAATAAATTTAATATAATAATAAATAATTAATAAAACAAAACCATTAATTATTAAAAATAAAAATAATATATATATACATATATTCACGCATAATTACATAATTTTTTTTACAAGCAAATGATATTGTATACAATAATAATGTGTTGAATTGTTAATGATCTTTAGTGTACAATTAATAAACTTATTTCTTATTTTTAAATATTTATAATTTTGTTCGATCAGATTGCACAATTCTATGTGCTCAATACAATTAAATTTTGTTATAATAAATAAAATCTTATTATTATTGTGTATAATATTTGCGTGCACAACCCGTACATTGCCTTCTCTTACCACTAATTAAATAGTACCTTAACTATGAGAACAGACGCGTAGATAATTAACAGAAAAATCTAAGGTTAATATATTTCCAAATAATCATATTTTAGTTACTAGATATAAATAATTACTAAATAATTGAATACAATTTGGAAATAAGGGATAATATTGTTTTACCTTAGCTCTTTTACGCTTTGCAAACCCCAAACTTGGAATATTAAATTTTAAATATTTCTACTTCTATACTAGTACAACATAATTACGCCAATTAACCATTAATAATAGTATACGTAATAAATATTACTCCTTTCATGAAATCCATCATAACATATACTAGCATTACCATAGCCATAATATTAGTAATCATAGCCATTGCTCTACTTATAACACACGCCAAAATATATATTAGAATCCTTAAATATAAAAATATTAAAAATAAAAAAAACTTTTTAATGTACTACGTTTTATAATGAACCAAAAAGTATAAAATAATGTAATAAAATGAAAAATGAATAATGATTTGAAATAAAAAAAACGTGGAGGCGCATGTTTATTATTATGTATTGTATGCGCCCCACGTTTTTTTTTATTTCAAATCATTATTCATTTTTCATTTTATTACACATTATTTTATACTTTTTGGTTCATTATAAAAACGTAGTACATTAAAAAGTTTTTTTTTATTTTTAATATTATTTTATACTTTTTAGTTCAATTAAAAAACGTGGTAGATTGAAAATTTTTTTTTTATTTAAATATTATCTTATACATTTTGGTATTATTATTATTATTATTATTAATATTATTTATCGTGTTGTCCAACAGTGCATATTATATAGCATATATATTGTTGTCAAGGGACTAAAACGTGTTGCATCTATTTTTTTAGAGAACACGTAATCGCATGGTGAGTTTCCCGCCATTTTGACGATAATGACGCCATTAGAAATTCAACCAAGATTTATTGTTTTATGCATTGTTAGACCATAAAATGAATAAAATACAGTCTCCAATTCTATATGTATAATAGAAAATGCTGTAATTTATGTCTAATTGCAATATATGACAAGTTAAAGAATTTAAAAAATTTTCGAAAATGGTTAGACACTAATGTTAAAAGTATATCTATATATAAAATCTTCAAAATTTCAATTTTTCCAATATCTCCGTATATAATTGTATTAATATATTTTTCGGTGGGAATATATATTTAATTATATTATCCAACAATGCATGCAAAAATATAATATTGAATATATTAATATATTAATATATTTGATATATTAATATATTAATATATTACTATATTAATATATTACTATATTAATATATTACTATATTTGATATATTAATATATTAATATATTAATATATCAAAAGAAGATTTTTTAAATTTTCGAAGATGTTTAGACACTAATGTTAAAAGTGTATCTATATATAAAATCTTCAAATCTTCAATTTTGCCAACATCTCCGTATATGATTGAATATATTAATATATTGTTCGGTAGATATATATATTTTTTTTATAATATTGCATTGTCATCCAGTTCCGAGCTATATTTAAAATTTCAAGTCTCTAGCTCATCAGGAAGTTAGTTTACAATCGGTTGCAAAATTCGTACCGAACAGACAGACAGACAGACAGACAGACACCAAAGCGAGTTAATAAAAACGTAGTAATTATAAAATAAGACTCTTCACTCTACCCCCCGCACTATACATACCGACACTAGTTAATATCTTTTTTTACGCATGTTTACAACAGAAACATACAACGAATTACTCTTATACTATTACTCTTATATTAAAATATTAACAAAAAAGAAAGAGAATTGCGAAGTACATCATAACCTACCCAGTATTACCACAATAATAATGGTCATATATACGATATATACATATATATTCTTTCTTTAGGGCAGAATCTTAAACTTCAATATATATACACACATATATATATATATATATATATATATAAAAGTACTCCCACGATATAAATATCATATAACTTATCTGCTAGTTTTAAAGCCCCATGACCAACGTGCCATTGAGTAACAGGTTCCCATATACCAACGCGATAGATCCCAGATTCATCGAATTTGTACTAGCAATAAATCAAGAAGATAACAAATCGATAGACAAGGCATTGAACGCCCTCTGCAAAAATCTTTTAACGGTAACAACCCTCGATAAATATATAATCGCAGGGGAAAAACTAGACTCTTGGCTTAAAGATCTGAAATTTTAAAATAATTCTAAAATTTAAAAATTTTAGAGTTAAATAACCGCTTAGATAGAATTAACAAGGAGATTCCCGATCTGACCGTCAACTTTTCAAAGCTTTCGCTTTATAACTAATCTGAATGATCAGGACTCGAAACAATTGGAAACGAATTTTCGAGAAGAGAACAAAATTCGAACAAGCACTGAAAAGAAAACTGGACACAGACGAAATAATAGCCACAAAACGCGAGAAATCAATAGGTAAAATAGCCTTCGGAAATATACCTGGATTCACGCAACAATTTGACACTCTCGTAGAAAACGAGTTGGAACTAGAGGTAGGAAGCTCTACTCCAATATCTAACTTCTCCACAGCCATCCCACTTGCCGATCTGGTAGGTTGTATTACCTAATTGCGAGTATTGCAGCTTCAATATCCCCCCGATACAACGACTTGAAGCCATAGTAACCTTACTTCCCAGCCTATGGTAGGAAACGACCCAGCCATGGCAGATCAGATAGCCAACTTAACACATCATCAGAACATCACTGATGCACTACTCAATACTATGGGAGAGTGCATGGCGGTGCAGCAGGCGCTATTACACATACCGCTTTACGACGGGAAAAATATGTTGCTTGGGACCTTCTTACAGGATGTAGAAAGCGGTCTCAGCATTTGCCCAGAAGGTATTCATAATGCCTTCTTTAAGGGAGTCATTGCAAAGCTGCGCGACACCGCTAGAGACGCTGTCAATGGGATAGAAATCGCCTCCGTTAACGATCTTAAGGATGCGTTAAAGGAATATTTCTCCCCAAAGAAAACGTATTACCACTATACAGGAGAAATTCAAGCAATAAGGATGCGCAGGAACGAAACCGTTATTGAATACTACAGCCGATTGAAGAAATTAATAGAAGGAGCCACGGCTTCACTTAAAGAGAAATTCACGGCAGCACAGGTACCTAGTATGTTAGTAATGTTGGAAGGACTCGCACTAGAATCCTTCAAAAGAGGATTATCGGATGATATCTGTTGCCGTAAGTGCACAAGAACACGAGACATTGGCTGCAGCATTAAAAGCTGCACAACGCTTTAAAAGAGACTTGATCTCTTCACACGATAGAAGGGGATCTCTTCACGTCATCGAAACGGACCAATCAAAGGAAAAATCACCTCGACAAGTCAAGTTCGAGGACGATAATAATAAGCAGTCTTGGAGATCACCATCACCAGGTAGAGATGAGTACGAGCATAGGCCATACTACCGTAATAACTCGCCAGCACGCGATGATCGTGAAAGATATGGACAAGACTCCTACAGAAGAGCCGCCCCAAGAGCACAAAGCCCTGTGGACTACTCTAACAGAAGATACAATGTGAATAATAGAAATAACACTTATTCCTCCGAAAGATATGGCAATAATTATGCCAACCGAAACTTTAACGAATACAGAAGGGACTCTAGAGGAAACAATCCCAGGACACCCAATAATTATTCGGACACCAGAGCGCGCTCGCCTACTCCAACTAGATACGCGCCTCCAGTACATTACCCCTATATGCAACCAATGCCACCTATGGGTCCGACGCCGTATCCGTACCAATATCCGTATATGCTACCGTATCAACCGCAATTCCCACCTATGACGTACCAACAACCAAGACCACGAGAGTCTTTAAACTCATTGCCTGCTCGCCAGATGGAGGCCTCGATGAGCAAACCCAACCTGGAGCGTCCACTAGCAGTCAAGTTCATAACTGCATCAGATTTGCAAGAGGAACCAGTCATAGGGGAACAGGACCAATAATTATATTAAAGGCTCCAGAATTGAAGAAGGCAACAGAATTCTTAATAGACACTGGAGCCGAAATCAACTTGATTCACGTAAGCGCTCTGCAACCCAGGACACTCATAGCAGCTCATGAAGCTATGAGTTTCACTGGAATAACTACGGACTCCTTCAATACTGCGGGTTCAACAGAGGTAACACTCTTCGACAAACTGATAAGATTTCAAGTTATAACAGGAAATCTACCGATCCCAGCATCAGAGATATTAGGGGTCAATTTTCTAAGAACTTAATCAGCGGAAATTTCATTTAACCATAATGCTATGGTAACGTCATCAGAACCTATACGTCCTGTAAGGTTTGTGAATTATGAATACAGAGCCCTGAAGCCCACAAAATACATCCTACAAGCCCGGTCAAAAACACCAATCACAATTGACTTACACGCTTCTGAACTAAAAATAGGATATCTACCAAGGCTAAAAACACCGGAGAATATCTTTACAGGCGAAGCCATTGTTAATAATGACAAACAAAAATGCATCGTAATGGCTATTAACTCTTACGAAGAGGACGCAGAAGTCAAGATACCACCACAAGAGTTACAAGGTTATGATGTTTTCGAGGAATCCGAGGATTTCTTCGGCACCGTAGGATCTGAAAATGATCTTCCAGAAGCAGACAGGTTACAGGAAGTCTTAACCAGTTTACGGCTCGAACATTTAAACAGCGAAGAAAGACCCCACACAGCATGAAAGATTGCAGCAAGGTTGCTGCAAGGTTTCATGAAAGTTTCGAAACTTCGCAGCAACCTTTCATGAAAGATTGCAGCAACGTTTATATGTCCGCGCTAGGTTGAAATATTTCTAAAAACCTCGCAGCAACCTTTCATGAAAACCTCACAGCAATATTTCAGAAAATGTAACAGAAACATTTCAAGAAACCTTGCAGCAATCTTTTGGAACACTTCGCCGCAACCTTGCAGGAAACCTCGCAGCAATCTTTCAGGAAGTGTATCAGAAACATTTCAAGAAACCTCACAGGAATCTTGCGGGAAAAATAGCAAAAACATTTCAAGCAACCACACAGCAATTTTTCAGAAAATCTCACCGTAACTTTGCAGAAAACCTCGTAGCAACCTTTTATGAGATATTGCAGCAACATTTATATGTCCGCGCTAGAACCCAGTTGAAATATTTCTAAAAACCTCGCAGCAACCTTTCATGAAAACCTCGCAGCAACATTTCAAGAAACCTTGCAGCAATCTTACATGAAAGGTTTCTCGTAATATTTCATGAAATTTTTCCCAAATTTTGCCGCGAACAACGCTCATACCTTTCCGTATGGTTTCCTGCGATATTTTGTAAAATATTTCTTAAATCTTGCCAAAAGCTTGCTGCAGTAATATTTAATAGTAGGCAGGATTTTCTATCCTTGTGTGATAAAGTTTTTCTTATTTGCTTAAGTATCAATCGTTCTATCTATAAATTACTAGTTGAGCGTAATAGTATTATTATCAATATTTGTGCACAAGAAGAAAAAATTCCTCAGCATCGTTTTTGAGAAAAGTAGAGAATATTGAAATAAAAGGTTTTGTTTCTAATATTTATGCGTTCTTTACTTTTTTCAATAACAATTCGATGGATTTTTTTACCCTACGCATAAATATTTATAATAATAGCATACTTATTGCGCTCAACTTCCCGTTTACAATACAACTACAGCAATAAATACTTGAGTAAATAACAGGAAACCAAATATAAGGCAAGAACAGCGAATCTAGACTACTCTTAGAATCTTTTATAAAAACTTGCGGAATTATTGCTGAAACTGTTTATGAAAGGTTTGCTGCAATTTCATTTTGAAATTATTCATGAAACTTTGCTGATACTTTTTGTGAAACGCTTTTCTGGAATATTTTATAAAGATTGCCAAAAATATGGTAATAACCATTGGCGAAATGTACATAGCAATATTTTTTGTGATATCTTAGAAATCTTGTCAAAAACCTTGCAGAAATCTTACTGCAACTTTTAACAAAAGATACCTCGTAATATTTCATAAAATATTCATCCAATTTTGCTGGAAACCTCGTTGAAACCTTTCATAAAAGGTATCTTGCAACATTTCGTAAAATGTTTCTAAAATCTTGCACGAACCTTGCTGCAACCTTCCATCAAAGGTCTCTTGCGATATTTAGTAAAATGTTCCCCAAATCTTGCTAGGAACCTCACTGAAACCTTTCATAAAAGGTTTCTTGCAATATTTCATAAAATGTTTCTAAAATCTTGCAGGAACCTCGCTGCAATCTCTCATGAAAGGTTTCTTGCAATATTCCATGAAAAGTTCCCCAAATCTTGCTGGAAAACTCGCTGGAACCTTTCGTGAAAGGTTTCTTGCAATATTTTATAAAATGTTTCTAAAATCTTGCAGAAAGCTAGCTGCAATCTTTCATAGAAAGTTCGATGCAATATTCCATCAAAATGTTGTCTAAATCTTGCTAAAAATCCCGCTGAAACATGTAATAAAAGTTTTCTTGCAATATTTCATGAAATGTTTCTAAAGTCTTACAGAAACCGCGCTGCAACCTTTCATGAAAGGTTTCTTGCAATATTTCATGAAATATTACTAAAATCTTGCAGAAAACTTGCTGCAACCTTCCATGAAAGGTTTCTTGCAATATTTCATGAAATAATTTCTAAATCGTGCTGAAAACCTCGCTGCAACCTTTCGTGAAAGTTTTCTTGCAATATTTGATGAAATATTTCTAAAATCTTACAGAAACCTCGCTGCAATCTTTCATGAAAGGTTTCTTGCGAAATTTCATGAAATATTTCTAAAATCTTGCAGAAAGCTCGCTGCAATCTTTCATGAAAGGTTCCTTGCAATATTCCATGAAATAATTTCTAAATCGTGCTGAAAACCTCGCTGCAACCTTTCGTGAAAGTTTTCTTGCAATATTTCATGAAATATTTCTAAAATCTTACAGAAACCTCGCTGCAATCTTTCATGAAAGGTTTCTTGCGAAATTTCATGAAATATTTCTAAAATCTTGCAGAAAACTTGCTGCAACCTTCCATGAAAGATTCCTTGCAATATTCCATGAAATATTTTCTGAATTTTGCTGAAAACCTCGCTGAAACATGTCGTGAAAGTTTTCGTCCAATATTTCATGAAATGTTTCTAAAATCTTACAGAAACCTCGCTGCAACCTTTCATGAAAGGTTTCTTGCAATATTTCATGAAATATTTCTAAAATCTTGCAGAAACCTGGCTGTAATCTTTCATGAAAGGTTCCTTGCAAAATTCCATGAAATAATTTCTAAATTGTGCTGAAAACCTTGCTGCAACCTTTCATGAAAGTTTTCTTGCAATATTTTATTAAATAATTCTAAAATCTTAGAGAAACCTCGCTGCAATCTTTCATGAAAGGTTTCTTGCGAAATTTCATGAAATATTTCTAAAATCTTGCAGAAAACTTGCTGCAACCTGTCATGAAAGGTACCTTGCAATATTTTATAAAAGGTTTTCTAAATTTTGCTGGAAACCTCTATGCAACCTTTCATAAAAGGTTTTTTGCAATATTTCATGAAATATTCCTAAATTCTTTCAGAAACATCGCTGCAACCTTTCATAAAAGGTTTCTTGCAATGTTCTATGAAATGTTTTCTAAATCTTGCTGGAAACCTTGCTGAAACATGTCATGAAAGTTTTCTTGCAATATTTCATGAATGGTTTCTAAAATCTTGCAGAAACCTCGCTGCAACCTTTCATGAAAGGTTTCTCGCAATATTTCATGAAATATTTCTAAAATCTTGCAGAAACCTCGCTGCAATCTTTCATGGAAGGTTCCTTGCAATATTCCATGAAATAATTTCTAAATCGTGCTGAAAACCTCGCTGTAACCTTCCATCAAAGGTCTCTTGCGATATTTAGTGAAATGTCCCCCAAATCTTGCTAGGAACCTTACTGAAACCTTTCATGAAAGGTTTCTTGCAATATTCCATGAAATGTTTCTAAAATCTTGCAGAAACCTTGCTGCAACCTTTCATGAAAGGTTCCTTGCAATATTCTATAAAATGTTTTCTAAATTTTGCTGGAAACCTCTATGCAACCTTTCATAAAAGGTTTCTTGCAATATTTCATGAAATATTCCTAAAATCTTTCAGAAACATCGCTGCAACCTTTCATGAAAGGTTTCTTGCAATTTTCTATGAAATGTTTTCTAAATCTTGCTGGAAACCTCGCTGAAACATGTCATGAAAATTTTCTTGCAATATTTCATGAATGGTTTCTGAAATCTTGCAGAAACCTCGCTGCAACCTTTCATGAAAGGTTTCTCGCAATATTTCATGAAATGTTTTATAAAACCTTGCAAAAACCTCGCTGCAACCTTTCATGAAAGATTCCTTGCAATATTGCTTGAATTATTTCCTGTAACCTTGTAGCAAGTTTGCAGCAATATCACACTGAAATGTTTCATGAAACCTCTTAGCAATGTTAAGACAAGATTGCTGCAATCTTGTGACAATATTTCAGCACAATATTTCTGTGAAAGTTTCACTGCAATATTTCATGCTGTGTGGGACAACACGTTCTTAAAATAGTCAAGGACTATCCACAGCTATTTCACTTAGCTGGAGACAAGCTACCTGCTACAGATGTACTAAAACATTGTATACCCTTGAAGGACGATGCACCGGTATTTGTAAAACGATATCGATATCCGCCAGCACACAGGGCCGGTCTAACACTACCTGGGGCCCGGGGCTACAAAATGATGGGGGCCATCATGATCATGAAATAAGGGTGCTATTTCATTATAAATTAGGAAAAATGGGCATTTCTTTATATAGAATTTTATAATTTTTTATATGTATATATAATAATTTTTTGAATTCCTATTAATAATTTACAAAAAAATTATTGCTTACATAAATAAAAGTAAATACAAAATTATAAAAGATATAAAAAAAGTACGAAGTTATTAGATTAATACTTTAAATTTTTTATACTTTATGATTTAGGATATGTAAAATACATTTTAATGATTATTGAAAGTGTAGAATTTTAAATATAGTATTTATTGTTACTTTATTAATTTTATAAAATAATTATGAAATATAATATTCTTATTTTTATAAAAAAATAATAAAAAATGAATTCAAAGAATTATAAAATAATTTAAAAAATTGATAACTTTGAATATAGAAATAAATATTTTAATATAATATTAATATTATTTTCTAAACAAAAAAGTTTCCATATTTTTAATAAATGTGATGATAAGTAGATTACAATTATAAAATATATAATTCATTATACCGATATCTTAATAAGTGAAGAAATACATGTAAAGCTAGGACACTTAACATTGAAAAAAATTCGAGTTTTTTCTAGTATTATTAAAAAAATCCTATAATTGTGTAATATTAATAATAATAATAATAATAATAATAATAATAATAATTCAGCTTAGAAATAATTTTGATGATGTTTATAAAAAATAATAAAAATAATAAGAAAACAATACTTTGATTAAGATTAAATATTTATCATAATTAAATTTTTTATTTCACAAAGAATAAAAAGATTATTTTTTTTTTAAATATCAAAATTGTTTCAGCGGGGCCCCTGAATCAGTGGGGCCCGGGGCTTCAGTCCCCCCTAGCCCCCCCGTTAGTCCAGGCCTGCCAGCACATAGAGAAGAAATACATCGACAAGTGACCAAGTTATTAAACGACGACATTGTAGAGAATTCGAGGTCACCATATAATTCACCACTCTGGATCGTCCCCAAGAAAAATGACTCCAAGGGTAATAAAAGATGGCGAATGGTACTAGACTACCGAGCCCTTAATGAAAAAACTATTGGTGATTCTCATCCCCTACCTAATATAACGGAAATCTTAGATCGACTTGGGGGAGCAAAATATTTCTTGATATTTGACTTAGCTTCAGAATTTCACCGAATCGGAGTCAATGAAGCAGATAGGCATAAAACTGCCTTCAGCTCAGCAACAGGGCATAACCATTACAAAAGAATGCCTTTTGGCCCCAAATCTGCACCTGCAACCTTTCAAAGGCTCATGAATTTAGTCCTACTAGGGTTACAGGACTCAGAACTATTAGTTTATTTGGACGACGTAATTATCTTCGCGTCAGACTTAGACGAGCACGAAAAAAAGGTGCGTCGACTGTTCAATCGACTACTCGATGCTAGATTATCTCTACAACCGGACAAATGCGAATTTTTGCGCACCGAAGTAGAGTACTTAGGGCATATAATTTCGGAAGAAGATGTGAAACCCGACCCTAAGAAAACAGTAGCAGTGAAAAACTTTCCACAACCCAAAACCCAAACAAACATCAGACAATTCTTAGGATTAGCCGGATATTACCGTAGATTCATTAAAGGATTTTCAGTTAGGGCAAGGCCTTTTTAAGATCTACTAAAGAAAACAGTACCGTTCCAATGGACTGACAAGCAGCAAGAAAGCTTCGAAGATCTCAAAAATGCCTTATGCAGCGCACTGGTCCTACAACACCCGGACTTTGAGAAACCATTCATTCTCACCACTGACGCATCAGACTACGACGTAGGCGCAGTCCTCAGTCAGGGCGAGATAGGGCAAGACAGGCCCATAGCATACATGTCCTTGATGATGAAACCTGCCGAAAGAAACTACACGACAACGGAAAAGGAGTGTTTAGCAATAATTTACGCTGTGCTGCACTTCCGCCCATACCTTTACGGACGGGAATTCACACTTATAAGTGATCACGAACCATTAAAATGGATAGACTCCGTGAAACCCCCGATTCAAAGATCGATAAGATGGAGAACTCGACTTCGAGAGTACGAGTACAAATTTCTCCACAGAGCAGGACGATTAAACGTTAACGCCGACGCACTATCTAGAAACCCTACACAAGAAGGAGCTGTAGTATTACCTACCTCTTCATCGGCAAAAATCAACAAACCACCGAAACCTCCAAGGCCTCGAGGACGACCACCAGGTAACAAAAATAAACCTTTACCCTTATTATCAACTTCCACCACCACTGGGAACACCATCGGTGAAAGGGTAAGAACTAGACATGCTAGTAAAGAACGAGCAGCCTCTCCGATTAACACTAAGGAAAAACGTGCTCGCTCAGCGCCACCACCAATGCGACAAGCAACAGTAAGGCCGCCAGACCTAAAGGTTACAAAGGAAAAAGAATCCCGCGTCACCCAACGTAGAGGTACGAGCACTCAACCACGGGAAGAGACTCGAGCCAACCCTATACCATCGACCTCTTCAAACAATAACCCGAAACCTATATGACCAGCAAAATTTTCCAAAAGGGTAACATTTCAAATAAGCGAAGACTCAGACTCAACAAATGATTTCCCAAGACCTCGCAAAAGAGTAAGTGTATTCTCAAGCCTGATACCAGAACGATTACCCACAATTAACCAAACCTCGTCGCAAGACGAACAAACAAATGATGATGAAGAAACACCACCAAGCAAACAAACAATTATTGAATCAGCCCCTCGAAGGAGTTCACATTCTGACGAGTCAGGATCGATGTACGAATATTGGTGGGACGAAACACTCTCTAGAAATCGACCAATAGCACGCTCAACTCTGGTGAAACCCGAACTAAACCATGGCAATGGTATACCACGCCTTGGCAATATTATGGAAGTCGACAGCACTGACGACTCTTCCACGGAGGATAACGGAGAAATCCGATATCCTCCTCCGAGAGTGTCTGATACTGTACCACCAGAATTATTCTATTGGGAATTTATGAAAACTCCGAATAGCGTTCTGCAAATAAAGCTAATAAATGAAAGCTTGACACATAAAAAAGATAACCTCCTTCACTTCACATCCGCAGACTGCGAGTTCGCTACCCCTGTAGCTAAACTATTAATAGACTTAAATCAATTAGATAAATGCGAAATGAAGGGACTCAAACCAAAACCGGGACAAGTAATAGTAACACCAAGAATTAAGACGTTTATATTAAACGCTATTCTCATCAATAAACACTTCGAAATATTTTCAGAACAAGAAATTCGTAATACGCTTAAAAATCTAGCAGAGTGTATAAAGAAATATGAAATAAAAACACTTCGCATTTCTAAGCAGAATAACCTGATAGATCAAATATCGTTCTCGACATTTTTACAAATATTAAAAGAAGCATTGAATCACTGTGAATGCCAAATCTTTATATGTTACGGTTCAACGACTATACCTCCGGACGACATAAAGGATAAAATTATTGAGGAATACCACACCAGCATGATTGGAGGACATAAGGGAGTAACTAAAACCTACAAGAGAATAAGGGAAAAATTCTTCTGGAGTGGACTAAAGGAGGATGTAACCAAATACGTCCG
Organism: Anastatus disparis; assembly: GCA_017163975.1. Taxonomy (NCBI): domain Eukaryota; kingdom Metazoa; phylum Arthropoda; class Insecta; order Hymenoptera; family Eupelmidae; genus Anastatus; species Anastatus disparis. Next base: position 1,122,880 of record JAFFSR010000315.1, on the reverse strand, counting down.
AAATTGCCAACAATGCCAAGAGCTTAAACTGGTAAGAATTAAAAATAGAGAACCAATGATTATTACGGATACGCCTATTGAACCCTTCGACAAAATATCCATCGACACAGTCGGCCCACTCCCGATCACGCCCGATGGCAATCGTCATAAACTAACTATACAAGATAATCTGACAAAATATTGCATAGCCGTGCCTATTAACAACACGAAGGCCGAAACAATAGCAGACGCTCTGGCACGTCACGTAATCACTCTGTACGGTTCACCACGTGTAATCCTGTCAGACAAGGCACCAGCCCTCATAGAGAAAGTAATGCACCAACTGACAAAAATATTTAAAATCCAACAAGTCACAACCTCTGGATATCATCCACAATCCAACGGTTCTCTAGAACGAAGTCACATTGTATTGACCGAATATATACGACACTATATAGAAAATTACGAAGACTGGGATAAAGTTGTGCCATTTGCAATATTTTCGTACAACACCAGTGTGCACGAATCAACCGGGTTTACGCCCTTCGAACTGATTTTCGGTAAACCCGCAAGAATACCAAGCTCCCTGCCCTTAGAAAAAATAGATACATACTCTTCTTACTTAGCGGAATTAATTAATCAATTACACGATACGCGGAAAATGGCCGCCGAGCCCCTTGTCAATTCAAAACACAGGAACAAACACTATTACGACAAAAGGGCCAAAACACATCATTACTCGCCAGGAGACTTAGTATACGCCATCAAAGAACCCCGACAAAATAAACTTACCAAAACATATAAGGGTCCATACAAAATAATCGAACTTCTAGAAAAACATAACTTTATTCTTGAAGACGAAGATGGCAAGCGTCTTTTAAAACATATGGATAAAATCAAGCCAGCCCATCACCAATAGAAACATTTTGTTTCAGATGAGAAAGATGTGGACCATCATCATAGCCTTAACAACAATTACACCGGTACTGGGCGAAAATTACATAATTCAAATTTTAAACAACAATCCCGGAATATACTACGAGAGATTACAAGATATTCGATATTCTGAGACTGACTGGAAGGTAATTGTTTTCATTGACATAAAACCCCTGCATTGAAATGTCACCTTTATCAGCATAACTTTCCAAGGCCTCAGGGATAAATGCGTACACGCCCAGGATTACCCCGAACTATGCGACACATTGGTAAAAAGGATATACTTCTTAGAAGAAGAAAACAAGCTGATAAACCAACTGCACACAGATCTACTAGACTCAATGAGCGAAGTATAGTACCTTGAGCCATCGGCCTCCGACTTACCGACAATAAAAAAGAGAAGCGTACCTTTCGGATTCATCGGCAGTATCAGCAGGTCACTGTTCGGGACCCTTTTGGAAAAAGATGGGCAGATATGCGAAAAACATATCGCCCAGTTATACAAAGAAGAAAATGAAATAGCTAGGATAGCTAAGGAAGAAGCACACATAGTGCAACATAAATTAGCCTCCATCAGTACCCAGGTAAAAGAAAACAGTGTAGGTATACAAAAAACCTACGACCTTTACTTAAAGGTCATCAACGAAATGGACGATATCAGCGGTCTATGGCATTACTTAAATGTAATCAAACATTTTTCGGGAACGATCAATTACATAGAGACCGTGTTAACTTTATATAAAGAAACATTGAAGACGTTACAGGAAGCTGTAAACGCCACTCGCATTGGACGTATGCATACCTCACTTATGACTACGACCACCCTGCAAAAAGTAATTAGATAAATTATAGATTTACACCCAGAATACGAATTCCCTATCCCAATAGCTCACGCACGAATAGATAAACTTACAGAAATAGTCACCGTCCGCCTCGGATACAGAAACGGCAAGTTTTTAATAGAAATGAGAATCCCCATGTTAAGCAAATTCCCGACCGAACTATATAAAATACACCCATTCCACAACAACAGAATGATTACTTAGTTACAGCATATATCGCCCCGCAGACACCATACATCTCGTTAAGTAACGACAAGAGAGCATACAGCCTTTTGTCCGACCTAGACTTAAAAATGTGTAAACACACATTACACAATAAAATATGCACACGCATCGCACCGATATACGAATCAGATAACAACATGGCATGCGAGTATTTACTGCTGAACCAACCCAGCGACAAAAATATCAATCTCTGCTCCATAAGCATAACACACAATTACAAACCGTACTGGACCCATTTAGAATCAATGGACGGATGGCTCTATTCCGTTCACGGTACAAATGTGATCCAAATATTATGCCCGGGACAACAACACGAATTAGTAAAAATATCAGGAGTTGGAATACTCCAACTTAGGCCGAAATGCTCAGCACGACACAACCATATAACGCTTACCGGACTCAAAACACTAGGAAACACGGAGGAATTCTTATACCTACCCCAAATTCACCTAAACATCACACAAATTGACGGTAATTTCTTTAAAAAAATTTCAATATTAAACGATTCTTTGACATTCACCCCACCCAAATACACAGTGGGGAAGCTCGAATCGGAAATGAGCTTAAACGAAATTCAGAACAAATACGACAAAATCATAGAAAAAATCAACAATAGAAAACTAACACACTTCGTCTCATACGGAACAATCGGATTAAATACTACGATAATAATAATAATAATGATAATAATAATAATATGTTGCCTTAAATACAGCAAAATACGCTCTCTCAACCATAAAACACGAAACGATCCAACCGACTCGGAAAGTTATACCTTCGATGTCCTGCGGCCTATAAACGTCGTCGAACATCCCTCTCAATCATACCATGCTCCATCTAAATCGATCAACACTCCATCTGTTTCACCAAGATCGAGTCACAATTCAGCACCCATCGACAATACTTAAGATCATACAGACGATGAAATGAACTAACTTCACATCTGCTTACTAACCCTTACAAGTTAATAAATTCCTCATGTTCACAGAAAAGGAAAAGAGAAAACAGAATGATTTATATACCGCATGTTTCGCTAAAAATCTGGATCATAGGAGCATTGATTAATATGATAGATGCACAATCAAAAATGGCACTGATAACCAACCTCGACTCTAATCCTGGGATCTACTTCCACTACCTTGGACCAATACGACACCAGACGGATGAATGGACACTCGCTGTAATAATCAACCTACACGAAATTAGTCATGGAACTATTAAAGCACAGGAAACAATAAATAACCTGACCAGCACGTGTGACAGAACAATAACAGTATGTCAATTATATTACACGCAAACGAGACAAAGAAGTCGCCTCCTGGACCAAGCGGATAGTCTATTTTCAACCATCGACGAAATATCATTACCAGCAGAGACTGACGAAGCCTCTACCTCAATCATCAATAGAGTGAATACAGAACTTGAAACGTCTCGAAAAATAGCAAAGGAACTTAAAGATATCAATGATTACATAGAATTCAGAAGAAACAACTCGCTTGCACATACAATCACTGATTATATAGGAGCAGCCGAGCCGAGGTTAGCAAAAATAAAAGAATTTTTGGAATTACACATCAATCTATATAAAATAATAATAGATGTAATAGAGTCAGCTCAAATGGGTCAGCTAAATCACAAACTCATTGACATAGAAGACTTCTATACTATATACAGCCAGAACCATACGAAAGGATAGCCATGCCACACCCGTTTTCAAACACATTTAACAAAATAATATCCTGTAAACCACGGAGGACTCAGGACAACATATACATCAAGATAGAAATACCACTGTACAGAGACGACGGCCTAAAACTCTACAAAATATACCCCATTACCATACCAACGACATCAACCCAATCATACCAAGAGGGGAATACATATCTGCACCAACCGAAGGAACAAACCGTACGTTATACGAAGAAAAGGACATTAGCAAATGCGTCAAAATAAAGGAAACAATGTACTGCAATATACCAAGAGTAATCAACTCAGGAAACAGTTGTGAAATCCAATTATTAACTGACTCACCCGCGGAAAAATGCCAAATAAAAACAACGCAAATAATACGGACCACCTGGACAGACCTTCAAGATACCAATGCCTGGATCTTTTCCGCACCAAAATCAGAAAGTTTGCACATAACCTGCTGGAATAATGACGACACAAACGTAGAAATCCATGGAATAGGAATTGTAGAAATGCAACCAGATTGCCAAGCTTCAACTACATATGCAACTTTAATACCATCAATGAAAGAAAACAAACTGAAGGAATATTTCACTTACACAAACAAAATAATATCCACGGATATAAACGAAACCAAAGAAACCAACTTAACGTATTTGACAATCATTGGGATGGCATTAATAACAACTGTTGGCTTAATCATATCATGGATTATAAACAGGAAGATGAAATATAACTACTCCTTACAGACAGACGACACCGAAAAACAAGAGGAACTCATCCCTATTAACCCACAAAAAAATGAGACTGTAAAACAGGATGAAACAAACCCCAACGAACTAGATGCTACTGACGAACCGACAAAGACAGACCCTATATACGATACAGTGTCTCCCCCAAAACAAGTTAAAAAAAAAAAAAAAAAAAAATTAATATAAAAGGGAAGCACATCTCTTCGAGAAATTAAAAACCATTGCCTAACACTAATGCATGCATTTTATTTAGTTTAACACTGCATGAAGTAATGAATAGCTCGACCTAACGAGAACTTTTTTTTCCTACAGATGTCCTTCCTAACTACTTTCCTTATACTTTTCTTTATCATAGTAGTGACCACACCTCAGAAAACAAAACTACCCTACTCAATTACAACCTTGACAAATCAATCGGGGATTCACTACGAACCAATAGAAGATTACTACTACCAAAACGATGTTTGGACACTCAACACTAACATCAACCTCCTCCAACTATATCATGATGAAAGGACCTTTATAGATGACATCCAGACTACAAAAAAATTCTGCGTATTCTTCTGTAAGGAACGACAACTCACGGGAATGGACTACCTAAACACTCTGATAAACACCACAGAACAACTTAGGAAAGAAACATTCGAATTGGTGGCAATCAGGAAAAACCACGAAGAATTTTCCTTCACACCAACTATCCCGTGCAATAGAATCTCTGACAAAATTTTCCAAGTTCACTCATCAAGACCGAAATTCCCGTCATTAAATAACTACTTACACCATAACTTCCAGTCATGGATCACCAATACAATAACTAACCTAGCAGATCACGTCAAAATATACCAGAGGATCAGGGACATAATAGTAAAGCTACAAACAGGAATAGTAAACCCAAACTTAATACCCGAGTACCAGCTAGAAGCTATCTTCAACGAAACAAGCAAAATGAAAACTAAATCACAGCTCCCGCCACTGGACCCATCACTCAAGGAACTCGGAAGAATATCTCGGATCATGGTATCCAAGTTCGCGTTCAGCATAAATATCCAGCTGAATGTCTCTACTTACACGACGACAACGTTCAACCTATACAAAATGCACCGTGTTCCAGTACCTCAAGTTGATAACACCATGGCCACAATTTCACTAACATCAATATAGATCGCAACAAACAACATAACGAGACAATATGTACTACTGGATGACATCAGCAAATGTTTCAAGAGCAACGACGTCATCTTCTGCCCGCAACCAACTAAAATCTACACCGAGCCTACTTGCGAGTCAACCCTCCGAACCACCACCTCACCAAATGAATTCAACCGATGTATCATCTCAACCTACAATGACACAAAAACGACCTTCGAACTACTGGAAATGACTGGGGAATGGATCTTCTCTACACCCATCACTGAAGAAATCAAGATCACCTGCAATCAAAATTACAGCGAGACTATAAAAGGGATTGGAATCATATGGATCGCGCCAGAATGCACCCTAACAACACCATATACAACGCTAAAGGGAAAAACAACTACAAGGAAAGGAGGACAGCACTTTAACTCCACCCTGCACTTCACCATAACAAAACGCATCAGCATACCACCATTATACTATATGATCCTATCGATAACGGCTACGATCATGGGCATCACTACATGGATAACGTGGAAAATCAAGCTCTGCAAGGATAAGAAGCGTAGATTTGCAGAAATGGAACTTCTACTACCACCACCTGCGGAATTACTACTGGACATAAGACTTTCTTTACCAAAGGACCCACCTCAGTTATACAGGTTTCCACCAGACTTAGGCACCCCAATCCTCCAAAAAAAAAAAAAAAAAAAAAAATTAAGACACAAGAAGACGCTGACCAGAAAGAAGACTTGGATTATAAATAATTTTATGTATAATTTCCCTCTTTACATACTATTCTGTCTTTTCTATGCATGTTTGTAGTTTTCTTCCTTGCCTCTTCTATTCTCAAAAAAAACCTTTTTTTTTATTTTACCTTTTTCTGATTGTTTTGTCCTCATAGATGGCCAGCGAAGGAATTGCCCAAGAGATTTCCAACATCAACGCTGACCAGGACTCATCCAACAGTCTCCAAAGTTTAGAGATAGCAATAATAAGCTGTTGCGTCAACCTAGGACCAAGGATAAGAACGCAGGTGTATTTTAGCCCACTGAGTCGTAAGCTGCTGTGTGCCCGATGTTTTGATCGGACCGGTTACACGGAAAACTATGAAGGGTATTGCACCTTTCACAGGTTCCGCTACACCGAACCATTGCATACTGAATGCAATGGATGCGGAAACATCCTGTTAATAACTCGGCCGGCATCAGAGTGCACAACCTGCCTAGAGACTCTCAAATCGCATCAAAACGAAATTAGGGATCTGGGAGGCAAGCAGATAATAGAAGAAACAGTGACTGATAAAATAGAAGAAGAGATATCAGCCTTTGAGCGATTACCGACTCCTATACCAACGCAAGACATCACCGTATTCCCTTATCTGAGGGACGGATATACAGTCATCGCCTTGTCCTATTGCGTTACCAGCTGTATCAAGGAAAAATTATATTATAGTGAAGTAAACCAAAGGGTAATTTGCCGGATCTGTTATAGAATATCGGCAAGACACGGAAAAAGTTATGGAGACCATAAGGAATTCCACCTGGTATCTTTCCAGCGGCCTAGACACCTCCGGTGCACTTATTGCAACAAAAAACTATTACGAGTACAAAAGGCCGAAGACTGCAAGGGTTGTATCGGTACAACGTTTAGACGAAGTAACCAGATTCAAGACCAGGGCAGCGCCTTCGTGAACGATCGACCGCGGACAAAATGGTCTTCCTCTCAATTCCTCCTACCCTTTTTCTTTTTTTTCCGTCTTTCTTCTTCTCCTTACCCTCTTTTTCCCTTCATTATTGTAATAAAAATAATGATTGTAGCGATATTAGTAATAACAGAAATAACATTAACAATAGTATTAGTAATAATAGTAATAATAACAAATCTCTAAAACATAGAAAATATTATTCTTCCAGATGAATTTCCAACAGAAAATGAAAACCCTTCACGATCTTGGGTTCAACCCAGGACATGTGCCCTGCCACATCCAAAAGAATAGCAAATTCTTCTGCAAACATTGTCGGCGACCGCTGTGCATGTCGCCCACGACATTCATATTCCATCTGCACAATGAGTTGACACGAGTCCCACTCTCGACATGGGATGAATGTATGTTATATAAACATTTCACCGAACAAGAAATAAGGCAATTGAAGGAACATTACTATATTAAAACAGAAGAAGAAGTTGATGAGAAAGAAGATAAACACCTAGAATGTTTTTAAGAATTCTTTTTTTGTTGTAAACCATAGCGAGCGCAAATTTTCTTATGTATCCGCCATATTTTATACACCCTCTTTCTTTATGTATCCGAAATATTTTATGCACTATTTTTGTATCCGCGAGAAAAAGTTTGAACCCTGGCCATAGCTGGACTTCATCGAGGACAATGAACACTTTCGCGTTGGGAGGTGTAACATACTAGCTGTTTCCTATTAATTTCTATTTCATTAATTAGAAAATACTAATGATTCTAAACTCTTCGCAATGGCCAGTGCTCAAACTTTTACCTTAATTAATATGCACCGCCCAGATAACGTCGTGCGACAACACAGGTGTTCTTCTTTTAAATAGATTGACTTGTCGAATCATGATATGTACCATATTTGCTATTCGCAAATAATATGACAGGTACATGTCAAATTTTGACAACTCAATTGAAGAGGAGCAAACACAGGTGTTTTCCTACGACCGACCACCGCTAAGATACAGGTCTATCTTTTAGGTATAAAAGACCCAAAATTTTCATTGTTACAGATAGTACTTGGTACAGCTCTTACTACAATACACTACAAGTTAGATATTCAAATTCGTCACAATAGACGAATACTTATATTATCTTACATTTCAATATTATCCCCATAAGCGGGGTCTTTTCCATATTTTCTCTTAAAATTTTCGCTTTTGGCTTCTTCATAAGCCACTTAAACGTTCACTCAAAGTTTACCAGTCTAATAGATCGGTCATATCTAACTTTATTTTTCTCTTTTCATAATTGTTAATCTCGGTGTTAGTAAAATTTCAATAATAAAATATAAAATAAATATATCAGTGTACCAGGGACAAATTGTGCACTAATAAATATCCGCTTACATGCAATAAATCGTGCGTGTAAAATAAAACCATTCCGAATAAACTTGTGTATAAAAATAAAAATCATTCCGAATAAACTTGTGTCAAATAAAAACTTGTACGTGAAATAAAACATTCTATAAAAACAATTGTGTACAATAAAAAGGAAATTCACTTCAATAAAAGGGCAGTTCCATTTATTAAAAGAACCACCGATCCCATTTCAGACAGGATCAGCGATCAGCAACTAGCCAGCTACAACTAATAGACTACAAACAAGGTTAGAATTAATAAATTACTGTCAATATATATATATATATATATATATATATATCCCTTTCTCTCTCTCTTGCGATTTAACCCGGGTTCACGAGCCCGCAAAATAACTTCCCCGTTCGCCTCATTATCTGCCACGCTCACGTCTGAACGCGCATCCGCTCGACGTATTCAGACCTGTGATATTTACGGTTATAATTTATATATTAAATAAAATAATTTAACAATATAAATAACGCCGGAACGTTACAAAGCATTGACATATCAAATGACATTTTTTTGTTTTCACTTACCTACAAATCGATGTCTTTCGCGTCATGTACAGCCATGCTGAGCAATATTTCGACGATTTTCAATCGTCCAATATTTTCTCAGGGAGTATTGATCCATTAATACTCCCTTGGAGAGTATCGACGAGATATTAGCATGAATGTATGCAATGCTTATACGAATTTAGCATAATCTATAGGTATTCCACCGAATACGGCCTTATTTTAGGATAATAAGCTAATTCAATTCTAAAAAAGATGTTATTACCTATTTTTTATCTATTATTAATCTTTAGAGCGCTGGGATACGCCTCTAGGCGTAAGGGATCCGACACGCTAACATCTTAACTTAGTTTAGCCCTTACTTAAGGACCTTAGACCACATTTCTATAGAAAAATACAATTTGCAAATTTTTCAAAACCTCGGCGCTCTAAAGGTTAATCTTAAGCTAATATGTTATGATACATCGTTATATACAAAACTTAAAATTGGCTATTACCAAGTTTACTACAAGCTTAAATTCATCTTAATTCAGCTAATTTTTAGCTATTTTGCTAAAAACCTCTTTTTTCAGTGTTTTTTCATATTTTTATTTAGTTTTAAGGCATTTTACTATGAAAAATTCTACTATCAATCTTTAATTGTCTGGAAATTATGTATATATGACTGTATATATTTTCGAAACTATTTTGAATTGTTTTATATACCTAAGGACCTTATTCAATCGTTTTTCTCTTTAAAGGCACGATCAAGACAAGACTAAGACAAAAATATGACATCTTAGGATTATTTTTTTCCTTAAATATTTAGGCACATCTTATAATTCATTCAAATACAAATATTATTCTATGCACACTCGCAAGTGTACAAACGTAGATAAACATATACATATACACATATATATATATATATATATATATATATATATATATATATATATATATATATATATATATATATATATATATATATATATATACAAATATATAGTGCATAGACTAAGAAAGCCAATGTGAGTGCTCTCTGCAATTTATCCAGGCTTGGGACTAGCATGAAAACATAGCTATATTACACTCATTCCGCTATTCATATTTTTCATACATTCTACATATTTATCTATTCTTAAAAAAGAAGAAAGAAAAATCTTTCTTCATCCTCTAGAGGACACAAACTATTTAATGTTTTCAACCTTAAATTTCACCTAAAAACATTAAATAATTTGTGTTCTTGAAGTGGTTTCTAAAGATAACACCTTTATCCTCTAAAAGTTAAATATAAATTTATTTTTTATTGGAAGATAAAATTAGAAGATAATAGTTCTGCTTCACTCTTTTTTGCAAGCATTCAATAATTTTTTCGAAAAATAAATATATAAAAAAATAATAGACAAATCTCATATCGCAGGATAGGTTTTCGTAGGTCCAGAGCTCTACCAAAATTTTCTTATATATTTTGACCCCCTAATTACAAATATCGAGGGTAGAAATTCGCAAGCTTGGGGAAAAAAAATCATTAACAATTTTTGTTAAAAAAGTATCAAAGTTATTGAAAAAAAAATTTCATCGTGATCTTTAATCAATTTGGAACCAAAAACCTTTACACAATTTTTTTCATAAGATGCTCGGTTTCATTGTACAAAATTGTCAAAGTTTTAAAAAATCAGTTTTTTACGGATTTTGATCGCGTATTGCTCAATTGTTTATGCATAATCTTTAACTTGATAAAGTTTGAAAAATTCTTCGAATATTGTACTTTAATTTCATCAAAATTTTGTTATTATTGTGGATAGCTAGTTTTTAAGTATGTAAGCTGCAACCATTGAGTGCTTTTAGCAAGCTTAACGGCCTGGCTGGTGCAGGAATGAAAGGATTTTTGCTTGCTAATATACGCAATGTTCGCGGCTTGTATACTCAAAAACTAACCAGCTAAAATAAAAAAAACTTTTTCAGTAAAATCAAAGTACAATATTTGAAAAATTTCTTAAACTTTGTTAAGTTAAAAATAATGCATAAACAATTGAGTAATACACGATCGTAACAAGCTGATTTTCTTGAACTTTGACAACTTTAGACAATAAAATTGAACGTTTTACGAAAAAAATTATATAACTGATTTTGTTCAAAGTTAATCAAAGAATACGATAGAATTTTTTTTTCAACAACTTTTGCAATTTTTTGATTTGTTAACAAAAATTGATGGAAATTTGTTTCCTTCCAGGCTTGGGAATTTCCACCCTCGATATTTGTAATCGGAGTAGGTATGTAATCAGGTGGAAATACATAAGAAAACCTTGGTAGAGCTCTGGACCTCGATCATCTACGAAAATGTGTCCTGCAGCCATACTACCCAAGTTACCGTACCTAAGTAGGCGACCATGGTATAACGTATCCAAAATAGCTAGAAAACCTAGGTTTTATAGCTATGTATCATACCACAAAAGTCCATAAAATCAATTTAAAAAGTAAACATTGAGGCTTGAATTCATAATTCCAACTCAACTAACGATTGTATCATCTGTCCTTTTTTCTTATCGTGAGAAAGACGAAGACGAAATGAGGTTTAAGTAACAATCATTACTTTAGTTGGGTCTATAAATTTCAGTCTGAATATTTGAAAATAACGATTGATAAAATAGTATAATTAATTGATGTATATAGGACATTTCACGACAATTGAGAGATCAAAATAATAAAAATCGCTGAAACTCTGAGAATGTATTCTGTTTCTTTCCCAAAAAATGTAAAAAAAAATTTGAGGATCTAGATTGAAAGGATCAAGAGCTATAGATCCTTGAGATTTAAAAATTTTCCAAAATTTTTGGAAAACCAACTTTATGATTTTTTTTCTGGAAATCCTGATGTTTTTGAGAGAAATTCATAGAATAGAAATTCTTGTTGTGAATGAAGAGGGGAGTCAGCGTAATTTTTTACAGACATGAATATTAAAGTTTTCTATTGGTTCTTACATGTATTACATGATAATTGAAATTACTCATTGTTTTTCTCTTTAGAAATTGCTTTTCGAGGGCTTATTTTCTTCTATTTGATATTAACTTCAAAATGAATTTTTGACTGTGTAAGAAAGAGCCACCAATGAGGAGTTATGACAGTTTGAAATATTGATCTTCATGTATAATTTATTTTCAATATGAAAAATAAATCATACATGAAAATATATATTTCAAACTGTAATTACTAAAAAATAAAAGAAAATAAGCCCTGGAAAAGCAAACAATGAGTAATTTCAAGTACCAAATAGAACATATAAGAACCAATAGAAAACTTCAAAATTCAGGCCTGTAAAAATCATGCTTACTCTCCTCTTCATTTACAACAAGTAGTATTCTTATGAATTTTTCTCTAAAACATCAGGATTTAAAAAAAAAATCATAAAGTTGGGACTTTTCCAAAAAGTTTGAAAAATTTTTAAATTTTAAGGATCTATGGCTTTTGATCTTCTCAATCTAAATTATTGAAATTTTTTTCACATATTTTAGGTAATAGAAAGAGTATATTCTTAGAGTTTCAGCAATTTTTATTTTTTTGCTCTCTCAGTTGGCGTGAAATGTCCCATATATATCAATTTGTTTCGAATAATTTTAGAGTATAAAAATCTTGTTATTTTTAATGTAAGTTTGTTATTGAACAGGTTAACCTGTTCAATAACAAACCTCAAAGCGAACATACACACACACATACACTCACACGCACAAACACACATACGAACTTTTACGCAATTTACAAACATAAACTTCTTTACTGCGATGAACATATACTTACGGATACCCGCAAACACATCAATACATGGAAACACACATACGTGATAATAATACAGTACAACTCACTTTTTAGCTGACACGAACATACATATACACGTCTGCGCTCATACTTACATACTCATACACACACATACACACACACTCCCACACCTATAAATAAATGATCGTATGCGCCCACAGCACAAATACACAAATACACAAATTTATATCAATACCCAAAAACACCATATCATAAACATACACCAATTCGTATAATTACGCATATTGGCTGACAAAACACTACACGCATAACACACCTACACATATCATGATCGTTCTTTAACACCGACACTTACACACGCACACACACACACGCACACACCTACGACCACTCTAATTACAATTTAATTGTTCAATATTATAATATTAAAACGTAATACGAATAAATTGAATTATGTGGAAACTGATATCATTCACAACGGATGATGTATTTTTAAAATTTTTTAATCAAAATAAACAAAACTATTTATAATTAATATATAAAAAAATAATTGAATCAATTGTTGACAATCACTTTACATAAATACATATTTGATCATATATATTCGTGTAGGTATTTGTATTTAAACAGAAAGTAATTACTTTGAAATTGTTAAAAAAATTATTTAGATGTTAACATTGTAATATATTAGAGGCTTTCTCTGGAACTTTTTAATTTTGAGAGGTCGACCTGACAACAATTGAAAAGTCTATAATAAAATGTGCTTTAAGATCGTAGATTACTGGTGACGTAATTTTTATTATTTTAAACGGACCCACGTATTGTTCTGATAGTTTCGCGGCTTTATCGGCAGCTTTATTTGACAACATGTAGTGACTTTTTAAAACAGAATCATTTTGACTCGGCTTCCAGTTCCTTCTACGGAGATTATAATAACGGCTTTGTTTGTTCAAACTCTGAGCGAGATTGTTTTTCGCGAGTTCTAGCGCATCTTTTAATTTATTAATCTCTTTCAGGGTGTTGTTCTTTTCGTGGTTCTGGTTTATTGCCCCGGGGGCTATAAATTCCCTACCGGTATTTAAGTAGGCGGGAGTTAAGCCTTTGGATTCGCTGTGGGCCGTATTATAAGCGAAAGCTAATTCGGCTAGCTTTTTGTCCCAGTCATTGTGTCGATTGCCGATGTATTGCCGTATCATAGTTTTAATGACGCGATTTGCACGTTCGACAGGATTGCATTGCGGTGTATAATTCGGAGTAAAACGGGGTTTAATACCGCATTGACTTAAAAAGGTGGCCATTCCGTGGCTTTTGAATTGAACGTCGTTGTCGCTAACGACCGTGGCGGGGCAATCGTGTCGAAAAATGACTTGCTCTTTTAGGGCTTTTATCACCGTTTTGGCCGTGGCTCTACGTAAAGGGTGAAGTTCAACCCATTTCGAGAAACGGTCTTGCATTACGAGCAAGAGAGTGTTTTGGTTCTTGGACCTAGGTAACGGGCCTACTAAGTCAATCGAGACCATTTCCCATCGTGCGTTTACCGGCGTGACATGCATTAAACGGGGTGGCTTTTTCTGCAACACTTTGTGCTTTTGGCAACTCTGGCATTTTTTTACGTATGACGCGCTATCCGTAAGCATTCTAGGCCAATAATAACGTTGAGAGAGACGAGCAAGCGTCTTAAAAATGCCTAGGTGACCGGCGGTGACGTCGTCGCGTACTTCGTGCAGTACTCTTTCTCTTAGATACGAAGGTACGCACATTATCCATTCCGGTCCCGTGTCTAGGTAATTTAAGTTGAGATCGTGAATACGGTGGTGAAAAAGATGACCGTCTTTTATGCAAAAATCCAGGTGATTTTGCGGGTTTCGTTGGACATTTAACAAAAGGTCGTCATACCACGTACATGCGTTTTGTATAGGAGCGGTTGCACATGTGTCAGCCGGTTGTCTGGACAGGAGGTCGGCGATTGTATTCTCCGCGCCACGCCTATATTGGAGCTCGTAATCCCACTGGCCTAATTCCAATGCCCAACGGGCTAAACGACCGGAAGGGTTATGTATTTTTTCTAACCATTTTAACGACTGGTGGTCGGTGATAACGATAAAATGATACCCTTCTAGATAGTCCCGCATCTTCCAAATTTCCCATTTAACTGCGAGGCATTCTAATTCTAGTTAAAGAACAACTAGCATAGGCTATTACGTGTTCTTTATTCTCGATCTCCTGGGTGAGCACGACTCCAAGTCCTTCGAGACTTGCGTCGGTTTGTAAAGAGAAGGTTTTAGTCCAATTAGGATAAGTGAGAATCGGCGCGGAAGTTAGTTAGACTTTGATATGATTGAAAGTTTTTTGTTGGGCACGCCCCATTTCCATTTGACTTGTTTACGTAGTAGCAAGTTCAATGGTGCGGCTATACGAGAAGCGTCTTTTACGAACCGACGGTACCATGATAGTAAACCTAAAAATCGGCGTAATTCTTTTACATTTTTAAGCGGTGATAGATCAGCTAAAGGAGTGATTTTATCTGGATCGGTGTGTAAACCACTTTCATTTATCACGGGACCGAGATATTTAAGACTTCAAGTCAAAACATAAGTTACGAGCAAAAACGCATTTGTCAGGATTCGGCCCTAAAGTTGCTTGACGTAGTCTGAAAAACACGGCATTTAGGTCTCACAGATGTTTGTCTAGAGAAGAAGAAATGACTATGATGTCATCTAGATACGCGAACGCGTTAGGTGCCAACTCTGGAGTGATTACGCGATCTAATAATCGCTGAAAAGTTGCAGTTGCTGAGTGCAGGCCAAAAGGCATAACTGTAAACTCGAAGAGGCCTTCGCCAGCCACTGTAAATGCAGTGATGGCGCAATTTTAAAATGTTAACGGTACTTGCCAATATCTGTTTTTAAGGTCTATCGTTGACAAATATTTAGCGTCGCGTAATCGGTCTAGAATCGCGTTAATTTGCGGCAGAGGATATGCATTCTTTTTACTAACTGAGTATAATCTGCGGAAATCGATACAAAAACGCGGTTTTTCCTCCTTTTTCTTCACGAGGACTACCGGTGAGCTCGAAGGGCTATGCCATGGTCTTATGACGCCTTCTGCGAGCATCTTATCGACCTCTTGATTTATGATTGCTCGTGTGCTGGGTTTTCGCGGTCAATATCGCTGTTTGATCGGCGTAGGATTCAGCAGCTTGATTTCGTGTTCAATTAGTGGAGTTCGACCGCCGACGTCATAAAATTTAGCTAATTCTACTTCTAGAAATTCTTTTAACCGTGCTTCTTTGTCTGGAGAAAAAGAGTGTAAACCGGCTGTCGGGTTTGTTAAGCACATTTGCCCGCATTGCATACCAGCAGGGCTGCGAGCAGGTTTTATTACTTGTCCTTGTAGCGAGATTTTAATCCCGAGTTTATTTAGCAGGTCCATTCTTTAGTTACTTAATATTAAGAAACTATATCTGAAACGGCGGTTTTTATGAAAAAAAGACCCGGAAATGGATTGATTCGAATAAGTTTCGGATCCGTTAGCCAAACCAATGATCCGGTGTTCTTCTTTACTGGTCCAAACGGATTGTAAACAGTGGTTAATGACTTCTAGCGTCGTGAAAGAAGTTATTGAGCCTGGATCTACTAAAGCTTCCAGCGTTTTTTCACCTATCCGGGAGTGGATGAAGCAACGGTTTTCCTCGACTTGGTGTGGATGACGGGACGCTGGAGTCGGTCGGTTGCCTAACTCCGGCCGACCCGCCTTGAGTTTTCCGCACCCTCGCAGCGACAGTTTTTAGTCATTATACCGCCCTTATCGCAAAACGAACAGAAGATTTTTCCGGTATTCTTACAATGAAACCGATCGTGACCCTTACCTTTACTTTCCAGCAGTTTAGTGAGCGCGAGTACTCTTGGGTGTTAAACGCTGCGGTATTTGAGCGCTCTGGTCTAACGGGTAGCCGCGTGTCCTTCATTTGGATTTTAACTTCCTCGATTTCTTCGACGCGTTGGATTAGCTGTTCGATGGATGTGAAATCTGATCTACGTATATGGAGGCGTAACACGGGTGTCATATTGCTGTAGATATTTTCTAGTTGTTGTTCTGCCGTTATATTACCGCGTCGTCGCATTAAAGTGGCAAGAGAAGTTACATATTTACGGATGTCCTCGTTTTCGCCTTGTTTCCGGTCTATTATTAAACGATCAAGGTTTCGAAGTTCACTGGGCAATAAGTAATAATCTTTTAAGCAGGTGGCTAACTGTTGAAAAGAGTCGATTTGAGCGGAATAATTTCGAAACCATAATTGTGCGTTGCCGCGCAGAAATTCCAGAAAGCCTTGTAAGAATTTTGCGTCGGATATTTCATACGCGGTTCTTAAATCTTGAATTCTCTCTAAGGAGGAGTATACATCTCGACCCTCGAAGTGGCAATTCCATTTCCGCATCTGATCTACGGTGCTAGCGGTGTCGTTCAGAATGTAAACGATGACTGGCGGGTTGGCGAATGGGTTTTCGTCGCGATGTGTTGGTGGATTCGCATTCATCGAAGACGCGTCGGTAAGTCTCGTGTTGAAAGCGCCGGTTGTTTGAGCGAGCCATAATTGATCTCGTATCTTATCGTTTTCTTCATTATAATCGGGCAGATCTTCGGGCATGTTTGCGAATAAATCCGGATGATTTTTGACATATTTTAAGAATAAAGCACGTTGTTCTACGATAGTACCGGCCATGCTTAACCGAGCTTCTCTTAAATTTTCTACGAGTTTGCTAGGGGTTAACGCATAAACCCATTGCTTGTTTATTTTGACTTGTTAAAGTGAGTGCGCGAGGTGAAAACAAGGAAATACTTATTTACCTGTTTTACAAAGGTTTATAACAATGGACGAAGTTTTCGAGCGCCATGCAACTTGAGTTGCAGAATTTTTTAATTTACTCATACAGCATAGCCAATTGTCTTTCACTTAAAGCACAGTTTTTTTTTCACAGCACAGTTTCTTTTTCTATTTAATTTTAAGCACAAATTTTTTACTCTTTTTAATGTTAATCACAGTTCTTCTCTTCATTTACGTAGTTTTTTTATTCTTTTTAATTTTTAAGCACCGTTTTTTCTATTTCATTTTAAGCACAAAAGATTTCTCTATTATTTTTAATCCCGTGATTTTCAACAAAAATTTCACCGGAATTTTTTCGGACCAACATTGGTTGCGTCAGTTGTGACAACCCTGGGGATCAGGAGGTTGCACTGAATTTATAAAAATATATAAGCTGTAATTAATTAAGTAACAAGAAAAAAAGAGAAACTTTATCTAAGAAATTTGTACAGTAATCGTACGCTCGCTCAAAATGGACGTCAGCCGCGTATAGCGTACGCGACGCCGCTTGCACTAATTAAATAACTATCGGCACGACGGAAAGCAGATATTAACAAAAATGTAAGCTAAAAGGGACATGAGCAATAAACACACAAGAAAAGAAAGAATTAGAAAAGCACGAAGGCAAGATATGCAATAGAACGTGCACGCGATCGCCCGGCACACACGTCGTAAAAGACAGAAAGAAATTATATTATTTCTATTTAGCAATCGTTCACTCGCAACGATTTTAAGCACAATAAAATAACTTAAAGAATAGTGAATTTGGCTATTCTCGCTCACAATAACTACGATAATTGTTACACACAACCAGAAAAGTATTACGCAATATCACAAGTCGAAACGTTCTTTATCGGACGCCGGCGACAGAAGGAATAATTCAATGGCATTCCTTCTTGCCTCTGCTCGGCTTCGTTTCTCTTGCTGTACGCTGCGCGCGCCGCAAGAGAGAGACAAACGATCCTAAACGGACCCAAGCTCAGCTCCTCGAGTCAAGCTGCTCGCTAGCTATATCAGTGCACATTATACGTGCCTTAGAGATTTGCACGTGTGTGCCAAAGATTTCGGGTAATGCTTTAAACATTTGACTCACGTAGTCTGCTTTCCGTCTTGCCTGTAGTTAGATGCTCCCTTCTGTCGTCTATATACGCTACTAATATACTCTTAAGTAATATGGCCAATCTGCCATGTTACAGTATATATATATGAATATATATATATATATATATATATATATATATATATATATATATATATATATACACACTGCCGCTGAGCTACTTTTGCATCCCTTCGTCTAAAATCGACTTATCTAAAAAGTTTTATAACTCTGGTAAGATTATTGGAAATTCTTTCAAAAACCATTGGTTTGATATCATTAAAACATCTTTTTCGTATCTCTCATTCTTGTTTGAAAAGAAATTTTTTTTATCTTTGTTTTGATTTTTTAAAATAGTGTTTAATTTTAGTACAAATAGAAAATTGTAATGAGATTTTAATATCTTTAAAATATTAAACAACGTGGGTAAAAGAGGCAAATAATTTTTTTTTTCATAAATGAATTTTTATTATATATTATTATTATTCGACCAAAAAGGAACATTTTTTCTTTCTGACAAATTTTTCTATTCCTCTTAAATTCAGAGATATTCATACATCGAAAAAAAGCCTTATTTTCAATATAAAATCTTAGAACTCCAGTTTCAAAGGTCGAATCAAGACGTTCGACATTGCATGTTGTACTAAAATTTAACACTATTTATCAAAGTCAAAACAAAGTTAAAAAAATTTCTTTTTAACCAAGAATAAGAGATACGAACAAAATGTTTTTTTTTTATTAAATTAATATTTTTTGAAAGAATTTCCAATAATCTTTCGAATACAATTGGAATTTTTAGGCTACGACCATTTTTTCCAGAGTTATAAAACTTTTTAGATAAGTCCATTTTAGACAAAGGAGGGCAAAAGTAGCTCGGCGGCAGTGTATATATATATATTTAAATATATATGTACTAGGGGGGGGTACCCCCTGCTCGCTCCGCTCGCCAACCCCCTATTTGTTATTTAAGTTACATTATCTTTTTTTTTATTTTTATTAACTGTAAAAAATATAATTATTAAAATATATTAAGTTATACTCAAAAATATATTTAAATATTTATTACAAACCTATTTTTGTTTTCCTTATTTATATGATGTTGTATACTAAAAGTTTTTATTGTTTATATAAAACCAATTTTCATAAATACTTATATCTTATAAATGTCCATAGCATTGATTAAATTTCGTTTTTTTTTTATCTAAATTATTAAATTTATAAAGTTTGTATTATAAATATATTTGTATATTTTCCACACCACCTAGTATTTTTAAGTACCGAGGTATATACGTAGGCGCGTTTTTTTTAGTGGTTTCCCCAGGAGGCCTATTTCCACTCACATTTTTAAAAAATGTTTTTTTATAACAAATAAATTAAAAAAATAATTTTTTTATTTATATTTTTATTTATTTATTTTTATTTTATTTTATTAATGGAAGTAAATCCCTTTTAAATAGTTATACATATTTAGTGTGCACATAGTACATCGCATACAATATTAAATACAATGTAATATTTTTACAACTTATAATGTAAAGAGAAAAACAAATAAATAAATTTCTTAGTAAACTATAGATTTTATATTACTTTCAAACAAGGAAATGGAATTACTTTCAAAATTACAAAATTGTGAGTAGTTGTTTGCTAAGCCACATAGTCTATTCAATATAAAGAATTTATTAACTGACAAATTAAGTATATTAATATAAAAAATAATTTTATTAGTATTTCTCACATTCACTAATGGCTTATAGAAGTTAAGATTATTTAATAGCAAATCGCAATTAATGTGACTATTAATTAGTTTATATAAAAATAATAAGTCAGCATGTATTCTTGAATTTTCCAATGATGATAGTCCAGTGCTTTCTCTAATAACAGTATAATTATGGTCAAATCGT
This sequence comes from Anastatus disparis, assembly GCA_017163975.1. NCBI lineage: Eukaryota > Metazoa > Arthropoda > Insecta > Hymenoptera > Eupelmidae > Anastatus > Anastatus disparis. The sequence continues at coordinate 1,102,083 of JAFFSR010000315.1, read as the reverse complement.
TTCATTCCATTGCCAATTTTGAAAAATAAAAAACGTAGGAAACTGTTTTGAACTTTTTCCAAATCATAGAATTGTCCTTGTTTAGACGGCGTCCATATAATTGATCCATACATAAGAATTGATTTAACATGCATATTATAGAGTGTAATGCATGTTTTAGGATTAGTAAAATCAATGCATTTTCTTTTAATTAAAAATAGCATCCTTTTAGCCTTATTAATGACTGTTTCAATATGTATGTCAAATGATAAATTACTCTGAAATGTAACTCCAAGATCCTTAATAGATTTAACATTATCAAGTTTTGTTCCACTCAAATAAAAATCACAGTCGTATATCTTAGAGATAGAGAAAGCCAAGGCTTTACATTTACTAACATTAAATTTTAGACCATTTCTAGTCATCCATTCTTTAATCCTATTGAGATCACTTTGTAATTTTAATAAGTCTTCAGTATTCAATACTTTAGAATAAATCTTCATATCATCAACGTAAAGTAGTACCTTAGAAGATTGTATCACAGTTGTGATATCATTAATAAAAATAATAAATAAAAGGGAAAATAATTTAGAGCCCTGTGGAACACCAGAGAGCATTTCAATAATAATTGACTTGAGAGAGCTAATTTTAACAATTTGCTTCCTATCAAGAAGGTATGACCTAAACCAATCAACCACCTTTCCACGTACACCGTATTTATCCAATTTATGAAGAAGCAACTCATGATTAACTTTATCAAGAGCTTTGGTTAAATCAGTGTATATAGTCTGAACATATGCTTTGTTATTCAGAGCCGAAGAGGTGTCATAGTTAAAGAATGCAAGGTTGGTGATAACCGATCTGCCTTTAATGCTGCCATGTTGCTGTTCAATAATAAATTCTTGCAAATGGTTATATATCACATTGTAAATAACATTGTCAAATATTTTGGCAAAGACGTTAATGATTGAGATTGGCCTATAATTACCCACATCAGATATGTTTCCTGCTTTATAAACAGGAATAATATAGGATTCCTTCCATGCATCAGGATAAATGCCTTTTCTCAAAGAGAGGTTAATTATATGCAAAAGTGGAACTGATATCGCAGAGCAACAATGTTTAACGAACTTAGGGTTAACTAAATCTGGACCAGCAGAGCAATCAACTTTAATATTTTTAATAGCTATTTTGATATCATCTTCAGTGAATTGCACACAATTTAATAATCTATCAGTCACTCCAATATCAGAGGCACTATCTAGGTTAGAATTTTCATATACTTTTCCGAAGTGCGTAGCAAAAGCATTAGCAATACTCGGTCCATCAACAAAGGACTTGCCCTCATATGTCATTTCTGCAGGAATTTCTTTTTTATTAGAGCAACCAACTGATTTCCAAAAATTTCTTGGATTATTACATAATTCATCTTCAATACTTCTTGTATAACTTCTATAATTAAGTCTAACTAATCTTTTACAAATAGCTCTCCACCTTTTATATTCAGTAATTAAATCAATATTCTTAGTGGGGCATAGTTTCATTCTTTTATGAAGAATCTTCTTATATTTAATGGCATTAATAAGATCTTGTGAGAACCATTTAGGATAAAAACAATTGTAATTAGATGTAAACTTCATTGTTGGTGTATGTTTCTTTATAACATTATTAATAGTGCAATAAAAATTATTAATAAAGTCGTTTAGATCAGGTATGTCTGTGGCTAAAGCATTCCAATTAATTTTTGACAGATCATCATTTACTAAATCTAAGTTAGTTTTATTGTAGTTATATTTATAAAGTTCACATTGAAGATTGTTGACGTTTTGTACTGGTATATATAATTCACTAGCACCATGGAATCCATCAATCTTTGATAGTGGGTCACTAGCGAGAGTACATGTACTATTGTCAGATGACACAAATATGAGATCTAAGGTATTACCAGACTTATTTTTATATGTATTTAATTGCTTAGTATGAAACATGTTAGCGAAAGAACATAGGTTCTTAGCTATATCTCTCTTCATTAATGAATCATTATGACCAGATAAGTAAATAAGATCTTCAGTATCATCAAACATCCATGTATATCCTGGAAAATTAAAATCACCAAGAATACATATATCAGTAAATTTATCACTTTTTAAATATTCTCAATAATTCTATTATGCTCGTCAAAATAAATATTATTAGAAATAGGTGCAAAGTATGATAGGCTAATGAGAAATCGTCTAGTTCCACTTGTTATAGACACACAAAGTTGTTCATAACCTTTATCATTGCGATGAAGGAGGTTAGAAGTAAGAAGTTTATTAACCAGCAAAACAACACCACCTCCTCTATTTTTGCCAGAAAAAGCATGGTTACGGTCGCATCTAAAAATTATATGGTTATCAAGATGAAGTAGCTGATTATCAACAGTTTGGTCAAGCCAAGTTTCAAATAAGGCGATGACATCATAATTAACAGTGGCTGTTGTTATATTGAAACATAATTGATCTAATTTAAATTTACTTTTTACACCTCTGATATTCTGATAGTATATACATAGTTTTTTTAAATCACAGACTCGAGCATTATTAGTATTACTGTTTCATGATGATCTGTTGTTAGAATCGTTGTGGATATTTTGTCTAGGATGTGATCCATCACCATCCACCTTCACAACAGTTGGTACACCTTTAACATGCTTAATTTTTAAATTGATTTCACCATTGTCAAATCTTTTGCTTAATTCTTGTTTAACAACCTTGTAGAGTTTGTTTTGGTTAGGTGTGTTATCATTGTTAATATGGATATCATAACCTGCTTTTTGAGAAATAGATCTTGAGTTTTTTAGAATCCATGCCACATATAAACTATTTTCAAATATCACTTTTAGAGGTCGGTTTTTCCCTTTTTCAAATTTTCCACATCTAACAAACGTAAACTCATTAGCACTAAATGGTGCATCAGCAAACATATTTTTCAATGTGTTTAAATCACCTGTTCTATTGTCATTATCTACTAATTGAAAAATCATGATGTTATTTTTCCTGTTCTCTCTATCCTTAATTTCACAAATAATATTCTCTTGCAAAAGCAGGGTATTGTCTGAATTATCAAAATATTCCTTTATACTATCTTCAAGTATAGGAGCTACAGATTTTTTCATTTCTTCACATATAAAAATTTTAAGATCTTCTTGCATCTTATCAAACCTTGCCTTTAAAATATTAGTTGTATGTAAAATCACAACATCTTCTAATTGCACCATTCTGCATAATTCCTACTTTGTTACCACATGATGGATGGTATGGCATGTCACATTTTTTGCATAAAAGACTTTCAGCAGCTATATCTTTATTGCAATAGTAACAGGATACTTTATTCTGTGAGTGTGGCGCCATTTTAGGTTAGGAAACAATATCACTCAAAATCAAAAGAATCTTATACGTATCACACAAAACTAATATTTTAAATTACTGGAAAATGTATAACTTATAAGATGTGCTATATCAAAATTAGTTTTAGAATAATTATATAATAAAAACTGAATAGAGTAGCAAGGTACGATAGAAAACTATGTTGCGATGTTGACGCATGCACACGCATGATTATATATTAAAAATAAAAAATAACATCTTTTAAATCTGTTTGCTGAAATATAAAATATTAGATATAATATGTATATTAAATTTAATATATTTAAATATACAAAAAAATATTACTTATACTTACTATTGAACAGTATTTAGAGATTGAATAATTTTTTTAATTTATAAATTTAGAATATTAAAAAAATTGTACCTGTTTTTATTATGACTAAAAATTTTAAAAACAGGAATTAAAAAAATTTTTATGTATTATCCTTTTTTTTGTCAATATAATTGGAATTTTTTTCATCTTTTTGTTCTAATTTTTGTAAATATTGTAAAATTATTTAATATAATTGTTTATATAATTTTATATAATTTTTTACTTACTTTTATAAATAAAAAATAATATTTCTGGAAAATATTTCTTGGAATATTTATGTATAAAATTAATTATATATACATAATTCATACATATATTTTGTATAAAAATTAATTATTTTTTAATTATTTGTATTTGTAGTTAATAGTGTATAACATTTAAAAATTGAAAATATTAAATTTAAATTTTTAAATATATGATAAAAAAAATTTTTTAATATAAATTTATACTATAAAAAATATAATACCTTTTTTAATGTTTTTATATTATTTAAACTGATCATAATTTTTAATTTATAAACCAAATTTTTTTTTACTGCAAATAAATATTTTATTGTTATGAAAAATAATTTTATAATAATGAATTTTACAGTGAAATATTATTCACGTGATTTACATGCCTTTTTAAATGATCATTTCTTGAAAATATTTCATTATAAATGGAGCATGTAAATTTTTGATTCCTATGCTTAGCTAATATATGTCTTATTAAATTAGATTTCGTACTAAAATTTTTTTTACAATAAATACATAATTCCGTTTTTTGTTCGTGAGTTCTTTCATGTCTTCTAATATTTTTAATTTTAATAAATAAGCCACATGTTCCACAACTTATAGTTTTAATATAAATTCTATTTATATGTATTTTTAAAAACTCAGATGTAGAATAAGAATTTTTGCAAAACGGGCATATAAATACATCCATTTTTCCTATCAATATTAAGTTTAAATATTAATTTTCATTAAATAATAATTTTATAAAAAACTTGGGAAACATTTTAATTATATTTTATACATGGGGATTTATAATTTTATTCAAATTTTATTTTATTCTGTTTTTATTATATTTAAAAAAATTAAAATATAATAAGCATAACACATTTAATTATTTACATCAATGACTTTTTAGGGGTCCACCTTTGTTTTATTTGACATTTTCATTGATTGCAATTTTCTAATGTTAAAGAGAGTGAAAGAGAAAGAGTCCACTTACTCTAAACTTAGCTGCCTACCCGACACTGAAGTGGCTTTTGCTGATCGCTTGCCCTACGCACGCACTTATCTTCACAGGGGAAAATTTGTTAGCTTTTGTCGACAAAAATCGCATTATGAGTGGCACATCTCACGAAACAGCTACCACTCCGATATTTTCGACTAATTACTTTCTGACAGCTATGCAGAAACTGTTTTTGCTTTCAATTTAATTTAAAACAAGTTTTACAAAAGAAAAAAATCTTTAATTTTAGTAAAATAAAAATAAAATACCCTTTAAGTGAATCGAATTTACACAACAAAATGAAATTTAAAAATCAATTAATCGTCAAAATTAAATGAAATGAATTAATAAAAGCGATAAAAATTTAAATAAATTATCTATTGAAAATTTCCGTCCAAACAATGTTATCTATTTTTGATGTATCATCTAAATTATTGTGAATATAAATATTATTAAAAGTTTTACATCTTGACAAAGCAACGTATAATTGACCATGTGAAAACAATAGTCTTCTTATAAATAAGCCTACATTATCGACACTTTGACCTTGTGATTTATTTATAGTTATTGCAAATGTTAATATAATTGGAAATGGTTTTCTGTAAGGAATAAATGGTAATGAAGAATTATTTACTGTATTTAAAGTAATTTTTGGAATAAAAATTTTATTTTCACTTTTATCGTCTGTTATTATTTCAGCTTCAATATTATGTTTATATAAATTTATAATTTTCAATCGTGTACCATTACATAATCGTTTCAATATACTTGAATTTCTTTACAACATTTCCATAGCATTAACTTTCAAATTAATTTATTAGGTGGTAAACCTTATCTAATTTTATATAAAAATTCTATTTGGTAATTCAAATAAATGTTATCATCAGTTTGGTCAACACCTTTATGCGTAGCGTAATCAATACTATATAATATGTTTCAGTTTTTCCATTTAATAATTTTAATACTTTTTTATTTAAATTATTAATATCTTCATTCTGAGGAGCTAATATAATTTTTTCTTTGCAACAATTTTTATTAATATTAGAATAAATTTTAGAACAAATATCGTTAGTTTGTAATTTGTTTGGAATTATAAAAGGGTTTATTTTGCCATTACCAATTTGTAATAGAAATGAAGCAAATTTTTCATTTTTAGATCGAATATTTTTTGTTAATTTTAATATACTAAAAAATTGACATAAATATGAACTTTTTATTGTTTCTTCTATAATTAAATTTCTATTTTCATGTTTAAAAACTGGTAAAATTTGTCGAAAATCATCACTTTAAATAATTAATTTTCCACCAAAAAGAAAATTATTAGTACAAACATCTTTTAATGTATTATTAACTATTTCTAATGCTTTTTTTTGGAATCATTTATGCTTCGTCCCATATTATTATATCAGCTTCTCTTAATTTTTTTTTATCTGATTCTAATATTAAAAATGAATTTTCAATTGTATTTAAATTTAAAGGTAATCTAAAAGTCTTATGACTTGTCATTCCTTTAGGTAATAAAGTAGATGCAATACAAGTCCAAGCCATAGACAAAATTTTTGTATTAATTGATATAAAATAAAATATAAAAGTCTTATATAAAAAAGTTTTTCCTGTTCCTCCAGGACCATCGATAAAATATATTTTGTTATTATCTTTTTCAGTTAAAATTTAAAAAATTGATTTTTGTTCATCGTTTAATTTATTATACATTAATTTGAATTTTTTTTTGCTTTCTATTTCATCATGATGATTATGGTTCAAAGTAATTAAATTTATTTTTGGTTCAGGTAAACCAAAATCTTTACAAGATATATGTTCATTATTAAAAATATTATTAAGTTCAAGTAAAGCATTAATTTCTTTATTCACATTAAAATCTTAAACAAAATAATTAGTAGTAGAGGTTGACGCGCTTGCGCACAGGGGGCTTGCGGAATTTCCATTTTATCATGTTTGTTGTCATTTATTCTTTTAAGCAATAATTGTACATTTCATAAAATTTATCATAAAAATTATTAATATGTTTGTTCTATATATTTAAAGTAAAAGCAGTAGGTGCAAACAATAAAAATTAGCAAGAAGCTTTTTAAATGATGGGATTTAAATGAAATTGAGGATCAATGAGGATGAGCTAAGGTGCAGCTAAGGAAGAGCAACAAAAACGTAAAATAACGTAAAATAACACAAAAAAAAGGTAAAATTTGAGGATTTACCTGAGGAGGAGTAAAAATGACCTAAAATAACGTAAAAATAACAGAAAGAAGTGATGGGTTTTTTGAGGAAAAGAGAGGGAAGAGAAAATGAAGGCATGAGGAAACTCAACAGAAGAGAAAAAGAAGAGGGGAGGAAGGGAAAAGGAATAGAAAAGGAAGAGGAACAAATAACGTAAAATAACGTAAAAAAAGGGAAAAAAAAGAGAATCAAAATTAGGTAAGAGGACGAGGAAAAATAGAGAAGGGGAGGACCTTGGTCGTAGAAATTTTCCTGACAACTATATAATATAGAGAGATATATATGTATAGTTGTAAGATAAGGATTTAAGCAACTTCAATCTTCCCCCCCCCATTGGCCCCCCTAGCTCTCCCTCGATATAGCCTCTCCTCAAATCACATTGTAATTCTTATTGTTTTTTTTTATTTAACGTCGCTATATTTTAGACTATCGTTGCGATGCTAATTAGCGACGAATGGTCGTCAGTGTGTTTATAAACAAAACACATGTAACGTACAATACAATAATGCTTGCATCATTTGGCCAAGAGCGGAAATCGAACTTATAGCCTTGAAATTACGAATCCATCGCTCTACTGAATGAGCATCTGACGACATCCAATTCATCTTATAAATTGTTCCCCTGAAACCTCACACACACCCCCTTTGATTTATGTGCCCCCCCTCCTCAGCTCCGTCTCACACCTTTCTCTTACTTTAATATTCTGTTGTAATAATAAAGAGTGATCATTTTTATTTTTATTTTCTTATTGTGATTATAATTATAACTCATTAGTACTACATGATTATAATTATAACTAATAGATAATACAAAACTTTTTCTCTCAATTACATGTAAGTCTGATATTACATTACAATAATAAAGGAATAATATCTTCATTAATATTTTATTAATATGATTACAATTAGGATTAATTCATAATATTCAGCTTCACCTCTTCATTTACTTTACTAATATAAATATAGTGATATTCATATCTTTCACATTAATATTTGTTTTTAATTTATCTTATTTCAATTTATATAATTTATTTACATGTGATTTGCGTGAAGTTAAATTTTTAGCAAAATGTTGACTTGATTGTTGTTTTCTGATTTACTATTATACTCTGGTATGCTAGTGTGCTGAAAATAACGATTCTAATGAATTTATTGTTGGTTACCGAAAGCAACGAATTCATTGTTGTACGAGATAAATTATCATTTTTAACACAGTCTAATCATCTTTTATTTATTAGAAATGAGAAACGAAAATCCATTTTCTTATTAACGCTTTTACATAGAAAAACATCGTCACGATATTGATTAACAACAATTCAACCTGTCAAAGTCTATACTTAAAAAACTACATAATTATTCATGGCATAATTCAAAAACTTTTATAATATGTTGGAAAAATAAGCTTGACTGCAGTTCCTAAGAATGAAAAAAAACTTACTATTACTACTATCACATTAAAGTGAAGAAGAGCAGGCCGGAGTAGAATCTGATACCAACCGAGTAAAAATTAAGTTTTTTGTTATTTACTCAAGTAATAATCAGTGTATCTTCAAATAAAAGGTTGAGCGCAATAGATATTATTATTATAAATATCTATGCACAAGAAAAAAAAATTCTGTTTTGTTTTTGAGAAAAGTAAGGAACGCCGAAGTAAAAGTTCATGTTGATAATATTTTCGCGTTCGTTACTTTTCTAAAAAAAAAGCAGTAGATTTTTTTTCTTGTGCATACATATTTGAAATAATAATATCTATTGTGCTCAACCTTCAATGTGCAGATACACCGATTCATACTTGAGTAAATAACAAAAATCTCAATTAGACAAGGACAGCGAATCCGGCCTGCTCTTATGACTTTTTTTTAAGTGAATACTTTTTGCATTATTGTCACATACATACATACACATACACACATGTACCTTTAACATATACATACATACACATACGCACATACACATACATGCATACACATACACACATACACATATACACGTATCCATACACATACGCACATACACAATATTCGTCACTCCATCTCGATCTCTCCGTCTCCATATTTCCTTCCCGTCTCTCGGTCTCCGTCTCTCATTTTCCATCTCTTCTACTCCATCGCTGCGTCTCCATCTCCCCATCACCGTCTCTCCGTCCATGTCTCTCTGTCTTCGTCTTTCCGTCATAACAACAACATCATAAAAATAAAGTTCAATGTTCATCAATGAACATTGTTTATTTGACGTTTTAAAGTTAAGTTTTTCTGTTAGTTTGTTCATTCTTTGTTCTCATATAACCATTTCTTCTAAAACCCATTCTTCATAAAATTTAATATTTATAGAATCAATTGATGATAAAAGATCCGACCAAAATTAGTAAAGTTAGGAATCTGTGCAAAATATGTGTGTGTGTGTGTGTGTGTGTGTGTGTGTGTGTGTGTGTGTGTGTGTGTGTGTGTGTGTGTGTGTGTGTGTGTGTGTGTGTGTGTGTGTGTGTGTGTGTGTGTGTGTGTGTGTGTGTGTGTGTGTGTGTGTGTGTGTGTGTGTGTGTGTGTGTGTGTGTGTGTGTGTGTGTGTGTGACAATTATGCAAACTATATTCCCGGGAGAAAAAAAGGCTACATTTTTCACATGAATATTATGGTAGTAATATAATATAAGATTATATAAAAGTAACAAAAGAAAGTATTAATAGAGACGGAGAGACGGTGACGGAGAGACAGAGACGGAAAGACGCAGATGAGTAGACGGAAAAACGAGGACACAGAGACATAGACGGAGAGACGGTGATGGGGAGATGGAGACGCAGCGACGAGGTAGAAGAGATGAAGAACGAGAGACGGAGACAGAGAGCCGGAGATAGAGAGGTGGGAAGGAAGTATAGAGATGGAGAGATCGAGATGGAGTGACAGATATTGTGTATGTGCGTATGTGTATATGAGTAAGTGTATGTATATGGATACGTGTACATGTGTGTATGTGTATGTGTATGGATACGTGTACATGTGTGTATGTGTATGTGTGTATGTGTATGCATGTATGTGTATGTGTGTATGTGTATGTATGTATGTGTATGTTAAAGGTGCATGTGTGCATGTTAAATGTGCATGTGTGCATGTTAAATGTGCATGTGTGCATGTTAAATGTGCATGTGTGCATATGTATGTATGTATGTGACAATAATGCAAAAGATATTCACGTAAAACAAAGGTCTTATAAGAGCAGGCCGGATTCGCTGTTCTTGTCTAATTGAGATTTTTGTTATTTACTCAAGTATTAATCAGTGTATCTGCAAATCCAAAGTTGAGCGCAATAGATATTATTATTACAAATATGTATGCACAAGAAAAAAAGTTCTACCGCTTTTTTTTGAGAAAAATAACGAACGCGAAAATATTATAAACATAAACTTTAACTTCGGCGTTCCTTATTTTCGCAAAAACAAAACGGTAGAATTTTTTTTTCTTGTGCATAGATGTTCATAATAATAATAATATCTATTGCGCTCAACCTTTAATTTGGAGATACACTAATTAATACTCGAGTAAATAACAAAAAACTCAATTTTTACTCGGTCAGTATCAGATTCTACTCCAGCCTGCTCTTAATTCTTTACTTTAATGTAATAGTAGTAAGTTTTTTTTTCATTCTTTGGGACTGCAGTCAAGCTTATTTTTCCAACATATTATAAAAGTTTTTAAATTATGCCGTGAATAGTTATGTAGTTTCTTAAGTATAGACACTTTACCAGGTTGAATTGTTGTTAATCAATATCGTGGCGATTTTTTTCTATATAAAAGCTATAGCGTTTATAAGAAAATGGATTTTTGTTTCTCATTTCTGATAAATAAAAGATGATTAGACTGTGTTAAAAATGATAATTTATCTCGTACAACAATGAATTCGTTGCTTTCCGTAACAACAATAAATTCATTGGAATCGTTATTTTCAGCACACTAGCATACTTGTATATCACAGAACAACAATCAAGTCAATATTTTGCTAAAAATTTAACTTTACGCAAATCACATGTAAATAAATTATATAAATTGAAATAAGATAAATTAAAAACAAATATTAATGTAAAAGATATGAATATCACTATATTTATATTAGTAAAGTAAATGAAGAGGTGAAGCTGAATATTATGAATTAATCCTAATCGTAATCATATTGTAACGTCAAAATGTTAAGAATTTAATAGCAAGATTGGTAAAGTTGAATTTTATAGGGCTGATTCCATTCAGATTCATGCAGGCCGTCACTGATCGAATTTTTTTTATTCTTCTAAGTAATAAAAATACCTTCTATTATGTATATGAAGATAAAATTTACCTCATAGAACGCTCAAAATTTTTTTTTTTACTACAGCAATTTTAGTGCTGGATGTAAAAACGAAAATTCAAAAATTGAAAATGAACCTCTACTTTCAAATGACTATAGCTCCGTCAATTTTTAACCTTTTTGGACGTTCTTTTAACGAAAGTGTGCGAAATTTGGTCTAGTTTTAAATGCGATCTCGATTTTTGTAATACAATTTGATCTCGCTTAGTTATTTACGAAAAACCGGAAAAAGCGATTTTTTTCAAACACAATTTTCTCAAAAACTATATTTTTTTTTTTTTTTTTGAAATTTTTATATGATTTTATACATAAAAAATACTAATTTTAAGGGTCGGTGATAATATGCGATTTTGCCTTATTTTTTTTAAACAGATTTTTAAACGTTTTTTTTATATTTTCGATTTTAAAACATTGATACCATGGCGCATCGTACTATTTTTCCAACTTTACGTGTTCTTACAACTATTTTTATGCTTTTATTTATTGATATATCAAAAATATCAACAATAATCTTTAAAATAAACCCCGGATCGAATATTTTGATCAATTAGAACAAAAGTTATGACGATTTAAAGTAAAAAAAAAAATGCTGAAACTTTAAATAAATATGATATTTACAGATGCTTTGAATAATTATAAAAAAGAGAATAAACAAGACATTGCAGATTTTATTCAGAAAAATCAAATTTACTGAATAAAACTAGCACAATTGAAAATTTCTTAATAGAGTTAAGAGAGCGTGCTCTCACTGTAAGAGCTCATGAATTGGTCAAAGAAATTCAACGTATAGCAATTAAAGAGGTTAAACTTTTAGCGAAAAATAATGACTTCCAATTAGTTATTCATGTCGATTTTGCAGAAAATTGGACAGTTCTGCTTTAAAATGAAATTCAAAGCTATCATTAGAGTAAAAACCAAATATCAATATTTACGTCAGTATGCTATTTTGGAAATGATAAGAGAGTCAGTTATGTCACCGTCTCTGACGATATTAAACATGATTCGTCTCATGCCCTAATGACTATAAATTTAATTATCGACAACTTAAAACAAAAACATATTTCGCAAGATCTTGATGAAATCATAACCATTTCTGATGGAGCTGCCAGTCATTTTAAAAATAGATATCAATTCTATGAGTTTCAAAACTCAAAAGTAAACAGAAAATGGCTTTTTTCTGCAACAGGTCATGGCAAAGGCGCTTGTGATGGTATTGATGGTTTAGTTATACATTATGCTACCACACATAATCTGTCAAAGAAGAATGCAGATTTTATTAGAAACGCTGAAAATTTCGCCACTCACGTATCAAAATATACTCCGTCGATTAACATTCTTGTTATCCGCAAGGATGAGTTAGAATTTTTTCGACAGACAAAAAAAATGGAATAGTTAGGAAATGCAAAAGAAATTAAAGGTATTCAAAAGATTCACTGTAGAAAAAGTAAACCAATCCAAATCTACACTGCCAAAACTTCGAAACATGAGTGGCAAGAAGTAAATTGAAAGGTTTTATTCAAATTCAGATTTTTTTATTCACATTAGTTCTCAATTCATTAGTGTTCATTTCTTAATTGTATCGCATATTATTTGTTCATTGGGAATGACCAAATAATATATTTTAGTATTTAAAAAATTCACCTTTTTAAAATTTGAAATTCAAATTCAAAATTCAAAATTCAAAATTCAAAATTCAAAATTCAAAATTCAAAGTAAATATATTTATTTAAAGTTTCAGCATTTTTTTTAAACTTTAAATGGTCATAACTTTTGTTCTAATTGATCAAAATATTCGATCCGGGGTTTATTATAAAGATTATTGTTGATATTTTTGATATATTAATAAATAAAAGCATAAAAATAGTTGTAAGAACACGTAAAGTTGGAAAAATAGTACGATGCGCCATGGTATCAATGTTTTAAAATCGAAAATATAAAAAAAACGTTTAAAAATCTGTTTAAAAAAAATAAGGCAAAATCGCATATTCTCACCTACCCTTAAAATTAGTATTTTTTATGTATAAAATCATATAAAAATTTCAAAAAAAAAAAAAAAAATATAGTTTTTGAGAAAATTGTGTTTGAAAAAAATCGCTTTTTCCGGTTTTTCGTAAATAACTAAGCGAGATCAAATTGTATTACAAAAATCGAGATCGCATTTAAAACTAGACCAAATTTCGCACACTTTCGTTAAAAGAGCGTCCAAAAAAGGTTAAAAATTGACGGAGCTATAGTCATTTAAAAGTAGAGGTTCATTTTCAATTTTTGAATTTTCGTTTTTACATCCAGCACTAAAATTGCTGTAGTAAAAAAAAAAATTTTGAGCGTTCTATGAGGTAAATTTTATCTTCATATACATAATAGAAGGTATTTTTATTACTCAGAAGAATAAAAAAAATTCGATCAGTGACGGCCTGCATGAATCTGAATGGAATCAGCCCTATAAAATTCAACTTTACCAATCTTGCTATTAAATTCTTAACATTTTGACGTTACAATATGATTACGATTAGGATTAATTCATAATATTCAGCTTCACCTCTTCATTTACTTTACTAATATAAATATAGTGATATTCATATCTTTTACATTAATATTTGTTTTTAATTTATCTTATTTCAATTTATATAATTTATTTACATGTGATTTGCGTAAAGTTAAATTTTTAGCAAAATATTGACTTGATTGTTGTTCTGTGATATACAAGTATGCTAGTGTGCTGAAAATAACGATTCCAATGAATTTATTGTTGTTACGGAAAGCAACGAATTCATTGTTGTACGAGATAAATTATCATTTTTAACACAGTCTAATCATCTTTTATTTATCAGAAATGAGAAACAAAAATCCATTTTCTTATAAACGCTATAGCTTTTATATAGAAAAAAATCGCCACGATATTGATTAACAACAATTCAACCTGGTAAAGTCTATACTTAAGAAACTACATAACTATTCAGCCATAGTTAATTTTTGTGTTATTACTGGATCTTACCTTACTACTTTCTTACTAGAATATATATATATATATATATATATATGTATAACGATTATTCTTTAAACAATAAATTTTACGTAAGCAGCAAAATAATGAGACCAATCTTGCCTTCTTCTGGTAAAGTTAGTATACTCGCCGACTTTACGACTCAGCAATATCCGTTGGGTTCGTTTTTGAAGTTACATAAAATTTCTTTTGATAACTTTATATTTTAGACAGCACATGTTAGCATGCAACATAACATTTAATTTAAGACCCACATAAAATTGACATAAGGCGGTGTGTGAAATAAACAACACTTTATTTTATTTTGAGCTGGTCATGGATATGACGTCTTTTGAACAATGTTTCTCATTTATTTTATATCATTACAAAATCCAACGTTATATATATATGTGTATATAAAAAAATTTTAACTATTATTGGACTGTTATAAAAGAATTAATTACTCGAAACTTTCTGAAATCTTTAAACAAAAAAAAATCTCAAATAACATATGAAAACTTATTAATCAACAACAAATATAGTAAAGCTTTAGTATGAAAGAATAAAAACTAATATTTTTTGTTTTGTATAAAAAAAACAGCCATTCTCGATTCTTCTTGACTTTATAGTTAAATGCTTATATCGCTTTATCCCAATATGAATAGGTCATGCTTATTGTTTGCTGGGGACATAACCTGTAACAAAATGATAGCCTTAATCCCTGGTGTACGATAACCGGTGCATCACCAGGCATAAAATGCTCGTGGTGTCCACTGGATATGGGTAGCTTTTCAGCACCCTTTTACATCCATCACCATCAGGCTTTTGTGCAATGCGCAGCGGTTCTATGAAATCATAGAACTACCACTCGGGGCTTTTCGGCCGAAGGCCTAGTCTTTCCCCTTTTTAGTACAAAATAAATATATCTCTGTTAAATAGATTGGTTAGTACACACTCATACACTGTGTCAACACTGATTCTATTTTTTTTTCTTTATTGATTAATTCAAATAATCCTGCAAAACAGACACTTTATACGCAGGATTACTTATTGGATACAATAAAAAAAAATTATATGAATTCAATTTTCGTCGCGAAAAAAAAACATAAAAAAAAGAATCTTAATTATTCTCTCAATATTTTAACCCTTGCTCAAATCTGAACGATTGAAAGAACAAGGTAAGAAAGTGAAGAACTTTGTTTTGAAAAACTAAGACATGAAATGATGTCTATTTCTTACTTAATCACAGAAAAAGAACTAAGTTCGAATCTATTAATGTTAATACTTGAAGCGGTCCGAGAAAGAATGAGAACGAGATCCTCGCGCTCCGTGAGCCCGAGCTCACTGATCCCCTCTTCTTCAATTGGTTATGTAGATAATCTAACTCATCTAGGCTGTCATGTAGATATGCGCAGAGACCTCTTTGTACTTGTTCCTAGCGTATCTGGATACCCCCATCTACATACTGCATTAGATAATAGTTATACTATTTTACTATGAACTTCTTTTAAGATGTTAATTTACTCATAGAAATTTCATTATCTTGTATAAAAAAAAGTTACATAATATAATTATCCTATTTCCTTGTTAAAATTTATCATTTACTTTAATTAACTATGTTTTTAAGTCTTTGCACGTAATTAGATATTCTGAAAGCCCCGTCTACGCTAAAGATTCAAAATGAGTTTAAATTGTATATTTGTTTATAATAATTACTATATAAATTAATTAATTTAAGTTCTTAAAATTCTCTCATAATCAAAAATAATGCTCATATTGAATAATTTCTTTAATAACCCCTTTTTTAATAAGTTATACGGTCAAAAAAAAATTGATTGAATTAAGTGTAATGTTGTATCAACGCGTTAGCATCGCGTCTCTTTGCCTCTCTCTCTTACCCATTATGAAAGACAAGGAGCGCTGCGCTTCACACCGGGCCCCTCGGTGAATGAGATTCGAACACGCGGACCGGCCAACGGCGGGCTTTTCGTTTAAATTTGAATTATTGTTACAATTAAAAAAAAATTAATATTTTATTGAAAATCTTTTTGTGGAAAATTCCGTTATCTATTTTTCAATGCTTTTTTATAAAAAATAAATTTTTCTAATTACTGTATATATATTTTTTTTTTTCAAAATATATTGATATTGCTCTACATTACCGACCGAATTTAATTAAAAATTTTTCTATTCATTTTAATAATTCAAATGCAATTCGGACTCGTTGCAATATTAATGAAATATTAATAAAGATATTATTTCTTCATTATTGTAATGTTATATCAGACTTACATGTAATTGAGAGGAGAAGTTTTGTATTATTTATCAGTTACAATTATAATCATGCAGTACTAATTAGATATAATTATAATCAAAATAATGAAACCTAAATAAAAATAATCACTCTTTATTATTACAATAGAATATTAAAGTAAGAGAAAGGTGTAAGGCGGAGCTTAGGCGCGGGGGGCACATAAATCAAAGGGAGTGGGTGTGAGGTTTGAGGGAAACAATTTATAAGAAGAATTGGAGGTCGTCAGTGGCTCATTCAGTAGAGCGATGGATTTGTAATCTCGAGGCTCCACAACAAGAAGAATTACAATGTGATTTGAGGAGAGGCTGCATCGAGGGAGGGCTAGAAGGGCTAATGGGGGGGGATTGAAGTTGCTGAAATCCTTATCTTACAACTATATGTATATGTTTATTCTGTATATGTGTATCATTAAAAAAAAACTAAACATATCAAATAATTATTAATTAAAAATAGTAATTGTGTTATATTACATGTTATTTTATTATAGTGTAATGTGTACGGTGCATAAAGTTTTTTCGAATAGCCCATCAACTAGGCAATTTTATTATTTGACAATTGATAAATTAATTAATTAGAACATTCAAAGATATAACTTTTATTGGTTGATATAAAATGGCGTTAAAATTAACATTTATTGATTTGAATTTTTAATAGTGATCATAATCATTTCTTAGATCAAACATCAGTAATGAGGATATCTCTGGAACTTTTTAATTTTGAGAGGTCGACCCTTAGAGCATATGAGGATATCTCTACAATTTTTAATCTTTTTATGATGTTTTCGAAAATTCATTTTACAGCCGTTACTGGGTTACCCAATGAGGCACACTATTTAAACTAGGTTCATACCTTTTGTACAATCTGGAAACTCTATTTTTTCTATATCCAGTGAATGTGCCACCAATGGTACAGTAAATATTTCTACAAAACGTAAATTTTTATATGGATAAAATTTCGGAAATTTTATCCATGTAAAAATTTACGTTATATAGAAATATCTACTATACCATTCGTGGCACATTCACTAAATACATAAAAAATAGAGCTTCTGGATTGTACAAAAGGTATGAACCTAGTTTAAACAGTGTGCATCATTGGGTAACCCAGTAATAGCTGTAAAATGACATATCACGGAAAGATTAAAAATTGTAGAGATATCCTCATATACTACTGGAGGCAGCTCTGAATGCACCGAGCGCGTTGTTAGGTTGGGAAAAAAAAGATATACTAAGGTTGATAGCCATCTCTATCTCTCCGTCATGTGATAAAGGTGTAGGGAACAAAACAAACCAATCACGTGCCGAAGAAAAAGAGATATTAGTCAACCTCATTATACCTTTCTTTTCCACTTGATCACGCGCATGGCGCATTCAAAGCTTCCTCCAGTAGTATATGCTCTAAGGGTCTATCTGACAACAATAGAAAAGTCTATAATACAAGTTTCTAAAGTGGCACATACTTCAATAAGGGCTTAAATTACTCGTTTCTTGTAGTAGAATATGTAATTAAATTTTGGTATCGATTGCAAAATTGGTACTTACGGTACATAATTTTATACGTCGAAAATAATACTTTTTTTATATTTTTGCACGTGTGTTTCTTGAGCTATAAAAAAAGTACCATACTTTCGATCATTCTCAAATTTTCTGAGCATAATGAATATGGTAAAAACAACAGTTTAAGCCTACCCTGGTAAATGTGCCCCTCTTTGGGTAGCTGTTTCACTATTTTTAATGTTAGTGTAATTTTTAGGTTAAAATTATTACAAGAAACGAGTAATTTAAGCCCTTATTGAAGTGTGTGCCACTCCAGAAACTTGTGTTATAGACTTTTCAATTGTTGTCAGGTCGACCTCTCAAAATTAAAAAGTTCCAGAGGTAGCCTCTAATATATTATAATGTTTATATAACATTTATGTATAGGTGTGTGTGTGTGTGTGTGTATGTGTGTGTGTATGTGTGTGCGTGCGTGCGTGTAAGTTTAAGCGGAGACGTGTATGTTCGTGTCAGCTAAAAAGTGA
The DNA here is from genome assembly GCA_017163975.1 of Anastatus disparis. Classification (NCBI taxonomy): domain Eukaryota; kingdom Metazoa; phylum Arthropoda; class Insecta; order Hymenoptera; family Eupelmidae; genus Anastatus; species Anastatus disparis. The sequence goes on along the minus strand of JAFFSR010000315.1, from coordinate 1,083,266 downwards.
GTTTTACTGTATTATTATCAGGTATGTGTGTGTTTTTATGTATTGGTATTTTTACGGGTGTCCGTAAGTATATGTTCATAGCAGTGGAGAAGTTTGTGTTTGCGAATTGCGTATAAGTTGGTATGTGTGTTTGTGTGCACGTATTTGTGTGTGTGAGTGTGTGTGTGTGTATGTTCGCTTTAATTTTTTTATTTTATATTTATACATTTACCCATAATTTTGCAGATCCTTATCCATGGAAATATACATTTTTTAAAATAAATGTCAAATTAATTTAAATGAGAACAATTATTTTAATTTATAATATAATACTAGTTTTTAAGTGCTAACACATAACAAAATTTTATATTAAATGTAATATTTCATATTCATACATACAATATGATTCGATAAAAGGAAACTTATTTTATATACATATAGATAGTATCATTTTATCAGTGATTAACAAATGATTGCTAAATTTAGTACAACGAACAACATATTTATAATTTCAATTTTTAAAGTTCGAAAAAAAATTAGATACATATTTTATATCAAAATACTATTGTCAAGGAAATAAGCAAATTTATATATAACTAGGGGGCAAGCCCCCTGCACGCGAGCGCGCCAACCCCCATCATACATGTAAAATCTTGAAATATACTAAATACTTTTTTAATTTGATCAATAATTTTGTGAATTAAATAATTTAATTCAACAAAAATTTTTGAATGACTTTCGTAATGATTGTATACTATCATTACAAACCGACGCATTGGCCGAGTGGTTTGGCGCGCGCCAGGCGATCTGCAAAGTTAAGCAGCATTGGCCGTGGTTAGTACTTGGATGGGTGACCGCTCCAAGGAACGCTGCACGTCCAGTCTGGACTTGCTTTGTGTGACGATCGCTTGGGCGTGCTGGCCACATGACAATGTGAGCAGGAGGTGTGGCAGATACGATGTAGGTATCCTAATATAAGGATGCTTAATACCGAATCTGCTATATACACCGACCCATTCCGGAGACGGTTTTCCCAGGTTTTATCCCACTGGGTTTGCCTATGGGTTTTCCCCTCTTCACGGGCATTACCCCAGGCAAATGCGGAATGGGATGGGGCAAAATAGGACAGGTGAAAACAAAGAATTGGAAGTATAAATGAAGGTGTGGGGAATACGTTAAGATTGTAAAGATGAACGTGGAAGCCACCAAAATTAAAAAAAAAATTTTACTATCATTACAATTAATTTTAACATTATTATCATCTACTTTTTCAACAACGCATTCAAGTTTATTTTTAATTTCTTTTCTATATGCATTTTCAATGTTAGATTATTAATAAGCATACATTATGATTAAAAGAAGAGTTCTCTTTATAAGACAAAAATATTTGTTTACATATATATATATATATATTTCTTATAAAAGAAAATGTTAATACTATACATTTTTCAATGTTCCAAACAAATGCCAAAATAGACGTAATCATTTCTTCTGTTTATATATATATATTCATATTTAATTGTGACATTTGTTTTAAACAATTTCAAAGATTTATTTTAAAAATTTTTAAAGATTGCTTCAAACATTTTTCTCAAGAAGAAAATTTAAATTGTAAAAAAAATGGTAGCTGGAGGAGATAACGAAGAGGAAGTAAGTAAATGTTAGAATATTCAAATAATAGAAAAAAAATGTTTATTAATATATAGTAAATAATAAAAAATATTAATTATAAGAGGTTATTTAAATAAATTATAGAATTAATCATTTTCATATATATATTATAATTATTCTATTTTTTAGGGTATTGTATTGGATTTACATCCATTACAATTTACAATAGAAAAAGGAGAGGAAATTTATGAAGAAGATGAACCTGAAGACATATACCCTGATTCTTCGTCATCTATTGAAGGATTCGGAGACGATGAACTTTACACTACTAACATTGCACAAGGGCCTCTTTGCCACGAGGAGACGTGGGAAATGCCCTTGTGTAATGATGTATGTCAAATTTGTGGGCTAACACTGGGCCGTATACCTCCAGAAATAGAAACTTTTGTGAGTTTATATATGTTTTTTTATTATTTAGAATTATTCATTTATATTAATATCAATTTTTATTTTTAGAATGCTTTTTTTACTTAACAAGAAAAGGAATTAATAAAGAAAATAGTGGTTGAAAATTTAAAAAAATTTTATCATACAATCAATACATAAAATACATCTATACACTTCCAAAAACAAAAGTTATCATCAACTTATAAAAATTTTCAAATAAAATTTTTCGTTTTTCATTTTTAAAATTTATTGGCCTAGTAAAATTGCAGTATATAGTATATGTACGTATATAATAGAATAAAAAGAAAAAAATACTTTGAGTAAATATATATATATATATATATATATATATGTACAATAATGTGCAAGTGTTTTAACGTTTTATTTTTGCTTGTAAGATTCTTACCTTATCTTGGATCTGGTCTTCTTCGGCACCTCTCCTTCCATAGGCTATTATATCCGTCGAATACGCCAGAATAAAATCTTTACGCTCTTGTGTGATTGTATTTAAGCTTATAGATACTAACAACAAAATTTTGTATATATCTAGAGGAAAGACTAAAAGTTCGATCATTACATGCTAAGACTTGTGCTAATGTTAAAGTATGTTGGTAGCATGTGTTCATCGTTTTTTCTTTTTATTTGTGAAAAATGTATAGAATGAATAATTTTCATCTACATCCAGGGTTGCAAATATTTAAATCATTTTGAACTTTAAATAAATTTTAATTCACAAAACCTTTTTGAATTCGTAATTAAAGTTTTATTTAATTAACAATTCCTTTAAAATTGAGAGTTAAAAATATTTTAATTAAGAAATCAAAATCTAATCGTGAATTGAAAAGGCTTTAATTAAAAAAACAAAAGGAATTCTTAATTGAATAAATTTCAACTAAGAAATCAAAATGTAATCGTGAATTAAAAGGGCATCAATTACAAAATCAAAAGGAATCCTTAATTAAATAAATTTTAATTAAGAAATCAAAATGTAATCGTGAATTAAAAAGGCTTTAATTAAAAATTCAAAAGGAATCCTTAATTAAATAAATTTCAATTAAGAAATGAAAATGTAATCGTGAATCGAAAGGGCTTTAATTACAAAATCAAAAGGAATCCTTAATTAAATAAATTCCAATTAAGAAATCCAAACGTAATCATGAATTGAAAGGGCATCAATTACAAAATCAAAAGGAATCCTTAATTAAATAAATTTCAATTAAGAAATCAAAATGTAATCGTGAATTAAAAGAGCGTCAGTTATGATTATGATTTGTGAATTCGAGGGCTTTAATTAAAAATTTCACAATTCTTTTTTAATTAAATGTACTAAAGAATTTTTATCATATATATATGTATACAGAAAAACATATGTGGATGCGCACATACATACGCACCTGGGCTTATATATATGCAACATTTCATGTCGACCCACACGCACACATATAGACAAGTTGATATATATAGTCGTAAGACAAGATTCAACCGACCCCCCCCCTCAGCCCCCCTCAAATGTCTGGCGGCATAGCCCCCCCTCAAATTACGTTGTAATTCCTCTTATAAATGGCTATTACAAAATTAACGTAACTTAGGCCCCCCCTCAATTTGCCCGCCCTCAAATTACGTTGTAATTTCCCTTATAAATAGCTATTCCAAAATTAACGTAACTTAGGCCTCCCCCTCAGCCCCCCTCACCCTTCTTAATTTTTGTAGCCCCCTCAGCCCCCCCTCAATTTGCTCCCCCCTCTCCCTTACTTTTTATAGCCCCCCCCTCATTATGCCCTCCTCCCCACTATGATATTATGATTAAGTAATTAGTAATAAAAAAATATTCTTATTATTAATAATATTCTATTATTATAATAACAATTATAAGTAATTTAATATTATTATAATTAGTAATATTTTATTATTATGATTGTAACTGTAATTATTTGATATTATAAAGTTTTTTCGTATTCTAATATTGAATTTCAAAAATGAAAAAAAAAAATTATCATTATTAATATTCTATTAATATAATTGCAAACATAATTAATTGATAGTACAAAGCTTCCTCTCTGCATTTTCTTTATTCAGATAAATATATAATATTTTTATTTTTATTCTGATATTTTTATTTCCATATATTGTATCTTTATTTTTATTATTGAAAAAATTTATTAATTACAATAATAGACTATGAATTACAAAATGAATTTAGCTTTATATCCTTAGGTACTTTATTAACAATTGTATTTAAATAAAACACGTTTTTTTTAAATTAGAAATAAGATATTTACATATTTGTCTTAATAAAAGATTTTTGGGCTTGAGACCAGCATAAAAATATATGGCTGCATTAAAAGCTTATAAAAAGCATTGTTTGTTGTCGCTAAAAGAAGCTTACAAATTCATCTTCATTGTCGCTAAAAGAAGCTTACAAATTCATCTTTATTGTCGCTAAAAAAAGCTTACAAATTTACTATTGTCGCTGAAGCGATTGTTTGCTGTCGCTAAAAAAACTTTATACAAACATATAAATTTATTGTTTATTGTCGTTAAAAAAAGCTCACAAATTTATTTTTCATGATCACTAAAAGAAACTTATAAATTTATATCTCATTGTTGTTGAAAAAGGCGTACAAATTTATTGTTTACTGTCGTTAAAAAAGATCACAAATTCATTTATTATTGTCGCTGAGGCGTACAGATCTATTGTTTGTTGTTGCAAAAAAAAACCTCATATAAGCATACAAATTTATTGTTTGTTATCGCTAAAAGAAACTAACAAATTCATCTTTATTGTCGCTAAAAAAGCTTACAAATTTATTATTGTCGCTGAAGCGATTGTTTGTTGACGGTAAATAAATTTTATACAAGTATATAAATTTGTTGTTTATTGTCGCTAAAAAAAGCTTACAAATTTATTTTTTATGATAATTAAAAGAAACTTATAAATTTATATCTCATTGTCGTTGAAAAAAGCGTACAAATTTATTGTTTACTGTCGTTGAAAATGATTACAATTTCATATATTATTGTCGCTGAAGAATTGTTTGTTGTCGCTAAAAAAATTTCGAACAAGCATATAAATTTATTGTTTAATGTCGCTAAAAAAAGCTTACAAATTTATTTGTCATAATCGCTAAAAGAAACTTACAAATTTATATCTCATTGTTGTTGAAAAAAGCGTATGAATTTATTGTTTAATGTCGCTAAAAAAATTACAAATTCATTTATTATTGTCGCTGAAGCGTACAGATTTATTGTTTGTTGTCACCAAAAAAATTTCATGTAGGCATACAAATTTATTGTTTGTTGTCGCTGAAAAAAGCTTACATATTAATCTTTATTGTCGCTGAAAAAGCTTACAAATTTATTATTGTCGCTAAAGCGATTGTTTGTTCTCGCTAAAAAAACTTTATACAAACATATAAATTTATTGTTTATTATCGTTAAAAAAAGCTCACAAATTTATTTTTCATGATCACTAAACGAAACTTATAAATTTATATCTCATTGTCGTTGAAAAAAGCGTACAAATTTATTGTTTACTGTCGTTAAAAAAGATCACAAATTTATTTATTATTGTCGCTGAAGCGTACAGATCTATTGTTTGTTGTTACTAAAAAAACCTCATATATGCATACAAATTTATTGTTTGTTATCGCTAAAACAAACTAACAAATTCATCTTTATTGTCGCTAAAAAAACTTACAAATTTATTATTATCGCTGAAGCGATTGTTTGTTGTCGGTAAATAAATTTTATACAAGTATATAAATTTGTTGCTTATTGTCGCTAAAAAAAGCTTACAAATTTATTTTTTATAAGAATTAAAAGAAACTTATAAAATTATATCTCATTGTCGTTGAAAAAAGCGTACAAATTTATTGTTTATTGTCGTTAAAAATGATTACAATTTTATATATTATTGTCGCTGAAGCAATTGTTTGTTGTCGCTAAAAAAATTTCAAACAAGCATATAAATTTATTGTTTAATGTCGCTAAAAAAAGCTTACACATTTATTTGTCATAAACGCTAAAAGAAACTTACATATTTATATCTCATTGTTGTTGAAAAAAGCGTATGAATTTATTGTTTATTGTCGCTAAAAAACATTACAAATTCATTTATTATTGTCGCTGAAGCGTACAGATTTATTGTTTGTTGTCACAAAAAAATTTCATGTAAGCATACAAATTTATTGTTTGTTGTCGCTAAAAAAAGCTTACAAATTAACCTTTATTGTCGCTAAAAAGACTTACAAATTTATTATTGTCGCTAAAGCGATTGTTTGTTGTCGCTAAAAAAACTTTATACAAACATATAAATTTATTGTTTACTGTCGCTAAAAAAAGCTTACACATTTATTTGTCATAAACGCTAAAAGAAACTTACAAATTTATATCTCATTGTTGTTGAAAAAAGCGTATGAATTTATTGTTTATTGTCGCTAAAAAACATTACAAATTCATTTATTATTGTCGCTGAAGCGTACAGATTTATTGTTTGTTGTCACAAAAAAATTTCATGTAAGCATACAAATTTATTGTTTGTTGTCGCTAAAAAAAGCTTACAAATTAACCTTTATTGTCGCTAAAAAGACTTACAAATTTATTATTGTCGCTAAAGCGATTGTTTGTTGTCGCTAAAAAAACTTTATACAAACATATAAATTTATTGTTTACTGTCGTTAAAAAAAGCTCACAAATTTATTTTTCATGATCACTAAAAGAAACTTATAAATTTATATCTCATTGTTGTTGAAAAAGGCGTACAAATTTATTGTTTACTGTCGTTAAAAAAGATCACAAATTCATTTATTATTGTCGCTGAGGCGTACAAATCTATTGTTTGTTGTTGCTAAAAAAACCTCATATAAGCATACAAATTTATTGTTTGTTATCGCTAAAAGAAACTAACAAATTCATCTTTATTGTCGCTAAAAAAGCTTACAAATTTATTATTGTCGCTGAAGCGATTGTTTGTTGTCGGTAAATAAATTTTATACAAGTATATAAATTTGTTGTTTATTGTCGCTAAAAAAAGCTTACAAATTTATTTTTTATAATAATTAAAAGAAACTTATAGATTTATATCTCATTGTTGTTGAAGAAAGCGTACAAATTTATTGTTTACTGTCGTTAAAAATGATTACAATTTCATATATTATTGTCGCTGAAGCAATTGTTTGTTGTCGCTAAAAAAATTTCAAACAAGCATACAAATTTATTGTTTAATGTCGCTAAAAAAAGCTTACAAATTTATTTGTCATAATCGCTAAAAGAAACTTACAAATTTATATCTCATTGTTTTAAAAAAAGCGTATGAATTTATTGTTCACTGTCGTTAAAAAAGATCACAAATTCATTTATTATTGTCGCTGAAGCGTACAGATCTATTGTTTGTTGTTACTAAAAAAACCTCATATATGCATACAAATTTATTGTTTGTTATCGCTAAAACAAACTAACAAATTCATCTTTATTGTCGCTAAAAAAACTTACAAATTTATTATTATCGCTGAAGCGATTGTTTGTTGTCGGTAAATAAATTTTATACAAGTATATAAATTTGTTGCTTATTGTCGCTAAAAAAAGCTTACAAATTTATTTTTTATAAGAATTAAAAGAAACTTATAAAATTATATCTCATTGTCGTTGAAAAAAGCGTACAAATTTATTGTTTATTGTCGTTAAAAATGATTACAATTTTATATATTATTGTCGCTGAAGCAATTGTTTGTTGTCGCTAAAAAAATTTCAAACAAGCATATAAATTTATTGTTTAATGTCGCTAAAAAAAGCTTACACATTTATTTGTCATAAACGCTAAAAGAAACTTACAAATTTATATCTCATTGTTGTTGAAAAAAGCGTATGAATTTATTGTTTATTGTCGCTAAAAAACATTACGAATTCATTTATTATTGTCGCTGAAGCGTACAGATTTATTGTTTGTTGTCACAAAACAATTTCATGTAAGCATACAAATTTATTGTTTGTTGTCGCTAAAAAAAGCTTACAAATTAACCTTTATTGTCGCTAAAAAGACTTACAAATTTATTATTGTCGCTAAAGCGATTGTTTGTTGTCGCTAAAAAACGTTTATACAAACATATAAATTTATTGTTTACTGTCGCTAAAAAAAGCTTACACATTTATTTGTCATAAACGCTAAAAGAAACTTACAAATTTATATCTCATTGTTGTTGAAAAAAGCGTATGAATTTATTGTTTATTGTCGCTAAAAAACATTACAAATTCATTTATTATTGTCGCTGAAGCGTACAGATTTATTGTTTGTTGTCACAAAAAATTTCATGTAAGCATACAAATTTATTGTTTGTTGTCGCTAAAAAAGCTTACAAATTAACCTTTATTGTCGCTAAAAAGACTTACAAATTTATTATTGTCGCTAAAGCGATTGTTTGTTGTCGCTAAAAAAACTTTATACAAACATATAAATTTATTGTTTACTGTCGTTAAAAAAAGCTCACAAATTTATTTTTCATGATCACTAAAAGAAACTTATAAATTTATATCTCATTGTTGTTGAAAAAGGCGTACAAATTTATTGTTTACTGTCGTTAAAAAAGATCACAAATTCATTTATTATTGTCGCTGAGGCGTACAAATCTATTGTTTGTTGTTGCTAAAAAAACCTCATATAAGCATACAAATTTATTGTTTGTTATCGCTAAAAGAAACTAACAAATTCATCTTTATTGTCGCTAAAAAAGCTTACAAATTTATTATTGTCGCTGAAGCGATTGTTTGTTGTCGGTAAATAAATTTTATACAAGTATATAAATTTGTTGTTTATTGTCGCTAAAAAAAGCTTACAAATTTATTTTTTATAATAATTAAAAGAAACTTATAGATTTATATCTCATTGTTGTTGAAGAAAGCGTACAAATTTATTGTTTACTGTCGTTAAAAATGATTACAATTTCATATATTATTGTCGCTGAAGCAATTGTTTGTTGTCGCTAAAAAAATTTCAAACAAGCATACAAATTTATTGTTTAATGTCGCTAAAAAAAGCTTACAAATTTATTTGTCATAATCGCTAAAAGAAACTTACAAATTTATATCTCATTGTTGTTGAAAAAAGCGTATGAATTTATTGTTCACTGTCGTTAAAAAAGATCACAAATTCATTTATTATTGTCGCTGAAGCGTACAGATCTATTGTTTGTTGTTACTAAAAAAACCTCATATAAGCATACAAATTTATTGTTTATCGTCGCTAAAAAAAGATTATAAAAGCGTACAAATTTATTATTTGTTGTCGCTAAAAGAAGCTTACAAATTCATTTTTATTATAAAACTTATAAATTTATATTTTATTGTCGCTAAAAAAAGCGTACAAATTTATTGTTTAGTGTCGTTAAAAAATATGTACATCTGTTTTTACTATTTTTAAAAATAGTTTACAAATTTATTTTCATTGTCGTTGAAAAAAGCATACAGATTTATATTATTTTGAAAATTTTAGTATTTTTTTTTTTATTTTTGCTAAAATTAATTTTATAAACTACTTTTAAACTATCGCTGAAAAAAATTTATAAATTCATAAAAATAAAATATATTGTCATTAACAAAATATGAAAAATTATTATTGTTATTACATGTAAATATTTTGATTTTTATTTTTTGAAATATTTTAAAGGTGTATATAAATAATTATCATTTTAAAAATATAATTCATAGATTATATTACTTATTATTAATAAATTTTCATAATAATTTTCATCATTTTTAATACCTTCTATGTCGAAATCGACATTATTTATTAGATATTGAAAAATTTCTTGAACCTGAAATTGAAAACATTCAGGAACATCTTTCCATTCTTTATAATAATGTATATAATATTTCATATCAAATTTTTGTATTAATTAAGATCACTCAGATAATTTTTGTTCTTTTACATATTGATAATAATTTTCTTCATCCTCTACTTCTTGAAGATATTCTATTTCTTCATATTCCTTAATTTCAGCATTTAAGCTAGACGATTCTGCTAATTCTTCGTTAGATACGGGTTCAATATACATATTATTAATTGGATCCCATTCCATAATTTTCCAATTTGCGTTATTATCAACATTCAATTGTTCATTGTTTTCCATGTTTATCTAATATATAAATTTATTTTATATTAATTAAATAATAGTTCATTTTATGTTTATTTTCTTATAAACTGTATTTATTTTTACAATATTTTTAACTTTAATTAACAATTAAAAATTTCTTTCCAAACAATATTTAATATTTCATATTTATTTTCAGATTCATTTTGTATGTATATTTTGTTAGGATTTTTACATCTCGACAGTGCAACGTAAAGCTGTCCATGCGAAAATAAAGGTCTTTTAATGAATAATCCAATCTCATCAAAACTTTGACCTTGAGATTTGTTAATAGTCATAGCAAAAGCTTATGTTACAGGAAATTGTTTTCTATAAAGTATAAAGGGTAAAGACGATGATTCACCAGTATGTAATGTTATTCTTGGAATAAAAACTTTATTTCCAATTTTTTCTTCAGTAATGATTTCAGCTTCAAGATTATATTTATATAATTTTATAATTTTTAATCTTGTTCCATTACATAAACCTTCGGTAATACTTAAATTTCTTATTAATATAACTATAGCATTAACTTTTAATTCCAATATGTGTGGTGGTAAACCTCCTTTTATTTTATTAAGAGTTTCTATTGGATAATTCAATTCGATATTATCATCACTTTGATCGACTCCTTTATGAGTAGCATAATCTATGCTATAATAAGTTGTCGATTCGCCGTTAAGTAATTTTAATATTCTTTTATTTAAATTATTTATATCATCGTTATGAGCTGCTAATATTACTCGATTTATGTTGTCATTATTATTAATGTTTTTATATATTTTTAAACAAATATCATTAGTTTTCCAGTTATCAGGAATTTGAAATGATTCAATTTGACCTTCACCTATTTGTAATAATAAAGAATTAAATGATTTATTATTGCAGCGGATATTTTTATTTAATTTTTTAATTTCAAATAACGGCCATAAAAAAGAATATTTTAAACTATTTCGTACTATTATATCTTTAAAACTATTTTTTATAACAGGAAGTATTTGGCGAAAATCACCTCCTAAAATTATTAATTTATCACCAAATGGTAAATTTTACCACATAAATCTTGTAAAGTTTTATTAACAATTTCCAAAGCTTTTTTTAGTATCATTGAAGCTTCGTCCTATATAATAATATCTGCATCTCGTAATTTTTTTTTGTCACTTTCTAATTTAAAGAATGTGATTTCTACGTTATCTAAATCTAAAGGTAATCTAAAAGTTCTGTGACTTGTCATTCTTTTAGGTAGTAAAATTGATGCAATTCCAGTCCATGCCATTGATAATACTTTTTTACATTTGTATAAAAAATAATAAATTAATGTTTTATACAAAAATGTTTTTCCAGTACCACCTGGTCCATCAATAAAATATAATTTAGAGAAATATTTTATTATGTCGTCAAATAAATTTTTTATCTTGATTTAATAATAAATACATTCCATTAAACATATGTTTATTATATTCAATAATTTTTTAATTTTCTTCCTGATTTTCATGGATAATTTTTTCTATTGGTTCTGGTAAACTAAAATTTTTACAAGACATTTCTTCTGTCAATAAAATTTTATTAATTTCATTTAATGCTCTATTTTCTTTATCATCTTCAAAATCTTCACTAAAATATTATTTAAATTTATTCCATATTTCATTACCTTGAATATTTTCTGATAAAAGTAACCATGCAAAATATTGACGCAACTGACTCAGTAGCATAATGGTACAAGCTTCAGAAAATATATCAAATATTTGCGAAGAACTTTCTATTAGCCCCATTGCAACTGCTGTTTCTTTAAAAGTATTATACGTTATGTTTTCGAAAGTTCTTAATTCTGTAAATGAAGTTATGCCTTTAACACGATTTAAAATTAATCTTAAATGGAATCTTTCAGTATCTTTAGGAGACACAATATTTAATCTTCCAATAGCTTCATGTTTTTTATCACGAGTACCTTTGATCCAACATTTATTGTTATTGAATACGTATTCGTAATATTTAGGTATATTACTGTATTTTATTTGTTTTGCAAACTCATCTTTAATATTAAGATTAAACCATGCAGTTAATGTTGTTTTCCATTTGTCTAAAGCTTTTGATTCTTTATTTTCTTCGAATATAATTTTTTGCTGATTTTCCATATGAACAGCTAATCTAACAACTGTATGACTTCTTCCACATATCGGAAATTCAGATAATCTCCAAGCTGCTTCCATAGGACTCATATATCTTCCATCTATAAATTGTGTAATTTCATCATAAGTCTCTTTTTCGTCTTTATCATCATTTTTTTTTATTTTACAAAAAGCTTTATCTCCACCTTTATGAATATAATTATAAACATATTTTATACTGTGTATAGTGGCACATATTTCAAAATTTATATGACACTTATATTTTCTGAGTAAATAACTATTGTAAGGTACAACCATTGAATTATCTACAGGAATAATTTGTTTATTATTTTTAATTTTATAATAATGATTTTCGTGTGAATTATTTATTCGTTTATATTCCGGAAATCCATTTTCTTGAATAATAGTATTATTAACAAAATTTTTTGGATATTTTTTTGCACAAGTATTTTTACTTTTATCGTTACATGGTGAATTATTGTTATGTGGTCCATGCAACATGTGTTTAATTACTAATTTTTGTAATTCCTTGTCATCACTATTTGGAATTTCAGCTAAAACATATTTATCTATTTTTTCTTGAGTTATTAATTTATCATAGTGTAACGTTATAAGAATATGAGCATGTGTTAAACCTCTTTTTTGAAATTCAATTGTGTATACATAAGCAATAACTTTACCAAAAATATTTTTTTTAACGATATCATCAAGTAATTTATTGAATTTAGTATAAAATAATCTAACTGTTATATTAGGGATGTCATTAGGAGTAGTACCTACTGGAAATTTTTTTAAAACTCTTTTTAATTCTTTCCACCTTGGATTACAAGTCATAGTTATAAAAATATCAGTTCTACCAACCTCTCTATAAATGGCCATTGCATCTTGATAATGTTGTTGCATATATCTAGGACTTCCTATATAAGTTGATGGCAATATAGATAGATTACCTATTTTTTCTTTTTTCTCAAAATTATTTGATATATTACAAACGCTATTTAATACATGGTCTAATAAGCCTTGATAACATTCAATTCTTAATTGTCTTTGATTATTTCTTAGAAAATTCATTCTATTATTTTCAATTTAAATTGCAACATGTAGAAAATATTGTTGCGTTAATCGTCCACAATATAGTAAAGGATTAAAATTAATAGAATCTGGCCTATAAGCCAATCTATATGAATAATGTTGTAACATCGTTAAATTTTCTAAAGATTTAGGACTTTGAGTATGACCAATACTCCAACCTAAGTCCCCAGATGGAAAAAGAATTGGAAAAACTAACGGATCTACATGTTGAGATAATTTACCTAAGTAAACATGTTTTGGTTCATTTTCTATTGTATTTTTAGGATAAATGCATAAATCATAATCTTCTGAAATTGCAGATTGTGATACTATTATAGCCCCACATTCAGATGTTAGAGGTTTATTATAACGATGCTTGTGTTTATCATTTTTTCTATAAAATATAATTTATAATTTGGTAAATTCTCTAAGTTTGTCAATTGATGTAAATGTTTATAATATTTAGCATAAGGATTACCATTAAATACTTTTGTTAATAAATCCAAATGATCTTTTATTAAATTTTTATTAGTTTTTAATTTTTTTTCAATCCCAGTTTTATCATCATAAATATAAAATTGACCACAACAAGGTTCTTGATTATTATTTGGTATTAAAGTTTTAGGAACATAATGATGTACTTGACCTTGAAGTTTTAAATTATAAATTGATTTTTGTTTTTCATAAATTATATTGGCACTAAAAGTAGCAAAACAAAATAGGTTATTATAATACCTAATTAGATGTCTAAAAACATTATTATATTAGATTAATTCTTTTAATTTATTATTATATAAACTCAAAGGTGATGATTTGATTTTTCCTTTGCGACAACAAGTAAATTTTTTTTTCTTTTTTCCAAAATACTGCAGAACAGTAGGAACATTTAAAATCAATTTCACCAAAATCAGATATATAATCATTTTTTTTTAGTTATTATTTCTATATTATCTGTCGATTTAATTATTTTGATCTTCTTACTTATAAGATTTTTTTCTTCATTTTTTCTTTTTAATATATTTTTATTGTTTGTAATTTTTTTATTAGTATTATTTTCTATAGTTACATTACTATTTTCATGATTTGTAATTTTTATTTTTTTACTTGGACTAATTTCTTTGTTACATAAAAATTTACGTTTTTTATAATTGTTTACATTTTTTATTTTATTTTGTTCTAATTTAAAATTAGTATTATATAAATCAATTATATCGTAATGACCATCATCATAATTTCTACTAAATAATAATTTTAATTTCCATATACTTTCATTGTTACCAAAATAATGAATAATATTACAATTATTAAAACAAACTGTAATAAATACATTATAAATTTCACAGAAACTATATATTTCAGTATGTGTTCCATATTCTCCACATTTTGACATTAATTGTTTATAACAATCCATGTTTTTAATTTCAATTTCATTATATATTCTTCCTATGATAAAAGATTCATAGCGATTCCAATTATCAATAATATTATTTACGACAATTTTTCTTGTTACATTATGATAATTTTGATTATTATATAAAAAAAAAGAAAAATGACGAAATAAACAATTTCCATCACCAATAGTTTCTATTTTTATACTATTTGACATGATATTTAAAATATATAAAAAATAAATATATATGCTTTTATTTAATCACATACCTATTGTTTTTCCTTCTTGAAAATTTTTCTTATTCTTCTTTTAGAAAATATGTATAATTTTTTTTTAAACTGCTTTTTGTGTAAATTCAGAAGATAGATTGCATTCTATTTTGAAAAATATAAAAGAAATACATAGAAATAAATTAATAATAATAAGTTATTTCATAACATAAAATATTTTTCAACAATATTTTTGTTAAAAAATATTTATAATGTATCGTAATCTTCACGTATTATACAAGCCTTTCATTAGAGTTCTATTAATTTTACAGCGAAGTTAATACGTGTAATACTATGATAATGTTTTAATGAAAAATACAAGATTATTATAAAAAGTTTTTGTAAGATTATCCCATATGGAAATAATTTCTGTGAAAAACTATTAATAATTGTGTAAAAATGTGATAAAATATGAATAACTGTTAATAACTATAATTTTATTATTAATATTAATTTTATTAATGTCTCAATTGCGGTAGTTTATTACAATTATTAACAGTTATTAACAATTTCTCACAAAAATTTTTTTCATATAGGATAATGAAAAATTTTTCAAGATTTTATTAAGGAGATGTAAAACGGACACTGAGCCGGTCTGTGGCACAGTCATGTGCTTTGTTCCTATGAACACACTTACGAGCTCCGTCGTTAAAGGACGAAAAGTAACTCAGTTGCTTAAGGCAGCTGGCTTGCGTCCTAGTGGATCGGGGTTTTGACTCCCTGGGAAAATTGGGAAAAACAATTTTCGTAGTTTTCCGTGGGGAAGAGAACCCGAAGAACACAAAACACAAAATAGAGAGTTCCTCGGAACAACACAAAAAATTAATAATAAAAAGTCCCTTCGGGGCAAAAATTGATGATGGCCTATGATGAAAAATCGAAAGGCCAATTAAAGAAAAAGAAAAGAAAAAACGGACACTGCACCTGTACTTATGGATATTAGCTTCCTTTCTATTTTATTGCTGAATTCCCAGAAAAGAAATGCATTAGCTTGTAGTATGTACCATGATGATTATTTTGATAAGTTTTCAAATAAATTCATTCATTAGCTTTTAAGATATTTGGATTCCTGTACAAAATTGAAAAATTTTAATAAATAATTTTGGATTCCAAAATTCTCAATTACTAATGAATGAATTCATTTAAAAATTTAACTGAATGATCTTCATGGTACATACTACAACTTGATGCATTTTTTTATTGAAAATTTTGCTATGAAATGTAAAGATAGTAGATATTTATGAGTACAGGTGTAGTGTCCATTTTACATCCCCTTAATAGCTTACTATACAGTTTTTAGACAATATTATAAAAACTTTAACGTGTCTTGTGTATAAATTTTTAGTAAAGTTTCATAAATTTTTGCAATAAAGTTATATATAACATTTTGATAAAAAATTTCGCGAAAATTTGCAAAACGAAGATAATCGTAAATCATATATTCTAAAATCTACTTAATTCTATCGTATATCGAATGATGATAATTCTAGAAAAGCTTGAAAACTCTTAATACGAAGCTGAGCAAAAATTAATTTCGTGTTGGACGTCTCAGACGTCGAGATATAAGATCCTGCTATACGCAGTTTATAGTATTTGATTACCCCGAGAGTAGAGTGGCGACGCTTCAAGCGTCTGCATATTTATTGCTGTTTATGAACGAAATTTAAACTGTTAAAAATAATAGAATTTTGTTTTGAGTGAATCACTGAAATTTTTCTTTTAAATTTCATGCAATTGTATAATTAAATTATGGTAAAATTTATAATTTTTATGGAATCGTAAAAAAAATAACGTAAAATTATTCATGTTTTTCCTAACAGTGTACAATCGAAAAAAATTAAAATATTTATTTCATTTAATTTATATAGAAGTACATCATGTAATATAATTGAAACTTGAAAAGTGTCAATATAAATTTTATAATAACACTTTATGTACTTCAAATAAAAAATTTATAACTTAGATATATCATTTACATCATATGTTTAAGAGGCGGTCGGAACCAAATCGGTGACTTAGTTCGGTGCTTGTAATAAATGCTTATAATAATTTATTCATTTATTAATATGGTAAAAATATAGTCATTTCCTCTAGTCATGTATATAAAGAATAATTTAAAATAGTGAAAGCCACAAAAATATACAAAATATTGTTATAAAGCGAAAAATCCCACCTAACAATCGACACGACAATTTTTTGCATGCGGTATATGCCAAGTCAGTTTGATATTTGTAATAAATGCTTATAATAATTTATTTACTTATTCATATAGTAAAAATATAATCATTTCCTCTAGTCATGTATATAAAGAATAATTTGAAATAGTTGAAGCCATAAAAATATACAAAATACTATCGTAAAGCGAAAAATGCTGACTTGACATATACCGCAAGTCACCAATTTGGTTCCGACCGCCTCTTAAGAAAAAAAATATAAAAATCACTAATATGTCTAAAAAAATAAATTTATTTAATCAATGATAATAGCAGTAAAATAAAACTTTTATTTATTTAAAAAGAATTATATTATTTAGAAGTTTAGTTTACTAAAATTAAAAAGAATGAATAATTATAAAATAAAATTACTATAATCATAAATATCATGAATTTTTGTACACTTATTCTAAACAATTTGCTCTGATACCTGTACTTATTTAATCGCTATTATAGAAGTCACGTATTCAAGAATACTACAGAAATCAAAAATCTCGACTCAGGATCTGAGACGCCCAGAGCCGAATTTAAAAAGCTCGATCGTGCGTTTATGCTATTACGATGATCCGTGAATTCCATATATGACTGATATCGCGAAACTTTTAATATTTGACCTATAAAAAAAAAAATTCTTTTTTTACTGGCACCCTGTTGGAAAACCGTTTTTATTGTTTTAAATAATTCAAAAAGTAATAATTTCATAACGCCACTCATTTTTTTAAAAACGCATTTTTGTGTAGACTATATTTAGAATTTTGTACTAAAGTGTTGTTTTCGATTTTATTCATTTTTAAAACTTTACAGAATCTTCAATTTTTAATCAATTTGATTATTCTAAAGATAAAAATTTGTCTTTCCAAGACAAAAAAAAACTATTTTTATACCTTTAAAAAGATAGAAAATTGATAAAAATAAAGTATTTCAAATTTGACAGTTTGTAAATAAATAATGTTTTTCGCCATTTTTAAGAATATAGATCCCTGGTTTATGCTTTTTCTTGATAAAAATTGAGGGAAAATATTTTGTGCTTATATATAATTAAGAGTAACTGTTTTCAAAAACAGTAGCATAAATAATTTGAAAAAATAAACATTTTTTCAATCCATTATAATTTTATCAACCAAATTTTTTTTATTCATTTCGATAATCATTGCATGTTTACAATTTAAATACAAAATATTCGATTATTTAACAATATAAATAAATATATTCAAAAATGAACATTAATAGATATAGAATTAAATATAAACAAATTCACCATTTTATGTACTGCAACTTAATTAACTTTTCTTTTTTTCTGCAGGACTTTTTCTTTAGCACTGTCAAAACTTTTTTGCTTTCTTTTGCCCTTTCATTTTTTAGTTTCACTATTTTTTAAAGAATTTAAATTCCAAATATTTGGATTTAAGGGGAATCAGCATACCGACATAGAGTTCTACCTTATCTACATTTCAATTATGCATTTTAATAAATATTTAACTATTAATGACTGAAATTGATAGAAGAGGCACATTCTTAACATTCTAAAGAATTGATTGCAATGTTAAACGACAGTATAAAAGTGAAAATGAAGACGAAAACTGCTTAATACGATTAACTTTCCAATGTAGTTATGAATAATCGTATTTTGCAGTTTTCGTCTTCATTTTCACTTTTATACTGTCTCTTAACATTGCAATCAATTCTTTAGAATGTTAAGAATGTGCCTCTTCTATGAATTTCAGTCGTAAATAGTTAAATTTGTATTAAAATGCAAAATTCAAATGTAGATAAGGTAGAATTCTATGCCGGTATGCGGATACCCCTTAAGGAGTAATGTTTACATGGAGGTTTTTCCAAGCATTCTAAACAAGACAAATAGTTAAGATAACAGGAATTTGGATTTGTTTGAGTCCAGAGCAGTTGAAAAATTTTATTTGATTGTGGAGCAGCTTTTAGCTCAGGTGATACAAGTTGCTCTATCGTTTCTATTTCAGTTGAGGTGATTTCAAATATTTTGATTTTCCTATCTGATTCATTTTTTATTATATTTTTTATATCAATGGCGGATGTAACATCATGTCCTCTTAAAACGTACTTATCGCATAACTTTTTCACTGTACCTCCTATAGCATCTGCAGAACTTTTTCCATGCCCTGGACTCGTGATATTCCAGGATGCAAAGTTTAGTTTAAGCTTCTTACAATGAATCTGAAATAAATTAAAATTTGTTTTATTTTTGTACTGGGTGGTAGGGCCATCGCTTCGAAAATGAAGAGCTTTTAAATTTGGTACAAATTCATTTATGAGGTTTAAAATAGGCTGTAAATGTGCCCAAACAGCAACAGCATCATGTCATAAGTTTTCTGACACAGTACAAAAAGAAACACATTTTAATTCATCCAAAACATCTTTATAGTAAAAAACTCCAGTATGAAGACTTACTTGCTTTTTAGAAGCTCCGAAATGGACAGACTGAATTTCGCTGGAGTATTTACATTCATAATTTTCAGAGAAATCTATTGTTATTTGCACTTCATTTGCTTTCAAATTATTTTTGTTATTTATCAAAAAGCTAAATTGATGCCAAGTATCATAAACATGTTTAAGAAATAAAGGAATAAACGAATTAAATTCTTTTACCATCTTGGAAATGGTACAAACTATTTTGTCTTTTTTCGTGCAAGTAACGTCAAAAGTTTTATTATTTTTTTTATTTATTCTATGTTCTTTTTCAGTCACCCATTTAAAATAATAGGAACTTCTATCATTTTGAGTACTTTTAACAATTTTGTTTTTACACTGAGCACATTCTCGATACATACATTCTTTATTGTGATTGTCACATACAAAAGATTCAATAAACCGACGAGAATTATTAGATGACAATATTTTATGATGTGCTAACTTACTCACGAGAAATTGAAAATTTTCATGTTGCTTACATAAACAAGTGTCTCGAGCTTTCATACTTTTATATATAATCCAAAAAGGTTTACACTTCAAAAAACTTGTCCTTGAAATTGCAAAGTCTTCCTCTTGTAAATATTGTTTATGTAAATTTTTTAGACTACTGGTCAAATACCTTTTTCTTTCAGTAACTCCATTTTTTGTTATTGTATCATTAGATCCCGGGGCAATAATTGAATTTTCATCTCTCTCAAGAAAATCACGTATTGCTTGTTTTATTTTATTTCTCAAAGTTTCATGTATACTATTATTCCGACTATATTGCAAATTTTTACAATTAATGTACTTGCGTTGATTATAATTACTTATAATTTGAGAAAAGTTAGTTTAAAATCGATATTTTTTAATTACTTTACCGCATGTATTTTGAGCAAAAATAGATTTCTCTTGTTTAGTACGTAATTTATTTTTTGTTTCTTTTAATTGTGAAAACATAACTTCGCCAAATAACAATGATTTCCTTATTGCAATTCGTCCCTTTTGTTCTATCATTTTAACTTTTTTTAGTATATTATCTTGTTTTTTTTGTTTAATCGCTTTAAAGTACTTGCTTCTCCATTTACCTGTTAATTTTTGTTTATATTGAATGATTTTTTCTAAATGTATGATACCTCTACGTAATTTTCTTTCTCTGTTTTCAGCAAATCGCAAAGAAGTTTGCATTTTATTCAACAAAGTTTTTACTCGTAATTTACAGTCACAATAAAAAAAAACATTATTCATTTCAGTTGAATATTTTCTTTCTTCTGTGCTATTAGAGTTATCTATTGAATTTGTCGTATTTACATTATTTACAATTTCCTCTACTATTATGCGTTCTTGATTTTTAGATTTTTTTATCATCTTACTTTCTATTTTATCATTTAGAGGATAAATTAACTTTTGTTTGCGAAGAAAATAACGGTTGTTCATCGTTTGATGTTGATTTATTTTAAAGTTTATCTCATCACAGTTATTATCATACATATTCACATTATTTTCTTCATTTACAAAATCACGATTCTCAGATGAATTCAATTTAACTATACTAAAATATTAATTGCTTATCAGAAAAATAAAATTAAAATTGAAAGTCTACAATTTATTGATATATTTACCTTTTATTGAGCGTTCGATTCTCTTTAGTCTTTTCGTGTAGTATTCGTAAATCATTTTGTGCTTTTAATTTTTTTTCTTTTTCACGTTTTCTTTTTTCTTGTTGTTTTATTTTTTTTAACTCTGCTTTTGTTTGCTGACAGTTACTTAGATCCATGTTTATGATTCAGTAAAAAAAAACCCAACAAAACTCAAATATACGAGAAAAACTTAAATAATGATTGAAAAATCACGAAACGTTTCCAGTTATTCAGTTAGAAGCTAGTTTAGATTTGTAGCTTTCAGGGTATATGTTAATAATTGTTGGACGAAACTAGTGTTTACATTTTCAAAAGTAAATATATATATTTCTCAGTTCTTGTTATATTTGTTGACATTGCCATAATAAGTGATTGAGTAAATGAATACATGTATACGAACATGTGTATACCTGTTGATACGCACTGCGAAATATAAATATATATATATATATATATATATATATATATATATATATATATATGTATATATAAGTATAGCACGTGTCTATCAATGTCAAAATAATCAAAATATGTTATTGTAATTTGCAAAGAAAAAGAAAGAAAATTTTGTCTTTTATCTCTTTGATCTAAACTAAAATAGCAATATGAGAATGTATTATATACTCAAAAATATAGCAAAAAGAAAAGAGCAATAGGTTTTATGTATTTTCAAACTGGATTTATCGTGTGCCAGCAAAAAATAAGAATTTTTACTACGGGGGGCGCGAACAGTAATGATTTTTAAAACTTCAAAACTTTTTCTGTCTGCGTCGCACTCTAATTTAATAACTCTAGTTTGATTCGTTTTTATGAAAAGTAAAAATTCCTGCATTATTTTATCCAAAAAATTGGAACGCACTTTTTTTAAACATGAAAATAAAAAACATTTTTCTGAAAATTTAGTGTCCTTTATTTTGATTATTATATTTTATTTTAAAACACAAGCACCTTCTTGAAAACCATATTTTCTGAAATTCTAATATCAAAATATGATAAAAAAAAATTTTTACGGTCCTCCTTAAAATCGCTCTTTTTTTTTGTCACCAAAAAGAAGAAAAATGTGGTAAAGTTACCTCTACAAATTTTAAAAAATGACGTATTTTATATTTTTTTAATACAAAAATAGCTGTGCTATTGCAATTTAAACTATATTATGATATTTTTTGACATTTCTTTCATATAAAAAAATTTTTTTCATCCATCAATTATATTAAGTTCATAGCTATCATGTAAAGTTACCTAAATATTAAAAGTTTCGCGATATCAGTCTTATACGAATTTCGAATAATATCAAGTTCAATTTCATTTTTATTGTTAATATTCTATTTTATATTCTATTTTTAATTTATTTCAAAAATATATATGTTTGATTCATTGTAAACTTTTGAATATCGCGTTAAACCATCTTTTTTCTATTAATTCTAATTCTATAGCTTCATATCTTATATTTTTATGTATCGATGTTTTCTATTGAACTTTTTTTAAATTCACAAATATGAAATTTCAACTTATTATGTCCTACTCTCCTATTTACTTTGGAATGTGTGTATTCGGGGGGTTGGCGAGCGGAGCAAGCAGGGGGGAAACCCCCTAGTATATATATATATATATATATGCATACATACATACGTGGGACGTTCCACGTCAGTTTGAACGCACGCCCAGATAGGTTTATATATATATATATATATATATATATATATATATATATATATATATATATAGGACGTTCCATGTCGTTTCGCATGCATGCACGTACACGTTAATATTCATGGGATTTTTCATGTCAGTTAAAACGCAAGCAGACAAAGGTTTATATATATGAGACATTTATTGTCGATTTGTCTGCATGCACACATACGTTAATATACATGGGATTTTTTATGTCAATTTCGACGCATGCACATACAGGTTTATATATATATGCGACATTTCATGCCAATGCGCACGCACACACACACAGGATTATATATTATATATGGGATATTTCATGTCAACTCGTACGTACTTATAATCACAGGCTTTTCTATATACATGGGAAATTTCATAACGACTCTCACACACGTATCCGAGTTCCTTCAGGTTTACATATATGGGACGTTTCATGTCAATTTGCATTCATGCATACACGCTTTTATATACATGGGACTCTTCATGTCAACTCATGTACGACCTTACAGACAGGTTTTTGCATATATATATATATGGTCCATTCCATATCAAGTTGCTCACGTTCACCCGCAATTTTATTTGTTTGTATATATATATATATATATATATATATATATATATATTTGTAGCCTACTACTCGTTTTCCTAACCCTGAAAAGGTCGCACAACTCTTTGCTTGTTTGTTATTTGTTAATATGTATAAACATACTAACAACTGATGCCTCTTAAAAGCCAGAAAACTCCAAGACTTATAGTCTTATAAGGAGCCTTTTCCTTAACTTCAATTGGATAAATATTTGATTAATTAAGCTAGTTATAAGCTATACAAAACCAACTTTACATAAAAGGAATAATTAGTATTAAACACTTAACACGTACACAAATAAATTGAAATAAAGGTACAATTAAATTATTTTACTAGAATAAAACTTTGATTATAACAAGAAAATTATTCTGTTATAGCTGCTACCGGTACGGAGCCGGTGGTTATCCAGCTCCTCGCGGACCTGCAGAATAATCAGAAATAATTAGTACAAACAATAAGTATTAAATTTAAAATTAACTTTATTTGAAGAAGGCTGGCCAAAGAGTGCCGTACAAAGATTCGGCTTTGATCTGCTTAAGTGTCGATCAAGCCGCCGCGGCCGCAATTCTCTCCTACTACTAAGTAGAAGGGATACATTTACATATCTTACATTATACTCTTACAGGTGCGCTTGGATGTGTGCTAGCATACGTCACTTTATAGGCGTGGATCGGCGCACATCTGAGCGCGCACATATATTCTTATTAATATCCATCTCGCGCGCTGATATACTTTCCAATTGCTACGTCGCGCCGACGCACAAGATAGAGATAGACTTTTAACGTGATGATTTGAATTAAAAAGAGAATAAGTTTATCGGTAATTATCTTTTGTTTTATTCTTTTTTCTCACTTATTCTCTCTCAAATTCTTTTCAAATTCTTTATATTATAAATATAATATAAGTGAGGTCACAATATATATATCTAATAGTATATTAATATATATATGGGACATTTTATGTCAACTCGCACCTGCTCGCAAGCACAGGTTTTTCTTTATGTATGGGATATTTCATGACAACTTGTACACACCTATCTAAGTACCCTTAGATTTATATATATATATATATATATATATATGAAACGTTCCATGTCAATGCGCATGCATGCACACACGCGTTCATGTAAATGGGACTTTTCATGTCAACTCGCAAGCATGATATAAACATATATATATATATATACATAAGGGACATTTCATGTAGAATCGCACGTACACACACAGGTTTATTCAAGTTTATATGGAACATTTAATTTCAACTCATACGCGCACGCACTCGCTCACACATACAAACACATATTTAAATTTATATATATATATATATATATATATATATATATATATATGTATATAGATACATATTTTACCTTTTCGATGTAGACACTCGTTAAAAAATAGTTATTTACTATGCTATGGTACCTACGATTGCCGTCATTGTATACCTAGGTGTTAATGATAACTTAAACATCATCTACAGCAAAAACTTTTGAAATTCTACTTATAGTTTAATAACGACTTTGAAGTTGTTGCAAATGTTATCTAGCTAAACATGTATATTCCGAGTAAAATAAACATTGTCTACAAGAATATCTTTTAGAATTTAACCATTATTTATTAATAACATGTACGTTTTCCAAAATTACATCTCACAATATCCAGGTGATCCTGGCTACCTGGAAGTCGTCTATATGAATGAATTTTGAAATTTTTCATACCGGTTATGAAGTTAACAGGCATTTGCAGGGACTACGTCAAATGAAACTTGGAGATTCTTTTAGATTTCGATTCTAAGGTTGTTTGATTAGGTCGAAGAATACTCGGAAATCAAAAGATTTTCAAAGAACAATTGTTTAAGATTCATGCAACTTCCATGAAATATGTTGATTTACTCATAGTCGATACCCATATATAAAGATCATTCATACAAATCATGTCGCATATAAATTTGCGGTAGTATCCCTACCAATTTATGAATTTATCGTTCAAATAATGCCAGCGAAATTTAACTTCGAGAAAGCATATTACTATCGTAATTAGTGAATAATTTTAACCTTTATTCATTAAACATCATTCCAATATACAGGTAATAAGCGTTATTATTTAAAAAATTTGAGAATTTATGAATCTTAGCAATTATTCACTTATCACGAAAGTTGAGAAATCATATTAAAAATTCATTTTATTTTAATTAAATCATTTAAAATCTATGTAAGTCAAATTCCAAATATAAAGAAATCCTGAATCAGTTATACATTCACATATAATTTTTATTCAATCTTTAATATTTTTGTTTATTTAACCGAACAATAAACATTCTTATTGCTATTTACATGAAATCATGAAACTTTAATTTTTTACAAAAATAAAAAGTAATTTTTTTAAACATCATTTATTAAAAATATTATATCCTTAATAGACATAAATCTTTGAAATCATTAGAGATATCTAATACTATTACAAAATTATAGAAAATAAAGATATGTTTTAAGAGGAAGAATCATATTTCTGTCTTTTGCTAATAAGAAAATAGGTTTTCCAAATAAAAATAAATTAAAATGGAGATAATATATTGACTATGAATAAGATTTACATAATTAGACGCATTTATGCATATTGTGTATGGACTATGGAAACATCGTATATTAATCATGTAGGCTCATATAAATACACAGGTTCTCTATAGCTTTTTATGCATGACTTCTGAATTTTTTTCCATACGATGTGACCTTATATAAAGCAATAAAACAATTTTTTTCATGTCATTTATTTAAATTATTTATTTACTTCATGCTGGTTAAAATTTACAATATTATATGTGGCGATTACTCAGCCAATGTAAATTTTTAGATAATTTTGAATATCGCGATTATTATTTTAAAAAATTTTTACCTATTCATATTGAAAGATTGCTTTTATAAAAAATGTTTCTGTATAATTATAAATATTCAATTATAAATTATTAAACTTTTTGCTTATTCATAAAAATAATAAAATAAGTATTATTAAGTTCAAAGCTTTATATTCTAACAAATAACTTTTGAGTCCATTTGCTTTATACAGTACTCGTTTTTCGAATTCAATATCGGACAATCTATTAAGTGTTGGCGTGTTCATTAAAGTAGCATAAGAAAATAATCTTTCTACTGGAGCTGAAGAAAGTAATGTGGTATTGAATTTCAAAAATAACTGGAAAATTATTTAAAGACTCCAAAGACATCGTTTTTTCATTTAAAAACCTCATTTTCTTCTTGTTCTTTAGGTGCAAAAACCGTGTCCAGTAATGCATTTGAGCTGTCATCATCAAAATCAAAAAACGTGTCTTCAGTATCCTCATTATCTGGAACAGCTGATTCCGGCTTTTTAGGCCTAACCAATTCTTCAACAAGCCTTTTACTTTTTGCTTGTGTATTTTCATCAAAGCACGAAATCCATTTTGCTCTAAATTTATGGTGCGTGAGTGCTGCTATAGCTGCTGATTCGCCATTATTAAGGATTTCAAAAAAGTCGTGAAATCTTTTGTCTAAAGCTTCCTTTAAATATTTCAACAGAGGCTTACACATAGACAAACTTTTATTTGCCGATAACCTGTTCCATTTTTTTCGGATAGTCAACAATGTTGGTAAAAGATAACCATAATGACAATCTTTTTCTGCTTGTAAAATATCAATTGCTGAAGTCAGGGGTTGACACAATTTCAAATAATCTTCAATAAATTAAAAATCTTTTTTTCTTAAGATTTTATTAGATTCCAACATGTCATGAATTCTTTCATCATCAATTTTTTCTTTTAAAGAAATGATTTGTTTAAAGGCGTCATACATAGAATTCCACCTTGTTATAACGGGCCTCTTTAAACTGCATTCGAAATTTTTTTTCATTTCTTCTCGTTTTTTTGGTGACCTTAAACATTTCCATAATTGTTGGCATTTTTCCATGACAAATTTATGACACGTTTTGATATTTGGAACTCTGTCAATTGCGTCTACAAGATCTTTTGTTGCAATCAAACTCAAGGTATGGCTGGCGAGTCGAAAATGATGAGATAGTGTTATATTTGAAAATATTGCTTCGTCTTCTACGGGAACTACATTATCATTACTGTTCATAAACAGTAATCCTTCGCCATCATTTTCTTCAAACTCTTCCATTTCCTCTTCAAAATCATTTGAATCCTTATCTGCAATAATTTTTATATAATAATTTGAAAATTTATTAAGATTTTATAAAGATTTTTCATATAAATTTGAAGTTAAATTTTTGCATTTTTTTCATTATATTTATAACTTTTAAGCAAAATTAATTAAGCAAAAGCTGAATCTTCAACTAGACG
The DNA here is from genome assembly GCA_017163975.1 of Anastatus disparis. NCBI lineage: Eukaryota > Metazoa > Arthropoda > Insecta > Hymenoptera > Eupelmidae > Anastatus > Anastatus disparis. The sequence continues at coordinate 1,055,384 of JAFFSR010000315.1, read as the reverse complement.
AAGAGAAAGTTGATTTCTCAATAAAAACTCAACAACAATTTTTTCGAAAGTATTTTGAGAAAAAGCACATGGCACACGTTGATAAACAATATCATTTTCATCTTCATCATCACCATCCAATATTTTTAAATTTTTTATATTGCTGATAGCTTTGTAGTTTATCTCCATGTATTCTCTAAAAATATAATTATGTTAATTTATAAAATTAATACAAAATAAACATTTAATATTATTTAAATTTTTTGGTTTTGTATGAAATAGTATATTTTTCACCTAGAGCGAGTAAAAATAAAGAACTCCTCTTCGGCTTGGATGACAATTCACATGGAATTAAAGTCATTACTCTCGAGGTGAAAATACAAATTTTCCAACGAGAGGCCAAAAATACCATATTCTATTTTCGACACCAGGAGAAAATATGGTACTTTTGGACTAGGTGTTAGAAAAGCAATTTGATGAAATTGTAAAAAAGTGAACACAACATTTTATTCTTTTTTACTATAACAGATAAAATTTTGTATTATTGTCACCTACCAACATGGCGGACCTTGTTTTCTGATAAGGTATATAATTTTAATATATATAATGTACAATTTTATGTATTCATAAGAGAAAATTCATCATTGAACAAGATATTTATTGAAACATGATACTTGATATTTCATCTAAATATTAACTTTACATTTGAATGTACTGTCATAAAAAACATCAACATTTTTTTTTCAATTTATACCATTAAATATTGACCTTATCAAGGTATTTTTCAAAAAGTACAATTTTTACTTTTTAAATTTTACAACTCACAATAACAATAAATAAATTAGTTGATTTAATAACATATACATATGAAAACAATAACCTTCAAATGACAATAAAAATTTGATGAAACTTTCAGATTTCCTTGAGTAATCTGGTTACAAGTCATGCATTTTGCTATGATTTTATCGCCATTTGATTTCGTCAAATCTGCTTCGAAAAATTTTCCATCCAAATAACAAGTTTTACGGCAGACATCTAACATTTCTTTTTGCTCATCACTTAATGAAACAGAAGGCGCCGGTGGAACATTTGTAACTACTGTAGAATTACTTAATCGTGATAACTCATTATAGCTATCATTATTTGCCGTCCCCTTACTTCCATCATCATGTAATGGTTCACCATCTAAACCTACTCTTAAACTAGCTAGCAATTCATCTGTATTATCTACTGAATTTTCTTCACTGTTCATTTTAAATCTTTAAAATGAACAACAAAACAATGAATAACATAATAAAATACAATGTATTTATAGGTTTATTGATCCAGTGAGAATGATTTGAGAGTTTATTTTATAAATAATGTTCCTAAAATTAAATTTTTACAAGGTCTAAAATTTGTTAAGTATGAATTTAATTATAATCTTTTCAACGAAAATTCAATTTTACAAAACCCAACTTTGTTATAAAAATACATAAACATTAATTTCATGCACTCGAAACCAAAAAATGTTTAATTAAAAGTTTCAAATTAAAAAAATAGAGCCGGATACGCTGTCTTTGTCTAATTAAGGTTTTCATATTTTACTCAAATATTAATTGTTGTAATTGTAAATTAATTCTCAAGTACAAAAGATGTGATTATAAAGAATATTTGTATAAAAATAGAAAATTTATAATGACGTTATTGAGAAAAGTACGGAATGCCAAAGTAAAAGGTTATGTTATAAAGATATCGACGTTCCCTACTTTTTTTTGGTCAATAAATTTTTCTTTCAGTTACAGATTAATCATATATTTTCATACACAAAACATATTCAAAAAATTTTATAGGTCTAAATCATAAAAGAGTTGTAATGAGACAATGTAAATATTTCAATATTTTTTTTTCTATGAATTCCATAATGAATTGTTTTCTCGAATACTATAAACTTTAGATAAATACTTAAACCAATAATTGATGTTGGAAATAACACATAAGTAACACATTTTGCAAATTATAATATAAAGATATTTTAGTTTAACTAATTGGTGAAATAATATAATTGAATAAAAAAATGTTTTTTTTTCATGTTGAAAACACATTGTTAAAAAAAAAACCAATAATTGAAAAAATGCACTGAAAAGTATTAAATAAATTAATTAAATTTCTTAAGATTACTTTTATACAGTTTCATTGCAATAATCAAGATAAAATTTTACAGCAAAAATTATTAAAGAAAAAGATGGGTACTAATTTTCAGTAAATCTAATAATAATTTCAATACTATCTTTAATAATTTTTGGAAAAGATTTAAGAAAAAATTTCAGCACCCACACTTTTCTTTTTAAATTTTTGTTCTAAAATTTTCTATTGATTATTGCAATGAAATTATATAAAAGTAATTTCGAGTAAGTTAATTTATTTATTTTATACTTTTAAGTCTATTTATTCAATTATTGTATTTTATTTGTGAAGCATGTTTTTAAAATTTTGTATTTTCTACTTTTAAGTTAAAATTGTTTTTATTATCATTTAGAGTTACATTGCAACCAGACTTTTCGAAGATTACACTCAGGTACATCCGTTATCGGCGACTTGGTACTGCAGTTCGATCTCTTCATTATTATTATGCATTATAGATTCACTTTCAAACCTCGAATTCGGTTTTAGCAGCCCTGAAATCCCCCGAGAAACCCACCTCAACCCAGAGAAAGCCTCCCCACTTGTACTTCCTCGGAGACGACTTCCATGCGTATTCTGGACACCGTGCATCACTTCGTGGCAATTGTTTGATCTCAAATTTGGTTTTAGCAACCCTGAAAACCACCGAGAAACTCGTCTTGACCCAAAGAAAGCCTCCCCACTTATGCTTCCTCGCAGATGACTTTTCACACCCGTTATCATCGACCTGGATGTCCAGGTACCAAAATGACAACTGATTATTTTATTGTCATCCAAGACCAAATTCTATGCCAATTTTCAGAATTTATATCTGTCAAAAAGTGCCTGAAATCGAGCGCGCAAGATTTGATTACAGACAGACAAACAAACAGACATGAAGGCGAATATAAGAAAAGTGTATATAAAAAAATAATATTTACCTACGTTAAGTCTGCTTTAAGACTAATTATCTTTCGTTTTTCATGACAAAAACAAGTCAATAGAATTATTGTTGGAGAAAATTTCTATAAGTTACCTAAATTTATGAAAAAGTCAATATAAATCGTCATTTTTGCAGAATTATGAAGATTATGATTATTTTTTCGGAAAATATAAAGTTATGGAAATTATTTATAAAAACGTTTTCGATTGGAAAATTTGTGATTATTGCAGTTGAATTTTGGTACATTATCATCAGTTATATCTTCGTTAAAATGCCTCGAAAATTTCTGAAAGAATCGGAACAAATTTTTTTCCGGTCTTTAAAGAATGTTTAAGAACTATTATGAAATGAAAATTGATAAATGTTTCAAGTTTTCCGAATCGTTCCGACATTGATATTTCAATTATAAGCCGTTAATCATAAAATTTGGCAAAGTCTTTTGTATGCAACTATTTTCCCAGTGATTCAGTTGTTATTTATAAAATTGTAAATTTAGGTGATCCATTATGTTTCTTTTCGTAATATTTATCTGATGATGGAGCTGCAGCAATCGAGTTTTGCTTTTTTCATTTCATTAATATCATTTTAAATTCATAAATTGAACAAATATAATGACTTGTCCGCACTAAAGTTATGTGAATACAATAATTTTTGTTAATATAAATAATCATTTTAACTTGTTATTTTTTTATGAACTTGCATTGGAAATTATATATCAAGCTCGACAAACCTATTCTTAAAATACGTTACATTAAAATTTTGTATCATTACTTTTTATGTAGTATTTTTGTGGGTTTCTTGAGTTGTCTGCACTCGAGTTTAATCTTACCAATTTTTTCTTTGTCGCAAAAAAATGTTATTAAACGCATTGTTTATTCATAACTTAGGATTGGAAATATTATTAGAAGACTGGAAGCTTCGTCATGCTCTTAAAAATGAAAATAATGTAATCTAATTTTAAAAATAATATCAATCTGAATAATATATCCTCATCAGAAAATTTATTGTAATTTATATATTTTTGGAACCTTTCCAATATCATGTGTACCACTATGGTATTATATGAGGATATCCACCCAACTTTAAATTCTCTAGTAACAGGTCATATTACAGCTGTTACTGGGTTACCACATGATGCACATTATTTAAACTAGGTCCAAATCTTTTGTGCTATCCTATAACTTTATTTCTAATGTATTTTGTAAATGTTCCACAAACGGCGCAGTAGATATTTCTATAAAACATTCATTTTTACACATAAAAAATTACCGTAATTTATCTTATGTGTGAATTTACTTTTTATAGAATTATCTGCTGTGCCGTTTGTGACAGATTTACAAAATACATCAGAAATAGAGTTACAGGATAGCACAAAAGATTATAACCTAGTTTAAATAATGTGCATCATGCGGTAACCCAGTAACAGCTGTAATATGACCTGTTACTAGAGAATTAAAAGTTGTGTGGATATCCCTATATATCAATAAATATGATTATGACTTCTTCAGATCTTTTATGAATTTCTAATATATTGAATAGTGATTTTTGAAGGGCATATCATAGTATAAATTAAATTAACTTATTAATAAACTGAAAAATTGCCTATTATTAATAAATCAGTGCGATTTATTGTATTTATTCAGAAAAAAAATTAATAGCTTAGTCGTATGAAATGGCACTATTTCCACTATCGAAAAATTCCATGGTATGCTAAACTATTTCAAGAGTTAGAAAAATTTAATGATACGTATATTTTTTTATAAGTTCAAAATCGTTACTGACAATCATAAATAATTTTTACGATATTTTAAGGATCTTTAGTAGCTATTGAACTCTTTACAAGATTGTAATAATTCATCTCGATTTACTTTAATAGGATTCGTGAAGTTTCATTATCCTTTCAATCAGTATACTGAAAATATAAAGATTCATCCGTATTCTTAAATGATCTTATAGATTTATAATCATTTATTTACTAATAATTTAATAAATATATTCATAAGATGATAAAACGTAAAAAATATTTCTTAAAAATTTGTTACAATACAAACCAGAAGGTTTCTCCTGAAAACTTGACAGTGCTGTTCAATTCTAAAGCGATCTTAATTGTTCATTAATTGTAAATACGATAAAATTCTGGTTACCATTCCTTAGTAAAACTTAATGAATCAAAAAAGTTCGGAAGGTATCAATGACAATCATAACAATTTTTTTCAAAAGAGTTCGCAAAGTTTTATTATGGACTGGTACCAAAAACCGCAAAAAATTAGAAAGGTTCTTTTACATCAGGATCTTTCCAAACCAATGTACATTTTAACCGGGGTATTTCACCTGAATACGGAGGACATATATAACTAATATGTGCTAGGAGAGTTTCCGTAGCCGATGGAGATCCACGGCTCCACCAAAGTTTTTCCTATGTATCTCGGTCCCCTGAACACGAATTTTGAGGGTGGATAGCTGGAAAATGGTTAGGAAAATCTCTAAAGTCAATTTTCCGGTTGAAGAAAATTTTGTTAATTTTTCGTGTTTTTCTTCAAATATAAAGTCGAAAATATTCTTATCAATTTTGCCGTACGTTGCACCATTTCTCTGTAAAAACATCATAAAGTTTAAAGAAAAACCCATTTTGCCATTTTTAACGATTTTTTTTATTTTATTGCACCAATCATTGGTGACCAATATAATTAAGAATTTTTACATTTTAATTAGCTTAAATCATTCTTTAATCCACCAGCTGTTGATAAAAAAAGAATGGTTTAGGCTGGTTGCGGTCTTCCTTTAATTTTTCACGAAGAATTGAACCGCTTATTCAGAGAGTACCACGCAACGGTGCTCACACAAAGGAGCTCAGAGAAAGTATTACTGAAAAATGATTAATACATATGCTCACGCCGGCTCTATCTCGCGCTGCATTTTTCGCTTCACAACAATATTTTAAACTTTTCGAACAAGATTAGCATCAATAATTATTCTACATATATATGGCTAGAGTTATTGACAACATTAGAGGTATATTATTGTTTCAGTAAATTGTAAACCGCTGAGTAAAAATTATTTTACATTTTTCTCTCATTTAACCGCAGCGTTCTTATGCGGCAAATAGTCCTGACCGCCTCTTAAGATTTGCAGAAATAACCAGAATCTTAGATTCCATGAAAATTTCTTTATAATTAATAGACGATATGAAAAATTTCAAAATTTATTCCCCTGACTGACATTTAGATTTCAAGAAAGATTGATAGGCATCCACAAGAACAAATATGAATTTGATGAACAATAAATAATGATACTACAGATGACACCAAGGTGTCCAAAAACATCCAAGTACTGTAAGACATCGACCACAGATACATCAATATAAAAAATTAATGATATGATATCTTTCAAATTGAACTACAACAGCTACATACACTGCCGCACACGAAAATTTGGCCACCTGAGAAAAAATTGGAAAAAATTAAGTTTTTTATCTCTGCGACAAATAATCGAATCTTAAAAATTCCAACTGTGTTTATCGATAAAAAATATTCCATAAAAACTGAAGCTATTTTTTGTCATTTTTTTTCATCCATTTGTAAATTTGTCCCATTTTGTCGAAAATTGTCGGAGATTAAAAATTAAAAATCGAGATGAAAACTACAATACTTTACTTCAAAATGAGAGGTTAAAAGCTACTGTAAGTCTATTTTTAAAAGAGTCATACTCATTTACGTTAAAAAAATCCTTGTTTTTTCAACAGCTGATATTTCGAAAAGGGTACTTAAAAAAAAGAACTTCAGAGGGAAAAAATATTTGTTTTTTAGTAAATAATCCGATCTTAAAGTTAAAATACAAACAAAAAAAAATTTTATTTTTCTCATTTTCCCTATAGCAAAATATTTTTTATATTTCCGACTCTATAAATTGTGGTGTATCGATAATACGTCTATTTATAATTATAAAAAAAGAAAACAAAATAATACAAATTAATGAAAAAGTGGAAAAATAGAAAACATAATAATAACAATATTTTAGTACTTAAAACGTTTAATTAGTGATTCATTCATATTTTAACAATAAATATAAAGACATTTGATTTTTTTATATATAATATCGATATAAGCTATAAATTCCAAGTTAGTTTAATCACAATACTATTCATTTTATCATTTTAACATAAATTTTTTCAAAAATGTAACAACTATTTTCCTTAATATTTATAAATAACCAAAATCCATATTTATCATAATCACAAAATTATCACTACTTTATCATTTCGACATAAACTTCTTTAATAATATAATAAATAAATAATAAATTTTAAAATAGCTTCATTTTTTATGGATAAAAGGTTGATATTTCGACTTTCTTGTATCAAAACTCACATTTTTTGATGGTTTTTAGTGCAAACTTTAGAACCCAGTTGAAATTTTTAAGATTCGATCATTTTTCGCGGAGATATTAAACTTTGAATTTTTTCCGATTTTTTCTTAGGTTGCCAAATTTTCGTGAGTAGCACTGTATATATATATATATATATATATATTGTATAGTTATAAAAAAAAACCTCCTCGTCTGCCCCTCATTATTCCTCCCCCTCTTTTGTATTCTTAAAACATCACAATCCACCCCTCAAAATAACGTAAAAATCTGTCTAGAAATGATCTTTTTTAATAAAAAAAAGACACCCCTCTACTACCCAAGTCACCCCTCGGTCCAAAAGTCACCCCCTCGCTCCACAAGTCACCCCTCATTACCCCTCATGTCCCTCATACACTATTCATAATCATTATGAACCAATGAGAAAAAAGTTTTTTAATTTTATATTAATGAAATACTTGCATAAGGCTATATAATGGAATATATATTTGATACATAGTAAACAATATTATAGATTGTTGATATAATTATTTTTTATCCATCAACTAATACCTACGTTCCTTAGACAACTTTTCACTACCCATGCTGAGACAAAGAAAAATAAGAAACTTCTACTTCCAACATTTAAGCTTACTTTTTTTTGTGTCCAAGCTGTATTTGTCTAAAAGTAAAGCACATTTTACTTTGTCTTGATTGTTTTGGTTAGAAAAATTTATTGAAAAATTTCCTACGTCTAAAAGATTCTTCTTTCAGGTTAGCTTAAATTTGTTTTCTTGTTTTTGTCTTGAGTTCATCTTGTGAAAGTCTTGAGAAGAAGTTTTTATTTTTCTTATCAGTTTAACGAGGTATTGTCAATGGCACGTTGGGTTTTTTTTATTTATAAGATTATAAATATATTTTTTAATTATAAGAAGAAAAATTAAATATTAAAAGTGGTACCCATCGCCAGTGGCCCTACATAACCACTTTTAAAGTAATATAAATTTAAAAAATTGTTTCACATTTCTTTAAATGTCAAAAGTAAAAATGGTATTGTGAGTTTTTTATTAATTAAAAAGATCCAAATAATAATAATTATTAATTCATTTATTTATAAAAAAGTAAAAATAAAAATTATATTGTCAATGTAAAATTTTATCTTTTATACTCTTTATACAAGTAAATAAAGTTATATAATTTTTATTTTATTTATCTCTAATATTTTCAATCTTTTAAGGAATATATTTCTATCCTTTTTCATTTGTTTATATTTAAACATTTATAATATAAATTATATAACAAATTATAAATTTTTTATATAAAGAGTGTGATATTAATTTTTTAATATTTAAATTAGCAATTTAATTAAATTTAATTCTTTAAAAAACGATTTTATATAAATTTATAATATATTTTTAATATATTTATTTAAAAATTATAACTATAGTTATCATGATTTTCTTACCTATTTTATTGTTTCTTATATATATATTTAAATTAATCTAGAATAAAATAAATCATAAAAGATAATTCTATGGTAGTTCCTTATAACAGTTTTTTGTTAGCAAAATATAATGCTCATATCAGTAATGAACTTTGTATGTCAATACAAAGTATAAAATATATTTATGATTATATTTATAAAGGTGTAGATAAAACTTACTGTAAAATAAAACAAGATAAAATTGAAGAAAATAATAAAGATGATGTTTATGATGAAATAACTCAATACATAGATAGAAGATATTTAAGTCCGATGGAGGCCGCATGGAGATTACAAGCATTTCCACTATGCGATAGAAGTCATACAGTAATAAGATTAAATATCCATACAGAAAATCAACAAAAAATAGTTTTTGATGAAAATAATATACATTCAGCATTAAACACATACGAAACAACATTAACTGCGTGGTTTAAATTGAATAAAAAAGATGATTCTGCTAAAAAAATTGAATATGTTAATATCCCACAATATTATATTTTTAATTCTAAGACTAAATCTTGGATTAAAAGATCAAAACTTAGAAAAAATATAGCCATTGGTAGATTAAATGTAGTATCACCAAAAGATAGTGAACGTTTTTTTTTAAATTAATATTAAACAGGGTAAAAGGTCCAATATCTTTTGAAGATTTACGAACTTACGAAAATGTAACTCATAATACTTATAAAGAAACTGCTCTTGCAATGAATTTAATAGAACACGAAAAACAAATTTATTATATTTTTGAAGAAGCATGCCATGTTATGTTACCAGTACAATTACCTAAATTTTTTGCATGTTTTTTATTATGTGAAAATATTCAAGGTAACATTATTTGGGAAAAATATAAAAAATTTTTCATAGAAGATTTTTAAAAAAATAAAGAAAACAAAGCTTTATCCCATATTAATCAAATATTAAATTCAGAAGAAATGTCATGTGAAAATTTTGGTTTACCTGAACGAAATGAAATCTATATCGAGGAAAACGAAGAAATTAATGATAAAATTATAATTTTTAGTAAAAAAAAATTTGATAAAATACATAAGCAATTGAATAACGATAAAAAACATATTTTTGAACAAATAATAAATAATAACCATAAAATTTTTTTCATAGATGGACCAGGAGGTTCTGGAAAAACATTTTTAGATAAAACATTAATATATTATTTTATAACAATAAAAAAAAATTCTTATCAATGGCTTGGACAGGAATAGCTTCAACTTTACTACCAAAAGGTTTAACCAGTCACCGAAATTTTAGATTACCGTTAGATTTAAATAGCATTGAAAGTGCATTTTTGAAATTTGATTCAGATAAGAAAAAATTAAGAGAAGCAAATGTAATTATATGGGACGAAGCATCAATGATTCCTAAAAAAGCTTTAGAAATAGCTGACAAAACATTAAAAGATGTCTGTCATAATAATGAAATTTTTGGGGGGAAAATTGTTATTTTGGGTGGAGATTTTCGTCAAATTTTACCTTTATTAAAACATGGAAATAAAAATACAATTATAGAACAAACTATAAAATATTCAACCCTATGGCCCATGTTTCATATTTTTAAATTAAAAAAAAATGTAAGATCTAATGATGAAAATTTTTCATCGTTTTTATTAGATATTGGAGAAGAAAAAGTTGATAAATTTATTATACCAGAAAAATGGAAAACTAATAATGTTTGCAATAAAATTTATCAAAACATTAACAATAATTATTGTTTTTTGAAAAATGTTATTTTAAGTACACATAATGAAGATGTGAATATTTTAAATAATAAAATATTGAATTTAATTAATAATGAAACAATGACATATTATAGTATTGATTATGCAACATATAAGGGTGTTGATCAAACAGATGATAATATTCATTTAAATTATCCAATAGGAATGTTAAATAATATAAGAGAAGGATTACCTCCTCATGAACTTAATTTAAAAATAAATGCCATAATAATGCTAATTAAAAATTTAAGTATAAAAGATGGAATATGCAATGGAACACGATTAAAGATAACGAGATTATTTAAATACAATATAGAAGCTGAAGTAATTACAGGCGAAAATAAAGGAAATAAAGTTTTTATACCGCGTATTACATGAAGTACAAATGAATCATCGTCTTTACCATTTATTTTATATAGAAAACAATTCCCTATTGTATTAGCTTTTGTTACAACTAGAAATAAATCACAAGGTCAAAGTTTTGAAAACGTAGGAATATTTGTAAAAAAACCTTTATTTTCACATGGACAATTATATGTTGTTCTTTCAAGAAGTAAAAATCCTTCTAAAATACATATTCAAAATGAATTAGAAAATAAAAATGAATTAACCAATGGAGTATGGAAAGAAGTACTAGAGAAATAACAAAAAAAAAAAACTTCAATTTTTTTAATATTAAAAATATATTCATATTTCTTACATACTAATAAAACATTTGTTTTTTCAGATATAACGTAATAAAACAAAAAATAAAAACATACTTTAAGTTTTCTATATAAAAAAATTAATTCAAAATAATAAAAAAGAAAATAAAAACAAACTTCAAATATTTAAAAAAAAAATAATAACAAAGTTATTTACAATACAATTTAATTAATACTAATAATAATTGAATCATTATAAAATGGAATGGGATCCAGTTTCAAATGAATACATTGTTGTAAAAAACTTACAACATCAAGAAGAATTAGATGAATTAAATAACCAAATAAACGAATTTGAACGGCTTCAACAGCAGTACGAAGAATATATGGAAAATTTGAATGAAAATACAGATTTATCTAGATTAAATAATGCAATTAATAACTATATCGGTATTGAAAATGAAAAACTTCATTTTGAAAATTGGAACAACGTAACATATTATTATAAATATATAACAAATAAAATTATTCAATATAAGTTAGAAATACGTGATCCAATAATGGAATATTATATTACAACTCATAATACAATATATTATAAATATTTATTACGTATTGCTATGTTACGACCGGATTTGTTTCGGTCGTTGAGTTCACAAAACGAAATAAATTTCTTTTTATTGGGAACCAGTTTGTAGTCCCAGGACTTACCTGTCACCTTTTAACTAAATATTTATTAAAATTAAATTCTAATTTAGTTTTAGAATAACCAAATTTTTATAAAAATTAATATTAAGTTTTAATTATTTAAATAAATTTCTCCTTTTGTGTTTTCTTTTTCTTTTATTTTTTTAATTTAATAATTAATACACATTTTGTTATTTATTAAATATAATAATTTTCTTACGATTTAATATTCCAGGAAGAGAGGGAAAAGATATACAAATGTATCCCTTGAAGTTCCGTCCTTAAATCTCCGCTTAAATTAACTTATTCATACACGGTTAAGTTATCCGTGGCCAGATTAGATTAGATTCTTCAACTCTCAGTCGTCTAGCGCTCAGCTAATTTATTCGTTTAAGTTGTCACTTGCACTTGCTTGTCCTTTTCACTAAATATTTATTTATATAAATTTTTTTTATTTTAGTTTTTTTTTCGTGAAATAGGTTTCTAGCCTATTTATGCAAAAATTGCAAAATTTATATTTTTCTATATTATTAGCGAAATAGGTTTCTAAGCTACTTCTTAATGAATTTTATGATAAATAAACTGATTTAAAACTAACACTCACTTTATCTCAGCGAAGCAGCAGAGCCAACTTTTGCGGTTGCTATGGTATTAAGACAAAAGGCGAAGAGTGACGTAGGGGGCTGTTTTTATTGCCTTGCGCCGGGCGATCGAGAGATGGAAAATCCAATTTTCCTGAAATTTTTTCTTGAAATTTTCAGGACAGAAAATCATTCGATTGTTTTAGAGTTCATTGGCTTGCTTACCAATGCATTCTTGTACTTTCTTCTCCGTCTCTTCTTTACATTTGAAGTTTTCGCAATTTTTAAGAATGCTGACTCGGGACATCGCATGGAACTACTTTTTGTTTGAATTGAAAAAAAATAGATTAATGAATAATTCCAATCCTTAATAAAATTCATTTAACAATTTATAAGGGTTTAGCTCCATGGGATGTCACACCTTCCCCCTCAGGTCGATTGTCGTCCCGACAATCAGCGTGAGAGTTGTAGAACGGACCGAATCTTACAGATGTAGTATATATAAACAGAAAACGATTTTCGAGATATTTGGGAATTGAGTCATAATTTGGCTGTTTTATTTTGGTTACCCTATAACTATAGTTTCTATAATAAAAAAAATACTTTGGTTAAATATAGATGTATAGGTAGTAGTATTTATATATATATTTTTTTATTTTTTTTTTTATTATTTTTTTTTTATTATCGGTTCTATGATTCTAAGCGTAGGTTTTGCTTTGTTGAGGTAAGTCTGCATCAAGAGAGCAAACGGAGAAGGAACGTTCGAGATTTCGAGTTCCGTGGTTAGTACTGTCCGTATTATTGTTGTGAGGGTTAGGTAGTGTTGATATTATTAAGGTTTGACGATTGGGAGGAATCTGTTGGATAGGCTGTAGATTGACATAGGTAGTTTCGGGTTTAGTTACTGATCGTCCTTTAGTGCGTTCTTCCAGTTCCATGGTGTTAATTCTTCTGCAACTGTTTTGTCTTTTACATTTCGGGAATTTACATTTCTAACTAAGAATAATAATTATTGTTATTATTAGTAAATTAGTAGTGAATCCGGCAGCAATATACGTATAAGTGCGGTTGCGTTCGTGATGTTGTGTAGCAATATCCTTACATTTTGATTCAATTTCGTTTAATGAAATAATATCGTTATTTTCCTTCCATTTCTTTAACTGAGTAGTCGTTTCGATCTCTAGAGTTTTCGGTATTGTGAAAAAGGTAGTAGGTTGTTGTAGGGACAATAATGGTGGAAGATCGTAAGTTATGTTGGGGTTGTAAACGTAAGTTTCATTTATTTCTATGGTGTTTATTCCATAAATGGTTATATGCGGTGCATTGGCCCTGTAAAGTAAAAATTCTGTTTCCTAATAGTTGAACGTTAGTGTCTGGTTTGCCTGGACACGAGATTTGTAGAGGTATTGGATTCAATGTAGAGAAAAGCCATTCATCTGTTGAATCTAATTTCATCCAATGAGGTGTGGGATTAGTACTTAGTAATAACTTGCAACTTCTTATGGCTTGTGAGGTTGGTTGTGAATATAAGAAATATTCGCAATTTGGCGAGCTTGAAGGAGAAAGTACAGGGTATTTGGGTAAACAAAGAAGAGAATGTTTACTTTTTAAACAATCGTTTAGGTAAGTAGAATCAGCTAAGAAATATTTTTGTGAGTCAGGTGTAACTATTAAGTTGGTAAATTCCGGTTTTATACTCGCATACCCTGTGAAATTGTTATAAATTTCCTTAGGGACTGGTAAAACATGTATTTCGTAGTTTAGAAATTTAGTATGATCTGTAAGTGGGAAGTCTATTATAATGTTCATTTTGCCTTGAATTAAGAAAATGTTAGTTTTAGAAAGTGTCAATAACTTTTCTAAGGTTATTGTAGTATGATCTAGAGGAAGAGCGTGGTCTACGTTTTGTTTGTTTATTTCAGTAAGTAATGATTTGAATTGATTTTGACTTAGAATCAATGGATTTAAGTGTCCATGTGAAGTATCTCCAATCGTTTCAAGCAAAGTTTTTAGAGATTCTATATGATAGTTTATTGATTGTGCAAATTGTGCCGACCATATGACCATGGATTGGATTGCAACACCTTTGGATTGCTCTGTTGATGTTCTATTGATTAGAGTTAAAATTACATTATGTAATCTGTTTAATTCTTTTTCATAATTATTAAGTTTTTGATGGATATGGTTTAGGTTAGAACTAACTATATGTGTTTGGTTCGCTGCAAGTTTAGCGACAGATTTCTGGTTTTCGTGCAAGAAGTTTATTTGTTGATTGATTTCTTCTCTGTCTTCTGCGTCCATAGTGCCGAACAGTTTTTTGCTGGCCCATCCTATAAATTCTATTGGTGTTCCTCTTTTGGTTAAGATAGGGGATAGGTCAGTCTTATGTGATTCTGAGGTCACAGGGGTGAGAATGTTAGAAAGTTCGTCGTAACGAGCTTTTAATTCATTGAGTTGTTTTTGATAATGGTTCAGAGGAATGAATTCATTACATTGGTTATCGAATACCTTTACGCAGTCGTTAAAAGTTTTCTGTAGTTGTTTCTTTTTCCAAGGGATTGGGTCCTTTAGGTTTTGTAGATCCAAGATTATGGTTACTCTGCAGTGACTGCGTATAAGTTTTACTTCGCCCAAATTCTCATAGTAAATCCCTGGATTTTTATGTAATTGAATGGTGCGGTAAGTAGTCCTTTCAAGCTGCGCTTGTGTTAACGATGAAATTAATGTTAGGACAGTCACGATTGGAAGACGCTGATTCATGATTTGATGTATTACCTTTAATCTGTAACATAGACAATTTATAAGGAATATAGTTGTTTACTTTAAATTTCGTTCAATAGTATAATTTTAACCATAGGCTTTCTTAACCTTATCCATATGTCTGATTAATTGTTTGCCGTTAGTTGATTCGATAAGTACGTTATTGTTTTGATAAATTTCGCGCATTGTAAACCTACCGTTATAGTATTTATCTAGTTTTCCTTTTCGTGGTTCTTTTAGGATATATACCTCTTTACCAATTTCTAAGTTTTGAGGCCGAGCTTTTTTGTCACATTGTTGTTTACTTTTGTATTTTGATTGTATGAGATTGTCCCTAGCTACTTCTCGTAAATCTCTTAAACATTTGATTAAATCGCACAGATAATCGTTATATGTTTCTATGTTAAATTCATCCGGTGTTACCGTTGGGGTTCGTGCAATTTTTCCGAATATTAGTTCGAAAGGAGTACAACCAATCGAAGAATGAACCGATGTGTTATATTCAAACATAGCGGAAGGAATTATTTTGTCCCAGTCCTGTTTGTCGGCCCGAGTGCGTAAGTAATTAGCGAGCATAGCATGACTGCGCTCTAGAGAGCCGTTGGAAGATGGATGATAGGGTGTTGTTGTTATTAAGTTAATATCAAGGAATTTCGCTCGATTTTGTAGTAGCTGATTTCTGAAACTTCTATGAATGTCTGACAATATCACCATAGGGACACCGAATTGTGCAATAAAGTTTCTTGCTATGGCATCTGCTATGGTTGTTGCTGTCAGATTAGGTATTGGAACCGCAACACAATATTTTGATACTGGGCACTGTTTAGTGAGTATGTGTTTGTTACCGGAAGTCGTAATTGGTAGTGGACCTACCGTATCGATAGCTATCTTATAAAAAGGTTCGGAAGGAGTATCAGTGATGATCATTGGTTCCCTAGTTCGGATTCGAACTAATTTTTGTTCTTGACAAATGTGACATCTTCTTACAAAGTCCTCAACTTCTCTTTTTATTCCTTTCCAATAATAATGTTCTCTTATTCTTCGATATGTTTTCCCTATGCCTCGGTGTCCGCCGAATAAGCTAGTATGACACTTAATTAAAATGTCTTCTCTAGCTTCCGGTGACGGTAGTTTGTTTACTCCTAGGCATACTACGATGGTGACCTTTAAGTGTCGGAGGCAATTTAAAAGGATTTGTAGAAGTGCGTTTTGTGGAATTTTTATTGTGATTTCTCCCCTTTTTGCTATTCTAAAAGATGTTATTTTCTTTTCTTCTAATATTTCGCCTAGGGCTTCGAAGCAACCTTTTAGGTCTGATGGTTTAATTTTATCTTCATGGTTCCTTGTAATTACTAAACTAAATATATATCTTGTCCGACATTGAGTTATTATTACGTCTCCGACTTCGGGTTCTGTTTTTCTTAAATCATTTTTGGTTATAGCTTGTATGTCATACAAAAGTTGATTGTTTTCTGAGTCCATCTGTAGATCAGCTGATACGAACTGCACTAAATTATCTTTAGTGAATGTTAAGCATTCTCTGGTGGTAAGGACTTTTAATTTCTTATATTTGTTAAAATATGGCTGTAAAGATTCACACGAATCTTCTCCGTTGTTTTGGGTCTTGAGGATGTATATAATATCTGGGGTTTTATTAATCGAAGGTACCGTTTAATCGGGTATATATGGTTGAATATTGGGGTGTTCGCCTAAGGTTCGTTTTGGTAATTCGAGCTTCTTTGATATTGTCTGTTCCCCTTCCGATTCTGGTTCCTCAATTGTAGATAACTTTTTCCAATTCATCGAGGCCTTGTGGTGTGACGTGAAGGGTGTTGAGCGTGCTCTCGTTTCCTTATTTAGGGACTCTAAGGGTGTGGTAATCTTTGAGCTTTTAGAAGATTCGGAAATCGGAGGTTCGGTTTCGAGACGTTTTGGAATAAGACTTGACATTCTTGTAGGTGTTTTGAGATTGTTCATGTCATCCTCATTAAGTTCTGATTCTTTTTCACTGTCACTTTGATTTATAGGTGAAAGGTGAAACGTGTCTGATGGTCTATAAAGTCGTGAGGTAAATGAGGTAGATCGTCTCTTTGGTCCTTTTATAGGTGACTTATGTGTTAATGCTGTAGGATTTTTATAAGTTGGAAGTGATGTAGCTTTTTCTCTTATATTTTCGTTTATCCATGCTGTTATTGTATCCTTGGATATTTCCTCTTTAGTTTTATTGGTTGGTGAATTTGGAAGGGATTTAACTTCTCGCGTGTCAGGGAATGCTTTTCCTTGTCCACCTTCCCAGTCTATCGTGCTCCTGTCGCTGGAGTAATTGTATTGCTCGGGTTCTGATTCACCTTCTCCCTCAGGATCATCGTCAAGGTTCCTCAGATGAGAGTTCATTGAAAAATAAGAATCTTTTAACCCTTCTAAAAATTTTTTTGTTTCTTCTGGTGTAAAAGTAGTTTCTTTAAGTTCTTTTGTTATGTCCTTATAACTTTCTTGGCATTCTTCAGGTGCCAATGATTTCCTCATGGTTGATTGGAAACATGGGTTAGGGATTTCATCTTCTGATGAGGAAGATGATGAATCCATCGAATGGTGTGCGATTATAGTTTTTGTTGGTAGATAATTGGAAGCCGTGGGTTCGGCTGAACTAGACTTACCCGTATCGTCTTGTTCTGCTGACGGTTTCGAAGGGTCACCGAGTGTATCCATTTAGGATTCTGCCTCGGTATTGGACGGCTCGTTCTCCTTCTCTAGAAGCGAAGGCGTGATCGAACGGTCCTTCAATGGTATAGGTATTATTTCCTCCTCATAAGTGGCCAGAGACTCTACTTCCGCACTTTCGCTTTCGTTTTCACTGTTCTGTGCTATGCTGGATTCTCCTGACATACTTATTGCAGTTGGTTGCTTTTTAGTGTTAGGTTCATTTTGTTTCCTGAATCGAACTCGTTTTGCTATAGTACTTCCATCAAGATTAGCTTGATTGCTCGTGAATCCAACTGGTGGTACTAAGGGTGCATTTTTACTTCCCTTTTTACGTCCTCTTGTTGGGTTTGGTTTTTCTTGATCTGAAGTATTCACCTTGTTAGTTGTTGATGCTTGTCTGGCTAACGATGCTTTCGTAGGTTTGGGCATTACAGTTCTGAGTGGATAAGCCATGACCTTTCTAGGATCCGGTATTGATTCGTAATAATCGGAATCATCGTCTATGGTTACGTCTACGGGATTCCTAGAAAGCGCGTAGGCACTAATGTTAAGACGACCAGCTTTATATTTAAACGTGTATCGGTAACCTCTTAATCTGGCCCTCCAACGATTGAGTCTACTCATAGGGTCTTTTATACTTTCGATCCAAGTTGAAGGTTCATGATCGCCATAGACAGTAAAGTGTCTTCCATAAAGATAATGTTTAAAATATAATATTGCAGATATTACTGCTAGACATTCCTTCTCGGTAGTGGAGTAATTTCGTTCGCTTTTATTGAGAGAGCGAGACATGTAGGCCACTGGGCGATCCTGTCCTGGTTCTCCTTGACTAAGGACTGCGCCTAATGCATAATCTGATGCATCGACAGTTGAAATAAAAGGCTTATTAAAGTCAGCATTTATTAATATAGGTGATTCACATAATGCCCCTTTTAACTCGTCGAAGCTTTTCTGTTGTTCTTCGGTCCATTCAAATCTATGTTCTTTCTTTAATAATGTATTGAGCGCTTTTGATTTTAGCGCAAAATCTTTAATAAATCGCCTGTAATATCCCGCCGATCCAAGAAATTGACGTACGTTAGTTATTGTTTTAGGTTTAGGAAAATTTTTTACTGCGTTTATTTTCCCTGAATCAGGATTGATTCCGTATCTTCCTATTTTGTGACCCAAATAGGTGACCTCTGATTTTAAGAATTCACATTTATCGATTTGTAGTCTAAGCCCTGCGTCTGATAATCTATTGAACACCTTTAATATTTTTTGTTTGTGTTCATCCAGATCTCTGGCGTAAACAATAATATCGTCTAAATAGACAAAAATTTCGGTTCCTTGCATTCCTAGCATTACTTGATCGAAAAGCCTTTGGAAGGTTGGAGGTGCATTAGAAAGGCCGAAAGGCATAACCGTGAACTCGTAATGCCCGTAGGGAGTGGTAAAAGCCGTCTTCTTTCGATCCTCTGGAAAAACTTCGACTTGGTGAAAGCCGTTGGCCAGATCGAAAACTGAGAAGTATTTTGCTCCGCCTAATTGTTCTAATATTTCATTGATATTAGGGAGTGGATATGCATCCGGGATGGTCTTTTCATTTAGTTTTCGATAGTCGATTACTAATCTGTAACGTTTGTTTTCTTGAGAATCCGGTTTCTTTGGTACTATCCATAGTGATGAGTTATAAGGTGAGTTCGAGTTTTGTATTGAACCGTCTTGTAAAAGTTTATTTACCTGTTTGCGCACTTCTTCGTGTAAGGCTGGTGGGTAACGATAAGGTTTTGTATAGACGGGTATTTTATCCTTAGTATTAATTCGATGTCTTATATAAGTCGTACGTGATAGCATATCTCCAGGCAAGTAAAATAAATGTGGGAAGGTTTCAATAATTTCCTTAATCTGTTTTAATTCTTCTTTTGAGTGATGATCGCGTGTCATCCTGTTTATTATATATTCTATTCTATCTCGTTTGAGGTCATCATCCATTTCCTCTTCTGTATCAAATACTTCTTCCGATTCATCAAATTCAAAGGTTATTAGGTCTTGAAGAGGTATCTCGATTTCGACTACGTCTTCTCGAGTTTTAATTGCCATTGCGTAACAAGTTCTTCCTTTATTTCTTACCACAGCTTCTCCTAAGAAAACCCCAGGAGCGGTATTTACTCTAGGTAAATAGGCTTCACCATCTATTGATTGTTTCGTAGTTGGTAATTTTAAAGCTACCTTACTGCGTGGTGGTAAGCGATGTACAATATTGCAACCGATTTTCTTACCTTCAGGATTCATTTTCTTATTAGAGTTGTAAGGAGATTCATTTTCGAAAGAGTCTAAATAGGGTAATTGTTGTAAGGCATTAGAATCTCCCCTTTTGCTATTAGGGTTCGACTTTTTTAGATTCTCGTCCTTAGACGTTTGGTTTATTTCACCTTTTGTTTCCATGACTTTTTCTTCATTAAAAATTATTCCACGTTCTTCGTCAAAACTTGTGCTTATTCTTTCTAAGAATGGTATAGGGTCTATTGGTCTTTTATCTATTATTTTTATCTATTATGTACTTATAATAAGTACTTGAAGCTTGTAGTCGACTTTAGCCCATTCATCATTAAAATAAGGTGATCCTAATATAGCTTCGTGCGTAAGGGGTGATGATGTAGGTAGTACATAAAAAGTGTGCATAGAATCGAGTATTTCCATTTCTACAATGCCTACCGTGTCTATAGGTAAGGAAGAAATTCCTGTAACGGTAATTGCTTCACTAGTATTGATTAATGTATCACCCTTAAGAGCGTCACGTCTCACTCCATTGATATCTGCTGCTGTGTCTAAAATAAAAATGCCCTTTCCATTCCTCAACGTGGAAACGGTTAATTGTACTGTGGGGCAAGTTCCTCGACTTCTTGCGCAACGGATTCTTCCGCTCTGACTAGGTTGATTTGTGTTGGACGCGACGATAGGGTATTGTTCGCCGGTGTGTCCACTCGGCGAGCACCCTGGTAGTTTAAAGAACCGTTGTTCACATTTGTATAAGGTCTGAATGGAGAGGTTGGTCTAGGATTATTATTAGTTTCACGGAAGTCATTGTTACGTGATTGGTAATAGGATCGTTGCTGATTAGGTAAGGGTAGGTTTAGCGGATTTTGAGGTTCAAATTGATTATTATTTGTCGAAGGAAAACCAGGATTCATTGCATAATATGCATAAGGATTATATAAATTAGGATATATAGGTGGATAAAATGCAGGTGGATACATAGGAAATTGATGATGTTGAAAATATGGACCTTGCGGTTCAAATGATGCCTTAGGAGTGGTACCACTTGTAGATGATTGTGTTCGTGGGTTCTTTAAGATACTAATGGGTGTATTAGTTTCTGCCTTGGTTTGTTGTGCTTCTTGTCTATAGCTTAATTGTGGAGGAGCAATGATACGTCCTCCTTCAATCGTGGTATGTGGAAAAAGGGTATCGTTATGATCGTAATAATAGGGAATATTTCGGTTAAATATCTCTGAGTCATTCCTGGATGTGAATCTAGATGGTTTCCTGGGTTCATCAGTCTGGTGAATCATTCTTATTTGAGGATGGTTATTACTGGATGAACATAAATATTTCTCTAAATTTTTAGTAACCTCTAATGCTTCGTCAAGTGTTTGTGGATTTGCGATAATAACTGCTGTTCTCCATTAATCTGGCAGTCCTCTTAAGAAAGCTTCAAGGGCAAAAATTTGTAATTGTGGGGTTTGGTTTATTTCTCGCTCTTCTTCTACTAGATTCTCCCTTATGGCTGCTTGAGCCAGGTTTACCAAGTAAGTTAAACGTCCATGATATTCTCGCACATTTTCATTTTGGCCCATGCATGCATTGGTCAAGGTTTGAATGTAATATCCATATGATCTGCTAGGAGCAAATCTACTCTTTAGATGATCCTTAAGTTCGTCTATTAAATTGATCGTATGACCTAATATTGAGTGCCTAGCTTTTCCTTTCAGTTTTGATATTATGGATCGTAAAAGTAATCTTTCCTGTGCTGCAGGAACCAATTGTCTTCCATTTTTAATGTCCTGAATGAAATCTTTTAGTTATGGGTTGGTTCCATCAAAATACGGTATGTGCACCGTAGCAGCTTATATAGTTACGCTGGTAGCTAAGGATGTAACTGCATCGTGTGACGTATTCAAATGTTCAAGTATTTGCAAACTTCTATCAGCTTGTAATTCTGCCTCGAACGCTGCTAATCTTCTGGTGCGTTCAGCCTCATCTTGTATTTGCATTATTTCTCGTCTAGTAGCCATATTGTATAATTATTAT
This sequence comes from Anastatus disparis, assembly GCA_017163975.1. Lineage (NCBI taxonomy): Eukaryota > Metazoa > Arthropoda > Insecta > Hymenoptera > Eupelmidae > Anastatus > Anastatus disparis. Next base: position 1,033,093 of record JAFFSR010000315.1, on the reverse strand, counting down.
GTTTGACTATAATGATTATTGTTTAGATTAGTTATAAATTTGGTTTTTTTTTTATATTTTATTTAATAATTGTTTATATTATATTTATTTATTTTTGTTTATTTAATATTATTGTTTGGCATGTCAACGTTTGCTTATACAAAAAAAAACATTTTGATGGTAATAGTATGAAAGAAAAGGTAACACAAAAATATAGTGATAAAAAAAATTTTCTTTCATTTTTTTTCTGTTTTCTTTTAAATTATTAATCTAAAGTAATCAATTCTATATTATTTCTTCTAGCCATTTCCAATATATGCATCGGTATCGTATGAACAACTTGTTGTTTAATTTGCGGCGGTGGTGGTGGAGGTTGTATAATTTCTTGCACCGGCTGTACTGCAATCACTCTATGAGGTGGTACTGTTGCTCTTGGTACAAGAATATGATTTTCCAAGTTTACGTTCACGTCCTTTACCCAAACAATGAAGCGTTCACGCTTCGCACCTTTTAATCCTAAGCGGTCTGCAACTTGACGTATTTTGTAATTTCGACCGGATTTAGTCATCTACTCCAAACAAATAGTAAATACTTGTTAGCCGGATTGAAATTAAAGTTAAAAGGGAAGAGAGGGAAAAAATTTTTATTTTATGAGACCTCTCTCTATCATCAATACCCTTTTCTTACCTTTCGGCAATTAAGGCATTTATAAGTTCAGCCTTGCAGCTAGAAATCTTATAAATGTTGACTCAAAAGAAAGGAAATCTAGATTTTTGAATGCTAATAGACTTTTCGTGCCTTTCGGCGCTCTAAGTATTTCATAAATGTAGCCTTTCAGCTATATAATTTATGAATTTAGCCAAAAATTCAGATTAAATCATAAAAGGTTATTATTGTATCGGGTAATTTTAATTATTTAGTCGACCGATTTGAATATCAATTTGTTTAATTTTTCTTACTTATATTATAGATATTAGTATAAATATTATTGTTTATTATTATAAAATATTTATTAATTAAATTTTTGATAATATTATCTGCAATAATTTATACAAATAGAAATTTTATAAGGGAAATTTAGGTTAAAGTACAAAAGCTATAGTTTTAATGGAAATGAATCTTTTCATAATTCATTAGTGTTATAATTTATTATAATTATAATTTTTTTTTATATATACATATGTATATTTATATATATATATATATATATATATATACATATATATATAAAAGAGATTAAATGTTCATTAATATTTTGTAATTTTGAATATTGAATTCATATTAATTATTATATTGTAATTTTTATTTGGTTATCATAAAGGTTATATTTTATTTAAGTTTAATATAAATTCTGTTAAAAGAATTTTTATTCAAGTTACTTTATGAATCTGGGTCAGTGAACCGCTGACTCAGCGTTTTGTTGTTTGACTTTTAACGTCGCGAAGTCGTACATATAGGTAAACGATAGAAACACACAAGTTGTAAGATTATGCTGACTCTTAACTTTTGACTTGTAGATGGTCGTTGACCATACAATTGAAACAAAATGTTTTATTATTATTTTATATATTTTAATATTGAATTTCTTCATTTTATGAAACCTCTCTTTATCATCAATACCCTTTTCTTACCTTTCGGCAATTAAGGCATTAATAAGTTCAGCCATGCCGCTAGAAATCTTATAAATGTTGACTCAAAAAAAAGGAAATCCAGAATTTTGGATGCTAATAAACTTTTCATGCCTTGGAGCGCTCCAAGTATTTCATAAATGTAGCCTTTCAGCTATATAATTTATGAATTGAGCCAAAAATTCAGATTGATTCATAAAAAGAAAATTTATTTTAAATTAATTATATATAATATTTTTATCTCAAATAAAATAATAATGTATAAATTTTTTTTTTTTAAATATATATAACTTGTTATTTCTTTATATAACAGTTATATATGGCGAAATTGTAAATTTTCTATTTATTTTAAATAAGTATTATTTATTATAATTGAGTTATAATTTATAAAATTTCTTTAACAGGTGAAAGGTCTTACTGGTTCCCCACAAGGGATGCTATTTGTTACGACTGGATTTGTTTCGGTCGTTGAGTTCACAAAACGAAATAAATTTCTTTTTATTGGGAACCAGTTTGTAGTCCCAGGACTTACCTATCACCTTTTAACTAAATATTTATTAAAATTAAATTCTAATTTAGTTTTAGAATAACCAAATTTTTATAAAAATTAATATTAAGTTTTAATTATTTAAATAAATTTCTCCTTTTGTGTTTTCTTTTTCTTTTATTTTTTTAATTTAATAATTAATACACATTTTGTTATTTATTAAATATAAAAATTTTCTTACGATTTAATATTCCAGGAAGAGAGGGAAAAGATATACAAATGTATCCCTTGAAGTTCCGTCCTTTAATCTCCGCTTAAATTAACTTATTCCTACACGGTTAAGTTATCCGTGGCCAGATTAGGTTAGATTTTTCAACTCTCGGTCGTCTAGCGCTCAGCTAATTTATTCGTTCAAGTCGTCACTTGCACTTGTTTGTCCTTTTCACTAAATATTTATTTATATAAATTTTTTTTATTTTAGTTTTTTTTTCGTGAAATAGGTTTCTAGCCTATTTATGCAAAAATTGTAAAATTTATATTTTTCTATATTATTAGCGAAGTAAGTTTCTAAGCTACTTCCTAATGAATTTTATGATAAATAAACTGATTTAAAACTAACACTGACTTTATCTCAGCGGACCAGCAGAGCCGACTTTTGTGGTTGCTATCGAATTAAGACAAAAGGCGAAGAGTGACGTAGGGGGCTGTTTTTATTGCCTTGCGCCGGGCGATCGAGAGATGGAAAATCCAATCAAAACCTGACAAGCAGCTGAAATTTTCAGGACAGAAAATCATTCGATTGTTTTAGAGTTCATTGGCTTGCTTACCAATGCATTCTTGTACTTTCTTCTCCGTCTCTTCTTTACATTTGAAGTTTTCGCAATTTTTAAGAATGCTGACTCGGGACATCGCATGGAACTACTTTTTGTTTAAATTGAAAAAAAAATAGATTAATGAATAATTCCAATCCTTAATACAATTCATTTAACAATTTATAAGGGTTTAGCTCCATGGGATGTCACAGCTAATATAATTTTTTTTATATAATAAAATATAATATAAAATATATTAAAGTAATAAATCAATAAAAATAATAAATATATCTTTTATAATAACGGAAGATTAATAAAATATATTGAAACAGTAATTTAACATATGTTTATATAATTAAAAGACTTAATTGCATTAAGATATATTTAAGAAAAAAAATAAAATTTAATAAAATATTTACTTTACAATTTTATTTATGAAGTACATGGATTACTAATTAATTGAATTAATATTATTATTATTATGATAATAGTATTAAAAGTTACAAAAAATCAAATAAAATCATATTATAAATTATACATTTTTAATTAAAAATTATTTTATGAAACAAAAAAAATTAATAAAATTCATATCATTATGTATTATATTATATTAATTTTTTTAATTAATGAATAATATTAAAAATTATCTATTATTAAATAAATAATCGATAATTTAAAAAAAACAAACATGAAAATACATTCTATTAATTTTGTAAAAATTATTTTAATATATCTTTTTTAATACTTACAAAAAAGTCAAGGATATTAAAAAATAATATGGATGTATATTCTATACATCCAAAAGACTTAAAAATAAAATTAAGATATATCAAAAATAAAAGTAAAATATTTAATAAAAAAAGAAAAATTATATTATTTAATTATATCGTTTTATTTATGGAATATATTAATTAATAATATTATGATTGTCATAATGATATTAAAATTTATTGTAAAATATATACTTTGAATAAAACTAATAAATAAAAAAAAGAAAATATATTAATTTTAAGTATATAAATTAAAGATACTTAATATTATAAAAAAATAATAATAATTAATATTCAAATATAAAAAATAATTGGAAAATTTTTAATAATAATAATATTAAAAGACATAGAATTCAATCAGGTATTCAACTTTAAATTTAGAATAATTATAATAAAAAAAAATTTCTGTCAAATATTATTGTGAGACATGTTACATTAATATTTAATTGAAAAATATCAAGTTATAATAATTATTCTCATAAACATACTTAAACAAAGATTTAAAAGAGATAAATATTAATTGGAAAATTGTTGTATAACAATAATATAATAACAAATTGTACAAATGATAAAATGACTTTGAAAACTTTGTTTAAATATGTAATACTGATGGTAAATGATGGATTGTAAATAGAGTCTATGGTATAAGGAGGAAGGAATATAGACTCTCATGGTTGTGTAGAACTATAGGCGAAGGTAACTATGGTTTTATTTTGAATAATTATATAAAAAAAAGGAATAATTTTAATTAATTTTAACATGTCTTAAAATAACTTAAAATTATTATAATTGATTTTATATAATTATTTAAAATAAAACAAAAAAAAACCAACGCGCCGTAATACCATACATTTCTTATTATTTAATTTATAATGATTGTAAGGTATTATTGACAGTACCTCTTTAGGTGGTGTGGAAATCTGTCTCAGCAAATATATAATTAATATTAATTTTTTTAATAATTTTTGTGAGTACGAATTTCATTACTGACTGACATTTTCATTAATGTAAATATGCACGGGGTTGGCGAGCAGCGCGAGCAGGAGGAACCCCTAGTATATATATATATATATATATATATATATATATATATATATATATATATATATATATATATATATAATAGAAATATCAAAGATTAGCGATAGTACCTAATTATGATTGTTATTATTCTAATACTATTATAGAAATATTTTTATAATATAAGAATGATATATTATTATGAACTTTTATTCTGTGAATGCAGTTATAGAGAATTTCATTTAATATATATCTTTTAGTATTGGAAATCATAAAACAAATCTGATCATATGAAAAATGAATCACAATACGATATATCTATAATAAAAAGAGAATATACAAATAGGTCAGAAATATGATTAGGGGGAGGATACGGGGGTCCAATGGCTGATCACGAAGGGGGAAAGAGGGAACAGTTTTCTATAAATACATAAAAGTAGCCATTAACGATCAGATTGACGGCATTATTTAATCAGAGGATAAGGAAGCAGGATAGTACTCAGGACTGCAAAACGCTTAGGACTATATATATATAACTGAGTATATTGGTAACTTGACATGAAATGTTCCATATATACTTATAAACCTCTGTATATGCGAGCGTGTTGACATGACATATATCTAAACCTGGGCGTATGTGCGTGTATGTATGCGAGATAACATAAACTGTCCCAAAAACATATAAATATACATGTGAAAAATTGTCATAAAACGTCCTATATATATATATATATATATATATATATATATATATATATATATATATATATATATATATATATATATATATATATATATATATATATATATATATATACATATACATCTAAACATGTACTTGAAATTTGTATTTATATATATGGGACCGTTTCTGTCAATTCGCATGCACTTATTCACATGGGCTTATAAATATATATACACACACATATATATGTGTGTGTATATCTGTGTACACTTATACATGAGGTATTTAATGTTAATTCACACGCGCGCGCACATACACAGGTTTATATATACGGGACGTTTCATGTCAATTTACATGCATGACACACGTACTTGAGTTTATATATATTTTTCTTTATATATATATATGGGACTGTTCCTGTCAAGGTGCGCGCACACACACACACACACACACACGCACACAAACACACACACAAACACACACACACACACACACACACGCACGCACGCACGCACGCACACACACACACACACACACACACACACACACAGGTATATATATATATATATATATATATATCAACTTGTCTGTATGTGTGCGTGCGGGTCGACATGAAATGTTGCATATATATGAGCCCAGGTGCGTATGTATGTGCGCGTCCACATATGTTTTTCCATATATATATATATGATAAAAATTCCTTAGTACGTTTAATTAGAAATGAATTGTGGAATTTTTAATTAAAGCCCTCAAATTCACAAATCATAATCATAACTGACGCTCTTTCAATTCACGATTACATTTTGATTTCCTAATTGGAATTTATTTAATTAAGGATTCCTTTTGATTTTGTAATTAAAGCCCTTTCGATTTACGATTACATTTTGATTTCTTAATTGAAATTTATTTAATTAAGGATTTCTTTTGAATTTTCAATTAAAGCCCTTTCGATTCACCATTACATTTTGATTTTTTAATTGAAATTTATTTAATTAAGGATTCTTTTTGAATTTTCTATTAAAGCCCTTTTAATTCACGATTAGATTTTGATTTGTTAATTAAAATATTTTTAATTATCAATTTAAAAGGAATTGTTAATTAAATAAAACTTTAATTACGAATTAAAAAATCATTTGTAATTCAAATAATTTCTAATTACTTTTTTAGCAACCCTGTCTACATCTATGTTAGATTAACAAATTAGAAACATAAATTTTTAAAGTCATATGAAATTGTTCAAATGATAGTAATTTTTCTTAAAGAACGCAATGGAATATTTTAATACACAAAGATTTAATTCTTCATATAATCAATTTCACGAAGATTAATTGTATAATTATTTTTATGTAATAAATAATAAGGCGATAATTATTTTAATAAATTTTTGGATTCAAGACAACACAAATTAATATAATTGATCATTTTAATTGTTTTTATATCTCAGGTGAGTACACTTTTTTATACTCTGAATATTTTAATTTATTTAGTTCTATAAAAAAATATTTACATTTTTTTTTGTATACACAACGTTAATTGATTCTTTCCGAATTTTTTAAAATGTTCCAATAGAAACATAGAAAACAACAAAACGAGCCAATGGAAGTTCAGGATTTCAAAAAATTCGGAAAGAATCCATTAACGGTAGATGTACAATGTTTAATTATTTAAGGCAGAAACTTTTTTATCTTATAATTATTGCATTAAATCTTTTTGAAATAACCTAAAAAGACTTTTGTAAGAAAATACTTTATATTTTCTTGAAAATCTTTTTAACTCTGATTAAATTCATTTTATTTTTTCAAAATTATTGTTTGTTTTCTTTTAAGAAGTCCTTTTAAAATCTTTTTAGTAGGAAAGTATATAATTTAAATAATTTTCCATCAAACTTGCATTTAATGTAGAATTAAAGTTTGTATTATGAAGCTAATGATTGAATTTAAATTATTTAATATTGTATGAAAGTCCTTTCTACAAGAATTCGTTTATAATTTCATATTTTAAATTTTGTTTTGATTTTGAAAATATTTTTACTATAACTTCATAATCTTCTCGTATATCATTTGAATCTTCTTGGTCATTATTTTTTTTTTAAATAACACCTTTTAACATTCTTTGTAAATCATTATAACGTATTATTTTATGAAATATATCATCAGGATTTATTATAAAATTTCTCGAAAGAATATTTTATATTCTGACGCCCCAAAGCGCCCTGTTCTTTCTCTTTTATTTTTTCTTGTACATTGTTATGATTTTTATTTAATTTTTTTTTTCTTATTTTCTTTATTATTAATTATTACAATTCTTTAATTATTTTTCTTATTTTTTCGCTGTATTTTGTGCTATTATTATTTAATTATTTGAAATTCTTATTATTTTTTAATTTAATAGCATTTAATTTTTTTCTTATTTTTCAATTATTTATTTTCTTTTGAATAATATATTTCTTATTTATTAAATTATTAGTTATTTATATTTTAATTTATGAAAAAGTACATTTTATTCTTTTTATTATTTTTATTCATGAATTTCGAATTACAAGCGCATAAAGGCATAGTAAGCGCGTGACCTATATACAAGGTTGTATATAGGTCAACGCACAGCTGGCTTACAGCGCGCAAGGCAACCTCACAGCGCGATTACTATGTCTTAACATTTAAGCGTATAAGAGCGAGCGAGACGCAGAAATAAAACTCCGAAACTTTGTAAAGTGCGTGCGCAGCTTTAAAAGCTCCCCACCATTGTAAGACTGATGGAGAGAAGCTCTGCGCGTATAAAAACACGAGTCTCGCTGACTCGTGCGCCTCATTCTTGAATCAACTCGGACAAGTAACAATTGGGATATACAAGTGCTTAGGCTTAACGCCCTTTGTTTACCTGAGTTGACATTTAATTAAGAATCTAATATTAATTTCTTGGCCGTAGAATATTTTTGGCTTAGCAATTGGGACATACAAGCGCTTAAGCTTAACGCCCTTTGCTTTTTAAAGCCAAAAAATTAAAATAAACTTAATTTAATAAACCGATAACAATTGGGACATATAAGCGCCTAAGCTTAACGCCCTTTGTTATCTAAGGTTTTTATTAAAAAAGAAATTCAAATCCAGCTCTATTGACTCTGGGGACATACAAGCGCTCTAGGCTTAACCCCCCAGGTAAATAGTTAGAACTATCAAATAAAATAAAACATATTGAGCTTACGTCTTTAAAGAGCTTTCCTTTTTATCTCACCGGAGAGTAATTTTTTTTTTGTAATTATATATATATTTATTTAAAATAAAAAGTCATTTAATATAATTTATATATTTATCTTTCTTTTTATTACAAACAATAAATATTTTATTCACTAACCGAAAAAACGTCCAGCTTTATAAATACGCTGGCGTTCTACTAATAAAATATTTAACAGCTACCCTCTAATCTAGCCTATTGCCCGAACGGAGCTTGTGTAGTTTGCTATTAAAGTATTCAATAGCTACCCTCCAATCTGGCCCACTGCCTGAACGGAGCTTGCGTAGTTTATTAAATACATTAAAGAAAATTATACAAGTCGCGTACATAAAATTAAAGATCTACCGCGTTTATATTATACGCCAGGGTTGCAAATATTTAAATCATTTTGGGCTTTAAATAAATTTTAATTCACAAATCCTTTTTGAATTCGTAATTAGAGTTTTATTTAATTATCAATTCCTTTTAAATTAATAATTAAAAATATTTTAATTACCAAATCAAAATCTAATCGTGAATTGAAAAGGCTTTAATTAAAAAATCAAAAGGAATTCTTAATTAAATAAATTTCAATTAAGAAATCAAAATGTAATCGTGAATTGAAAGGGCTTTAATTACAAAATCAAAAGGAATTCTTAATTAAATAAATTTCAATTAAGAAATCAAAATTTAATCGTGAATTGAAAGGGCTTTAATTCCAAAATCAAAAGGAATCCTTAATTAAATAAATTTCAATTAAGAAATCAAAATGTAATCGTGAATTAAAAGGGCTTTAATTCCAAAATCAAAAGGAATTCTTAAAAGAATTAATTTCAATTAAGAAATCAAAATTTAATCGTGAATTGAAAGGGCTTTAATTCCAAAATCAAAAGGAATCCTTAATTAAATAAATTTCAATTAAGAAATCAAAATGTAATCGTGAATTGAAAGAGCGTCAGTTATGATTATGATTTGTGAATTCGAGGGCTTTAATTAAAAATTCCATAATTCCTTTTTAATTAAACGTTTTAAAGGAATTTTTATCATATATATGTATATAGAAAAACATATGTGGACGCGCACATACGCACCTGGGCTCATATATATGCAACATTTCGTGTCGACCCCAACGCACACATACAGACAAGTTGATATATATATATATATATATATATATATATATATATATATATATATGTATATATACATACATACATACATACAAACGTGGGACATTCCACGTCAATTAGAAAGCACCCACAGACAGGTTTATATATATGGGACATTTCATGCCAATGCGCATGCACACACACAGAATTATGTATATATATATATATATATATATATATATATATATATATATATATATACATGGGACATTTCAGGTCAACTCGTACGTACTCATGATCACAGGCTTCTCTATATATATGGAACATTTCATGACAACTCTCACATACCTATCCGAGTTCCTTCAGGTTCGCATATATGGGATGTTTCATGTCAATTTTCATTCATGCACACACACGTTAATATACATGGGATTTTTTTATGTAAATTTAAACGCACACACATACAGGTTTATATATATGGGACATTTCATGCCAATGCGCACGCACACATACACACACACACAGCATTATATATATATATATATATATATATATATATATATATATATATATATATATATATATATATATATATATATATGGGACATTTCATGCCAATGCGCACGCACACATACACACACACACAGCATTATATATATATATATATATATATGGGACATTTCATGTCAACTTGTACATACTCATAATCACAGGCTCATCTATATATATGGAACATTTTATGACAACTCTCACACACCTATCCGAGTTCTCAGGTTCTCATACATGGGACGTTTCGTGTCAATTTTCATTCATGCACACACACGTTGATATACATGGGATTTTTTCTGTAAATTTCAACGCACGCACATACAGGTTTATATATATGGGACATTTCATGCCAATGCGCATGCACACACACAGGATTATATATATATATATATATGGAACATTTCATGTTAACCTGTACGTACTCATGATCACAGGCTTCTCTATATATATGGAACATTTCATGACAACTCTCACATACCTATCCAAGTTCCTTCAGGTTCGCATATATGGGACGTTACATGTCAATTTTCATTCATGCACACACACGTTAATATACATGGGATTTTTTATGTAAATTTCAACGCACACACATACAGGTTTATATATATATGGGACATTTCATGCCAATGCGCACGCACACATACACACACACACACAGCATTATATATATATATGGAACATTTCATGTCAACTTGTACATACTCATAATCACAGGCTCATCTATATATATGGAACATTTCATGACAACTCTCACACACCTATCCGAGTTCTCAGGTTTTCATACATGGGACGTTTCGTGTCAATTTTCATTCATGCACACACACGTTGATATACATGGGATTTTTTCTGTAAATTTCAACGCACGCACATACAGGTTTATATATATGGGACATTTCATGCCAATGCGCATGCACACACACAGGATTATATATATATATATATATATATATATATATATATAGGACATTTCATGTTAACTCGTATGTACTCATAATCACAGGCTTTTCTATATATATGGAACATTTCATGACAACTCTCACACACCTATCCGAGTTCCTTTAGGTTTACATATATGCGACGTTTCATGTCAATTTGCATTCATGCATACACGCTTTTATATACATGCGACTCTTCATGTCAACTCATGTACGACCTTACTGACAGGTTTTTGCATATGTATATATGGTCCATTTTATATCTTTATCTTTATATCTTTATATTTATTATCTTTATCCATTTTATTTCAACTCATACGCACACGCACACGCTCACACATACAAACACATATTTAACTTTATATATATATATATATATATATATATATATATATACATTACCTTATCGATGTAGACAATATTTAAAAAATAGTTATTTATTATGCTGTGGTACCCACGATCGCCGTCTTTGGATACCTAGGTGTTAATGACAATTTAACCATCATCTACAGCTAAAACTTTTGAAATTCAACTTATAGTTTAATAACTACTTTGAAGTTGTTTCAAATGTTATCTAGCCAAACATGGATGTTCCGAGTAAGATAAACATTGTCTACAAGAATATCTTTTGAAATTTAGCCATTATTTATTAATAACATGTACGTTTCCCGAGATGACATCTCATAATATCCAGCTGATCCTGGCTATCTGGAAATCGTCTATATGAATGAATTTTGAAATTTTCGATACCGATTATGAAGTTTACAGACATTTGCAGGGACTACGTCAAATGAAACTTGGAGATTCTTTTAGATTTCGATTCTAAGGTTGTTTGATTAGGTTGGAGAATACTCGGAAATAAAAAGATTTTAAAAGAACAATTGTTTAAGATTCATGCAAGTTCCATGAAATATGTTGATTTACTCGTAGTCGATACCCATATATAAAGATCATTCATACAAATCATCTCGCATATGAATTTGCGGTAGTATCCCTACTAATTTATGAATTTTTCGTTCGAATAATGCCAGCGAAATTTAACTTCGAGAAAGCATATTACTATTGTAATTAGTGAATAATTTTAACATTTTTTCATCAAACATCATTCCGATATACAGGTAATAAGCGCTATTATTTAAAAAATTTAAAAAAAGTTAATTTATTTATTTTATACTTTTTAGTCTATTTATTCAATTATTGTATTTTATTTTTAAAGCATGTTTTTAAAATTTTGTATTTTCTATTTTTAAGTTAAAATTGTTTTTATTATCATTTAGAGTTACATTGCAACCAGACTTTTCGAAGATTACACTCAGGTACATCCGTTATCGGCGACTTGGTACTCCAGTTCGACCTCTTCATCCTAAATCATTATTATGCATTATAGATTCACTTTCAAACCTTGAATTAGGTTTCAGCAGCCCCGAAATCTCCCGGGAACCCACCTCGACCCAGAGAAAGCCTCCCCACTTGTACTTCCTCGGAGACGACGTCCATGCGTATTCTGGACAACGTGCATCACTTTGTGGCAATTGTTTGATCTCAAATTCGGTTTTAGCAACCCTGAAAACCCCCGAGAAACTCGCCTTGACCCAAAGAAAGCCTCCCCATTTATACTTCCTCGGAGATGACTTTTCACACCCATTATCATCGACCTGGATGTCCAGGTACCAAAATGACAACTGATTATTGTATTGTCATCCAAGACCAAAGTCTATGCCAATTGTCAGAATTTATATCTGTCAAAAAGTGCCTGAAATCGAGCGCGCAAGATTTGATTACAGACAGACAAACATGCAAACAGACATGAAGGCGAATATAAGAAAAGCGTATATAAAAAAATAATATTTACCTACGTTAAGTCTGCTTTGAGACTAATTATCTTTCGTTTTTATGACAAAAACAAGTAAATTGAATTTGAGAAAATTTCTATAATTTACTTAAATTTATGAAAAAGTCAATATAAATCGTCATTTTTGTAGAATTATGAAGATTATGATTATTTTCGCGGAAATTATAAAGTTATGGAAATTATTTATGGAAACGTTTTCGATTGGAAAATTTGTGATTATTGCAGTTGAATTTTGTTACATCATCATCAGTTATATCCTCGTTAAAATGACCCTAAAATTTCTAAAAGAATCGGAACAAATATTTTTCCGGTCTTTAAAGAATGTTTAAGAGCAGGCCGGATTCGCTGTCCTTGTCTAATTGGCATTTTTGTTATTTACTCAAGTATTAATCGGTGTATCTGCAAATTGAAGGTTAAGCGCAATAGATATTATTATTACAAATATTTATGCACAAGAAAAAAAAAATCTATCGCTTTGTTTTTGAGAAAAGTAAGGAACGCGAAAATATTATAAACATAATCATTTACTTCGGCGTTCCTTACTTTTCTCAAAAACAAATCGGTAGATTTTTTTTTTTCTTGTGCATAGATATTCATAATAATAATATCTATTGCGATCAACCTTTATTTTGAAGATACACCGTTTAATACTGGAGTAAATAACAAACAACTCAATTGTTACTCGGTCGGTATCAGGTTCTACTTCGGCCTGCTGTTAAGAACTATTATGAAATGAAAATTGATAAATGTTTCAAGTTTTCCGAATCGTTCCGACATTGAAATTTCAATTATAAGCCGTTACTCATAAAATTTGGAAAAGTCTATTGTATGCAACTATTTTTCCAGTGATTCAGTTGTAATTTATAAAATTGTGAATTTGGGTGATTCATTATGTTTCTTTCCGTAATATTTATCTGATGTTGGAGCTACAGCAATCAAGTTTTGCTTTTTTTATTTCATTAATATCATTTTAAATTCGTAAATTAATAGTATATTGTGTAACGAGTAAGGTTTAGTTGACTATTGCGCACGAGGGCAAGTTGGCGTACGAGCGTAGCGAATAGCGCCATTGCCCGAGACTCTCTCTCTCTCTCATATCTGCCGTACGACTGACTCGCAATAGTATATTTCAATACTTTTTGGTACTATTATTTGTAATTAAATTACATACTTTTAGTTCACCAATTTCACGTTTATACGGAATAATAACGATTTCGTTAATGTAAAAATAATACAAGAATAGATGATACGATTTACTTTGTCAGAGGTTAAAGCGAGATAGAGTATAAAATTCATCATATGGTCGATGAGATACAGTATGAGGGCGCTGCGCTTGTATAAACCTTTGCGATTTTACATTAATTAACGCTTTTGCGTGACATTATTTTACAGAATGTAACGTATTTACGTGATTTAATACAAAATAATATTATACATAGCTGTGAAACACACGCCCTCAAAAAACAACACACGCAGCGCGCGCTATTAGCTACTTACTACCCCGAAAACGCATGCGCTATAGGCCGCTTACTCAGCACGGATGAGAAAAACAAATATAATGACTTGTCCGCACTAAAGCTATGTTAATACAATAATTTTTGTTAAAATAAAAAATCATTTAAACTTGTAAATTTTTTATGAACTTGGATTGAAATTATATCAAGCTCGACAAACCTAATCTTAAAATACGTTACATTGAAAGTTTGTATTATTACTTTTTATGTAGTATTTTCGTGGGTTTCTTGAGTTGTCCGCACTCGAGTTGAATCTTACAAATTTTTTCTTTGTCGCAAAAAAATGTTATTAAACGCATTGTTTATTCATAACTTGGGATTGGAAATATTATTAGAAGACTGGAAGCTTCGTCATGCTCTTAAAAATAAAAATAATGTTATCTAATTTTCAAAATAATATTAATCTGAATAATATATCCTCATCAGAAAAGTTATTGTAATTTATATATTTTTAGAACCTTTCCAATTTCATGTGTACCACTATGGTATTATATGGGGATATCCATCCAACTTTAAATTCTCTAGTAACAGGTCATTATTTAAACTAGGTTATAATCTTTTGTGCTATCCTGTAACTCTATTTCTGATATATTTTGTAAATGTGCCACAAACGGCGCAGCAGATAATTCTATAAAAAGTAAATTTACACATAAGATAAATTACGGTAATTTTTTATGTGTAAAAATGAATGTTTCATAGAAATATCTACTGCGCCGTTTGTTAAACATTTACAAAATACATCAGAAATAGAGTTACAGGATAGCACAAAAGATTTGAACCTAGTTTAAACAATGTGCATCATGCGGTAACCCAGTAACAGCTGTAATATGACCTGTTACTAGACAATTAAAAGTTTTGTGGATATCCCCATATATCAAAAAATATGATTATGACTTCAGATTCTTTATGAATTTCTAATATATTGAATAGTGATTTTTGAAGGGCATATCATAGTATTAATTAAATTAACTTATTAATAAACTGAAAAATTGCCTAGTATTAATAAATTAGTGCGATTTATTGTATTTATTCACAAAAAAAATTTATAGCTTAGTCGTGTAAAATGGCTTTATTTCCACTATCAAACAATTCCATGGTATGCTTAACTATTTCAAGAGTTAAAAAAATTTAATAATATGTATATTTTTTATAACTTCAAGATCGTTACTGAGAATCATAAATAATTTTCACGGTATTTTATTAATAGCAGGTCGTATATCTCTATCCTTTTATAATAAAAAAATTTAATTTTCTGCAAAACCTTATAATTGTAGCAAAAAATAAGAAGAAAGCCCCATCTCGTATACTAAAAGCAATATTTTCTCTTATGAGAAAAAATTATTTTTATCGCTTCGTTTCAAAGAAAACTTTGAAAAACTGAATTGTCCATCCAAACCTCGATATTTTATGTTTTTCAAGGTTTTTTTCAAAAGAAATCGATAAAAAAATTTTTTCCTAATCAAAGAAAATATTGCTTTTATGATACAAGATGGGGCTTTCTCTTTTTTTGCTAAAATTATTAGTTTTTGTAAAAAAATCAATTTTTTGATTACAATAGGACATATATACTCGACCTCCTCTTAAGGATCTTTAATAGCTATTAAACTCTTTACAAGATTGTAATAATTCATCTCGATTTACTTCCACAGAGTTCGTGAAGTTTCATTAACCTTTCAATCAATATACAGAAAATATAAAGATTCATCCGTATTCTTAAATGATCTCATAGGAGTCGGTCTGTGGCTCATTCAGTAGAGCGTTGGATTCGTAATCTCGAGGTTCCGAGTTCGAATCCCGCTCTCGGCCGATTGATACAAGCACCACTGTACGTTACATGTGCTTTGTTCACAAACACACTTACGAGCTCCGTCGCTGATTAGCATAGCAATAATAGCATAGCATAAATATAGCGACGTTAAAAAAAAAAAAAAAAAAAATGATTTCATAGATTTATAATCATTTATTTACCAATAATTTAATAAATATATTCATACGATGATAAAACGTGAAAAATATTTCTAAAGAATTTTTTAAAATACAATCTAGAAGGATTCTCCTGAAAACTTTACAGTGCTGTTCAATTCTAAAGCGATCTTAATTGTTCATTAATTGTGAATACGATAAAATTAAGGTTACTATTCCTTAGTAAAACTTAATGAATCAAAAAAGTTCAGAAGGTATCAACGAAAATCATGACAATTTTTTTCATAAGAGTTCACAAAGTTGTATTATGGACTGGTACCAAAAACCGCAAAAAATTAGAAAGGTTCTTTTACATCAGAATTTTTCCAAACCTTAATGTATATGTTCACCGGGGTATTTCACCTGAATACGGAGGACATTTATAACTAATATAGGTAGCTAGGAGAGTTTCCGTAGCCGATGGAGATCCACGGCTCCACCAAAGTTTTTCCTATGTATTTTGGTGCCTTGAACACGAATTTCGAGGGTGGATAGCTGGAAAATAGTTAGGAAAATCTCTAAAGTAAATTTTCTGGTTGTTAATTCTTCGCAGAAAAACATAATTTTTCGTGTTTTTCATCAAATATTAAGTCGAAAATATTCTTATCAATTTTGCCGTACATTGCACCATTTCTCTGTAAAAACATCATAAATATAAAAAAAACTCATTTTGCCATTTTTAATGATTTTTTTATTTTATTGCACTAATCATTGGTGACCAATATAATTAAGAATTTTTACATTTTAATTAGCTAAAATTATTCTTTAATCCACCAACTGTTGATAAAAAAAGAATGGTTTAGGCTGGTTGCGGTCTTCCTTTAATTTTTCACGAATAATTGAACCGCTTATTCAGAAAGTACCGCGCAACGGTGCTCACATGAAAAAGTCAGGTCGGAAAATAGGGAGATTGCTATAGTAACATTGAAGTCCACGGTTCCAAAAATTTTTTTTATATATTTTGTCACTAAACATTAATTTAAAGGGGGTGAAGTCGGAAAATGTCCAGGAAAATTTGTATGATATAATTTCCAAAAATTTGAAAAGTCTATTTTTCAAATAAAAAACATTTTGTCGCTTATTTCATGCAATTTTCATGCCAAAGTTATAAAAAAGAATAAGTTTTATAATTTTTTTCAATTTTTCATATTAGAATGAGACTATTGTTACAGTGCAGCAGAGATTAGAATAGGATTTCCTAAAATTTTATTTCATTTGCTAAATTTATGTTATAATTTATAAATACGTTTAATTAATCGTTATTTGTATTTTAATCTTATTACATTTTTTACATGTAGAATTTTTGCTACAAGAACAATATGTACAGTACGCTATTCATTATTTTATGAAGTTTAAAAAACTTGTGTTTTTATAATTTATAAAATTTTTTAACGAAGTACAATTTTTTTCTGTGAACTACTCTTTTACTGTTACATATTTTGTAAAAATATATCTTTTAATAAAAAAATAGGTATATGATTGATTGAAAATATTAATTTTAATTAATTTAATTTATGTATAACCCTGTTGAAAAAACTCACTGACATGGTAACATTTTTTTTTAACTATTAATAATTGAAT